>JAAIXJ010000028.1:107303-266040 GCA_013403705.1 Heliconius hermathena | reverse complement strand
AAAAAAAAAAGCTGTCTCCATGGAGTGAAACAAAGTAATATGGGAGTGAAAGTTGGCCTGAAGTGAAAGGTGACCTGAATGTGAATTGCCTGCTGTACGCAGATGATGCAGTGCTTATTGCATCATCAGAATGCGAGTTGCGGGCATTGGTCACCACTCTGAAAGAAGGATGTGAAAATAATGGTCTAAGCCTCCATGCGAATAAGACAAAGGTTCTGAAATTCATCTCAAGGTCATTTTTGAAAGAAATGAAGAACGGACGCAAAATCAGTGTAAATGGTAAAATATTAGAATAGGTGAATGAAGTGGTATATTTGGGAAGATTGTTCAGTAGAGATGGAAAATACGGGATGGATGTGGAAAGGCGTATTGCTGCCGGTAACAGGGTTAATGGAGCCTTAGCTGCATTGATGTGACGGCGAAACGTCAGCACACCTGCGCGTTTGGCCATACACAATGCAGTGTTGGTACCGACGCTGTTAAACGACAGCAAAACGTGGGTATTACAGAAGAAGAATGAAAGAAAGATGAATGCCGTGGAGAATCTCTTCGTAGGATATGCGGAGTCAGCTTAGCCGATTGAATCCGTAATGAAGCGATACACAGAATGGCAGGTATTAGCGAGGATGTCACGGTGAGAATGAAGAAGAACACGCTCAGCTGGTTTGGGCACGTCGAACGAATGAGTGATGAAAGGGCAAAAAAGATTTATGATGGACAAGTGAGTGGTAAGAGAGATAGAGGGAGACCTCGGTTGACCTTCGAAAACACAGTATCAAAGATACTGGAGGAAAGTCATATAAAAAGCATGAGGACTCCCCGGAGGGCATGTATGAAGAGGTTGATAACAGTGGACAAGGCGAAAGAGGTATGTTGAGACTACGGTCTCGCTACGGCGTTTGGCGTTCCGTTCTCTCTGACTACCTCGCTAGGGATAAAGCGTGAAGCTAAGTTAAGTTATAAGTTATAACATTAGATTTTGGTAAAAATTATTGCAAACATTCAAAAAGGGACATTACGCGCTTTTTGACTAGCAAAGTCATTATTCACATTTTCAAAATCAATAGTATCGACTAGTTCATGTTCGATTAACATGATAGCGAGATTGTATTTTTCATTTTCATTCTTTCATTTTTCTGGTACATTTCTTGATTCTTGATTGAAAAAAAATTAGAAGAATTGATCGTAGACTTTGATGCGACTGCACCGCTCACACACCCTCCAGCTACGCCACTGTATTTTTGTATTGTTGATCGGGTAACAAGACGACGCGCAATGCTAATCAACGCGGAATGTCTTGATAATTGGGAGGGTTTCTTAACACTACCATACTTCGGCATAAACAAAATTATATCTATAAGCGGGATAACGTGAATTAAAAAAAATTAAAAATATAGGTTAACAGTATACAATCGAGCTAAAATACGAAGTTTATTTAAATCAATTTAAATCATATATAAATTGTGCGTGATAAGAAAAATTATACATTGTAATTTGAGAGCTTGTTCTTAAGTGTTGTTCACACGGCACCAGCGCGTTGGTGTCGTGCGCAAAAAGGCTTTCTTTCATTATCTTATATTGTTTTCAATTGATAGGGACAAGCGTCTAGTAATAATTCATCAGATTATTTCGATTTGTTGATCGCCTAATACGTTAGAGATAGTCACATCCGCATTTAGTGTTATTAAATTTTGTTATTACCATCAATTTTTTTAATTATTTTGATATTATTTTTAATATTTATAAAAATATGTAACATGTATTTTTTTGCAATTATCAGCTTTATTGCATAGATTGCAACGACATCTAGCGTGGAGTAGTGACTTTTGAGTGTTGTAAAAAAAGCTTTTCTTCGTCAGATGGCAGCATTGTGCAACCGAGTACACTGTGTATAGTTCTGTGGTAAACTTTAATTTACATAAATCTATTGTTATCTTCTCATAGAAGATGTTTATTTTAGAGAAAAATATCCAAATGCATAATATTAATTCTTTTAATCAACTAAGTAGTCATGTGAAGTAATATATGAATATGTAATATAAATGTCGTTTCGCTCTGGTGTCGATGCAATGCGCGTTGTTTAGTTCCGCCACTCACGCAATGCCTCATATTCGGTAAAAAATGGGGAACGGAGTATCTAAACACTAGGTTCCCTCTGCCTACCCTGTTGTGTGTGTGGGATACAACGTGAAGTTAAAAAAAATGATACACGAGATCAGCAATGCTGTATAAAATTGGTAGATTTTTATATTCCAAACACTTTTTTCCAAAACAACAAATAATAAATTGTGGTCTTAAAAGTGGTTGGTTTTTTATACGAAAATACATATTATACAGCATTGCTGAGGAAAAGCTTAAATTAATGTTTTCTAGTATTATGTACCTACAGTAAGATAGGTAGGGGGAGACCTCGGTTGACATTCGAAAACACAGTATCAAAGATACTGGAGAAAGATACACGTAAAACGCATGAGGACTACACGAAGGGCATGTACGAAGAGGTTAATGACAGTGGACGAGGCGAAAGAAGTATGCAGAGATTGTAGCGTTTAGCGCTCCGTGCTCTCTGACTACCACGCTAGGGATACAGCGTGAAGCTGGTTTAGTTTAATTTAGTTTTCAATAAATAATATTTCTCCCTACAGGTATTTCAGTAACAGTTGCTAGCCTAGCAGTTTATTTGGGTAATAAAACATCTAACTGTCACACTTATTCCAAATCAATCTGGGAGGATTTTGATAGATGAAGACAGAAGGACGAGATTTTACATTTATTATAGCTATATTACATGTTAGTAAATAATTGTTTTTTTAAAGATTGAAATGTCTGTTCACGCTATTTCCCGCATATCGGTATTGGTAGAGTTGAGTGGCGGAACTCAACGCCGGCCTTTAGCTTTGTCTTTGTTCTTACAGAGTGTAAATTTTCCCTTGCATATTATTCAAATTCAAATTGAATATACATTTTATTGTTAGTAAGAAAAAACTAGGTAGAGCTATAAAGAGACTATATAATTTAGTTACAGTGTTAGTAACAAAAAAAAATACTTTATTTATTTATTACTGTCGTCCACTTTGTTGGACCTATAGGAAATAATAACAAGGCTTCAGGCATATTAGTATTTTATTATTCAAATAGCATGTATTCAGATACTCTAGGAACTCAAAACTCAACTCAAAAATGTAACTTTCACACTTCCACAGGCTCAAAGTTGTTCAGCGCGCGGTGGAGAGAGCTATGCTTGGTATTTCTCTACGCGACAGAATTCGAAACGATGAAATCTGTAGACGAACGCAGGTTACCGACGTAGCTCTCAAAATCTGCAAGCTGAAGTGGCAATGGGCAGGCCATATTGTTAGAAGTACCGACAACCGATGGAGAATAAAAGGTCCTCGAATGGCAACTACGTCTCAGTAAAAGGAGTACAGGCCGCCCTCTAACCAGGTGGACCGACGACCTGAGGAAGACAGCGGGAGTCCGCTGGATTTAAAGGGCACAGGACCGGGCGGAGTGGCGAGCATTAGGGGAGGCCTATATCCAGCAGTGGACTTCGAAAGGCTGATGGATAGATGAAATGTATAAAAACTCTCAAATTTAACCAAGGTTTATAAAATAATTTACCAACAAACTGAACAGGGAAAGGTTACAAGTTATATTTTTAAGTAACTCGGAATCACCTTCTCTCCACAATGTATCTACTACAGCTTATTATAATTCAACAATTTAAAAAAAGGGTTTTTTAGCTTAAAGCCGTATTCCGCATATACTCATAGCAGGATATGTAGAGGGAACCTGAGCTTGACCTTTAACATTAACACTAGTTAAGTCCGTTCCCCTCTTGTATTAATTTTCTTTGCGTGTCGAGTGGCGGAACTCAACGCGCTTTACCTCGTTCAAAGAGCGAGAACATGAAATATTTAATATTTAGTTCATTGCCCTGAGTGAAAATTGAACCCACAACCGTCGCCTTCACAGTCTCTCGTTTGTGTCCATTGCGCCACGATGACCTCAATCGTTAGCAGGTTAATGTCAAATTTGTTTTGGAAGAAAGTGGAGAGGATGTTTTCAAAATTCCTAGGAGAACGATAAAAAAATAGTACTAGTAGTACCTACCTCATGGATAATGCTGGAACAATCCAAACAAAATTATTCGAACTTAACCTAAGTTAGGTTAAGTTCGAATAATTATTGAAATAAATTTTAAGTCGGGTTTTACCCATATTCGTCTAAGTGTATCCAATGCTAGCTGGGTAACGTTAGATTAACTAGTGAAATTGAAAAAAAAATGTTGATGAAAATATAAGACTTTATCATTAAAGAAACATACAAGAGTAAATCATATTAGCTTTAAGGGCATTGTTTATAGGTAGAGAGACGAAGCGGAGATGTTGCGCCGAACCTTACTCGCGCGTCCAAAAATCATATGTGGAGAAACCTTGTACCCTGTAGTGTGTCCCTACTATGTATGTACTATTTACATAGGGGAGTGCGTTGCGGGCAGACCGTCAGGTTCCCCTGGGGGCATATATAAAGAGATTGATGACAGTGAACGAGGCGCAAGAGGTATGTAGAGACCGTAGCGTTTGGCGCTCCGTTCTCTCTGACTACCCCGCTAGGGATAAAGCGGGAAGCTAAGTTAAAAAATAGATTTTCATGGAGTAATGTCGTTAAATCCATAAATAAAGTGTGTAGCTGTTGAGAACTGTATTTCTACTCTACGTCTCTTTTTCCTTTTCACTCTTTTTGTATCTCTCACTCCTCTTACCATCCGTACATTTAACATTACATTTACGTCTGCGTAATGTTCATTTCACAGCTGATCACAACAACGTGTCCGTTTTTCGTAGACGTTTCATATCAAAACGTCGTACACGTTTTGATGTGTTTGTTACGTGTTAAATCAATTTTAGTATTATAATTTAATGCAATAAGTTTTATATATATTACAGTAATGAGTGATGTAAGTGTGAAATTAAAGCTGACTTAGTTCGTCGGTAACAAACTTCCAGAAGTCGAATCGTTGTAACACTTGAGATTTTAGGAGATGCTTTAGATTCAGGTATGTTTTCTTTTTAATACAAATAAATAAATATAAAATAAGTTAAAAAATAATAATTTATAACCAAACGCTTACAAAAAAATATTTATTAGATGATATATTTTCAATTTCAATATCAATGATTCAATTTATCGTTACACAAAGAAAACTAATTTTTTGAGAACATTTCCTCGACAATTAGACGTTTCTTAGCCAATTCGTCACTTTTTTTTATAACAGCTATAAGTATCCACGTGTAATCTCAGATGTACTCCATCCTCGACCAATTGCCCTTAATATATGTATACTAATAGATATTTTATTTTATTTATTTAAGAAAAGTTTACATTTTTCTTAAGCTTTAATTACTTTTATAGTCTGCTAGTATAGTTTGCAAACACAAATTTTTTGTATTTCCATAGTTTATGTGGCTTATACAAAGAAGGTCTGCGCCGGCGCATGCGGTGCTTTGTAACGTGACGCGCCACACCCCTCGTCCACTAGGAGGCTAATTAACCATCGTGGTTACTTTATAAGAAATTTTGTTATAGATTTTTGCATAAATCTTTGTAGAAGTCCGATAACTATCGGACACAAGCGGCCGATTGTAAGCAATTTTATTTTTCTGGATAATATTTAAGCATTTTTTCTTTCCCTTTTCCCACTTAGATGGGTAGGCAGGGAACCTAGACAGACACTCTGTTTCCTGATCTACAAAAAAATGCTTTTCATAAACCATTGTTAATCTAATCTACTCTAGCTTCACGCTGTACCCCTAGCGGGGTAGTCACAGAGGACGACGGTAGTCTCTGCATACCTCTTTCGCCCGTCATCAACCTCTTCATACAAGCGCTCCGGGGATCCTCCTGGTTTTTACGTTTTTTTTATTTTCGAAGGTCAACCGAAGTATCCCCCTAACCTCTTATATAACACCATTAAGACCATTGTTTTAATGTTGTAATAATGTGTAATACGTATAGATTGTTCAATTGATTGATATTAAATTAATAGTATTAACATCAATCATACCTATCGTTCGATTATTTGGAAGTGACAATATAATAGCAATGTTAACGAAATTATGGACAAGATTTACAAATTTTTTTTTTGCTTCACGCTGTATCCTGCACATGGGAGGATAGGCCTGGGAACCTGAGACGCTCCGTCCTCCATTAAGACATTTACGTTCCCCAATTACCGCCGGATTCTTGGAGACATTGGGTATTGAGAGAGTTGTGACTTTTTTATTTCCTTTTTTATTTGATTTTGGTTTGATAGTGGGTATATTTAAATATTTAATATTTTCGCACTTATGACACAACCAGGCAAGGCGCGGCGTTGGGTTCCGCTACGCAAAGCCTCAAGAATTAGAAATTGGGGACTTTACTTGGGATAAATAAATTGAAAATGTTCTTTAATTTAAAATAATAATCATATTTTATTATACTATATTCATGTTTCAGCATTGATTGTATATTTTTTAGATTCAAGGCAACGCGGTTATAGTTTAATATTTACAAACTACTTTTCTACAAATAAAGCTCAACATGTAAGCTTAATAACGCAATAAATTCCTACTGTATTCATATTTTTTGTGTGACCTTTCAACAAGTTAGGTACGTGACGTCGGCGCAGGCGCATCTCTTTGTAACTTGAGCGGCCACGCCCATACTTACTAGAATAAACTTGACTGTCGTCGGTTTTATATTATGAACCTCGTGGTGCAGTGGGAAATGTATTAAGCCATAATTCTTCTTGGTTCAGTCACTGAGTTGCTTTTTAAGCCTCACTCATATTCTGGCACTTGCAAAGATAATCTTATGTTAACACACTTCGATCAATCAATTTCAAGACATGCAATATCTTAGGAGAATATAACGCTGCGCTTTTTATTTCTGAAAATAATTATTCAAGTAAAAAAAAAGAAATAAATACGTCATTTTTTTTAATTTCAGCTACTTTCGATAGATTTTGTTGTTTATCAGTCACACAGTAACAAAAGAGTTTTATAAATTAATTTTTAAACTGTTTACTAAAACACCTTCATTTAACATCAACAGTACATTTTCAGGTCAGTTCTTGATTGTGCTTAACTGGCAAGCCTCTTTGACACGCTTTTCTTGCTTTGTTGAACATCATTTACTTTGCCTATGTCAATTAGAATGGGACAAACACGATGGCTTAAGTTATACAAGGTAGATATTCTTATTGAACGGTCTATACTCACCATAGAGTAAGTTAATATATAATATTTTTTATATCACACGGACTGATAATAATTAGATATATATTGATAAGGTACTATTTCAATAAAGACTGACTCTTACTCCGACGGACCTATCTTATATGTACCACAATATTTAGCATATATTATTTTATGAAGATAAAATAGATTTTCAATATTAGATGCTTTGAGTATTTTTTTGCTATAGGTATGTTTTTTTTATTATTTTTCAATAAACAATATATTGCTATTTCAATCCCAAACTGGCTGCTAAGTTTTTTATTATTTTCACCATCAAGCGTACGGTGTCAAATGTCATTTTAACAGCCATCTTGTTTTTTGCTCCCGCGTT
Organism: Heliconius hermathena; assembly: GCA_013403705.1. Lineage (NCBI taxonomy): Eukaryota > Metazoa > Arthropoda > Insecta > Lepidoptera > Nymphalidae > Heliconius > Heliconius hermathena. The sequence continues at coordinate 258,426 of JAAIXJ010000028.1, read as the reverse complement.
TTTTGCAGCGACGGTCAGTCATAAAAATTATTAATACAGTAAAATTTCAGATTAGGTGGTATTAAATTCGAAACAAAGCAAGGATTTAATTGGTAATTCGTGTCCGTTCCGATATTTCGTCGCTACTTTATTGTTTTGTGTTGTAAACCTGATGCAAAGGCTGCGGACCATTATGCCGGGGGACGTTTTAAAATCAATTAGCCAATCCGTTTCATTGTTTTCGATGTAAAAATAACATTACAGAATGAAATTAAACACCAAATAAAAACAAATAAATCCTGTTTATTCTGCAGATTATCTATAATTTAGCAATTTATTTGAAAATACATATAAATTATTTACTTATAAATAAAACCAATATTAAACTTAAATAATATATAAATGACGAACGTAATACAGATTATAATATATAAGTAGAACTAAAATTAAAGTAAGTACCCATATCATTTCTTAATTAACTTAGATATAATTATTTACATCATTGCACCCCTTATAAAATAGAAACCAAGCTTCTGTTTTTAAATCTTGCACAATATTTAATTGTTTTCTAAAAGTCTCGCTCGGACATTTCCTTATATTTCAGATATTTTTCGATTTTATTATAATTGTTATTTTAAATTAGCTTACATTTATATATTATATATACAGACTATTAATACTATTTTCAATAATCACTTATTATATTTAAAAAATATTCAGACAATAATCAAAGTAATCGATATGTCAATGTCACTAACTTCTACTTAGCTAAAAATAAATCCGCACTGCTAAAGATGTTTTAAGAATTTACAAATCAATTTGTTATCAAAATTTATATTTATTTCAGATATTATCAGTATAATGAATAGGAATGCTCATACCGTAGAGATAAAAAATCCAACATCTTAATAGTTTTTCCTAAAAATATTTTAAAAATGTATGAAGACGCATATACAATATCATAACAGTAACACAATAATATATTCTGTTAGCGGAAAATGATCAAAAGACATCGACTAAATCATAGTTAAGTACATTACTCCGTTGCTAAATTTCATTCTTTAAATTTAAAATATTTTTTTTCAGCTTCACGCAGTATCCAGCATGTAGAAGGATAACAGAGGGAATCTGGAAACGTAGTGTTAAGACTCTTCATGACGACACTTCTGTTCCCCACTGTCCGCTGAATTCTGATTGCAGAGAGTGTTAAATTTAATAATTATACACTAATGTTTCATTTAAATAGAATTTTTTTAATTTTATTAGTTATATACCTACTAATTTTTCAATGGCACTAAATTAACATAAAATACCAGTATCATAAACATTTCCATTTAATAAATGATAAATGCACCTCCTTATTAAATAGCGTTATCATCGAATATTATCGATATTAATTCGTATTTTATTTAAATATTTAAGTAAATAATACAATTTATGTAAACATAAAGCTAATTGATTGGTTTTTTCAAGCATCAAGGCTTACATAGTTTGTGAAAAAAAGTAAATAATGTCAACATATTTTTCCCTAGATATTACAAAGCCACTTGTGGTTAAAGAAAACATTGAGAAATACCAACTCGCTTAGTTAAATACGGCTATTTCTATAAATAATGCATAATATAGCAGACCATCAAAATAAATAAATGTTCACTAGAATTTCCACTTGAACTTGATAAACTTAGTCTAGTAAAACTTTAATAAAAGTCTCTAGTAGTCTCTTGTAGTATTATTGTAGTTTTTATAAGAAAACTAGTAATATTGTAGTGTAGGTGATGGTCATAGTGCATGCGCGTGCGCATGGTGCGGCGCCGGCGGCGGGTGTGGCGGTAGCGTGTGCTGTGTGCTGGCTGCGTGCTGGCGACCCTATGAAACATTGATAATTATATTTAAAGACACGATATACACATTATTTTCGACAATTTTATAGTAAATCCTACAAACGATCACTCAATAACAAGCAGTTAATAGGTAACAAGTAACAAAAAGCTTAGAACAGGCTTAAAAAAAGAAAATAAAAAGTTTAAGTATTTCTGATATAAGAAAATAAAAAGTTTAATCATTTCTGATATATTTATTTTAATTTTTTATTGAGTTTTGTAGCAATATAGATGGGTTTTTTATTCAATGATGTTCAGATGACCCTAAACCGAATTTGTACATTTAAACATTTTTTTTGTATTAGTAAAATTATTTAAAAAAATGTGAAAACTGAAGATTAAATTGCACATTGCACCATTACTCACCTGTAAATAAACATAATAATCATACGGCTGGTGTAGCGGCCAACATCTCTGCGGCGGCACGGTGTACAGAGGTGGTACGGGATACAAGCTCCCTCCCAACTTGTTCCGTAAGATGCGACTGATGCTGGACACGGAGGGCACATTGTACTTGTCACATACTCCGTCAGCTAACAACCTGTCGCGGATCTCCCACGCGAATATGCCTGGGTCCTTGGCTTTCAGCTGTTTTATGTATGAAACCACCTGTGTAAAAATATTTAGTAAGTATCTATGTAGGAATGTGGACTTATTTGTGTTTCTTAATATCAGTCCATGAGCTCTACAGTGTACGCGTTTATCAAGCATTTCTAAATTCTTGTAAGGTTATTGTTAGTATCAGGGAAGGAACCCAAGAGGGAGGGAACTAGCTGTGAAGATACTCAGGTCCTCAAACACCGCCCAATTTTTGAGTAATTGCGTGTTTAGCGGCGGAACTCAACGCCATGCTTTATCTTCTAACCGGAGAGAGGAAAATAAAAATATTTATTCCCCTGGGTGTGAATAGAACCCACACAACTGTAGCGTTAACAGTCGAACAAAGGCGCGTCAAAGATTATTACTAAATAATCTGAATGACCGTTTGACAAGAGAGAATGGTCTTTTTAATATTTTAAAGTGATATATTGACTTGGGCTTAGAATGAAACAAAATAGCAAAAAAAAAAAAATTGGTGAATTGTAAAATAAAAATTTAAAATTATAGAGTTTAATATTTTTTTAATCACGTTTTTGTCATTAAAAGTGTTATTTCTCAGTCTGTTCGATTGTCTACTCAGAGTAAAAAAAAACAATCCAGTATAAGATTACATCTACGCACATATAATGTCAAGATAATTTTAATTATATTAAATGCTGTAATTGATACGGCTAGTGATTATGAATGCCACCAACTTTTTTTTTGGCAAGCGTGACGTGAATCACAGACATAGATAGATAAGCGCCAAAGATTACTTATAAAAACAAAATTAATAGCGCAGCGATATAGCGGCGTTTGTGGGTTCGATTTATTATTTAATATTTTAATTTCATTGTTTTGGTAACAAAATAAAGCACGGCGTTGAGTTCCGCCACTCAACAAGAAATGTCTTGAAAATTGGGCGGAAAAATATTTAATGGTGCTCCGTTTATCACTTCTTAACACAAGGTTCATTCTGCCTTCTCTGCTATATGATACGAGTACATAGTAGGCTGATTCTTACTCACATAGTAGGTATACCAGTTTTAGTAAGAAATAAATAAAATAAATAAATCATCTTCACGCTGTATTCCGCACACAGCAGGGTAGGCAGAGGGAACCTAGTGTTGAGACTCCGTTCCCAAGTCAACGCAGAACTCAACGCCGCGCTTTACCTCGACACCACAGCGAAGAAATGGAAATATAAATTTAAATAAATATTTCATCTCCACGAGTGGGGATCGAACCCACAACCAGTCGGTTTTACAGCCACACTTTGTGCCACTGCGCCACGATTGGCCTCAACTAAACTTTAGTAAGAAAGATAATGAATAATTAACGTCTATGGGATAAATATTTAACGTTCCGAGAAATAATATTGAAGGCGAAATTGTACAGTTGAATAAGTTGTTTGGGTGTTTTTGTTTGTAATAATTTTCATTTAGCTATTTGAAACATTCGGAATTAAAATTTATTATGGAATTATTATAAGTTGTATTTTAAATTCGTTTGAATGACTTCGACAATAAAAAATTATAAGCTGGATAAAATTTAAAGTGAGATGTGATGATAGGACTTCGCTAGCGTACCCGTATGTCCAAGAATAAGTACCAGGAAAATATTTATTTATGAGCTTTATCGTGACTTCATCTCCTAAGTCATTCATTGACACATGACCTGCCCCATATAATGTGAGCGATGCGTGGTGATTTAAAGCTTTAGCTTCACGCTGTATCCCGCACACACACAGGAAGATAGGCAGAGCACGGGTACTTTCCACTGAATTCTATAGGCATTTCGCGTTGATGGCGGCGGCGCGCTTTGCCTTGTTGCCACAGCGAAGAAATGAAAAAGTTAAATATTTCCAGATAATGTAATAAATTAAATATGTTTATCAGATTATGTTTACATTCATGATCAAAGATCGAGTACTTACTTACACTACGTACATATATCTTCATATTGATAACAGTTCTTAAGCGATTATTGATTTTATTATTGTATTCGCGAAATTATATGAAATCTTTATTTTTTTTATCTTTATTAGTTTTATGTAACTGGCCGTCGAGACGCAACGGAACAGCGACCTCTGACGGTAGTTTAGACGTTTTGGTACCCATACAAAGCTCGACGTTGAGTTTCGCCACTTAACGTTAAGAAAACGGGAGCTAGGTTCCCTCTACCTACCCTACTACTTACTACTAACTTTAATGGAGTACAGCTTAGGTATAATGAAAATTTAAATGGGTGTAGCAATGTGTGAACTATATAATCTTATGATTTCTAACATATATAAATTAATATTTTAAATAAATATTGACTGGCGAAACATCAAATCGAGGAATTGAGAATAATTGATTTTCCATAATGAGAACCTTAGGCGTGGTGACACGTGGTTTCGACCCGCCGATGGCACCAGGCAGGATGGAGCCGGTCTCGTGGTACCGCGCCAGGATCTTGGACACGCAGCCGTGGGACACTCGCAGCTGCCGGCTGATGTCGCACGGCCTGGAGATAAAGTCAATAATTAATTTATGATGCACTTAATTGTTTACCACGTAATTATGCTCGTATTTGTAAATCGCTCTCAAATTTGAGATCAATCTTGAGATGCCGTTGTCATTCATGAATTATATATCTATGAATGAAAACGGCATTTCAAGATTAATCTTAGACTTGATAGCAAATTATCAATACGGACTTGGCACAGACTTCAATTAGGACTATGATTAAATCTGTGTAAGTAGGTACTTAATATATGTTTTGATTTTGTTATTAATTATATCCAGACTATATTTATTATATTTTTAATAAAAAATATGTTAATTAAAATTATTATTTGAAGGACAATACTGCTAAAGTCTCAGAGTAAATCTACTACCTACATAATATTTCTTCAAGTAGGGATCGAACCCATAACCATCGTATGAAATCGAACGATACGAAACGATAAAAAAGTAAGATAATGCCCTTTAATATCAATTAAAAAGTTTAATGATTTATAGCAAAAACCGAACAGATGACCTACTTATTTCAAAACCACCTAAATATCAACTATATTTTATTTACCTAATTCCAAGTTGCGCCAGTTCCACAATCCGTAACCTAACCGCGTTAGGTAGTGGTCTGCCGTTCACGAAGACTCCTCCCAGCTGGTTCACCTCACCGTACTGTTGGGCGCCCGCGCCCATAGCGGGGTTGCCCATTGCTGCTGCATTAGGGTCTAAGGAATAAATAAAATAATTTTAGTTAGTTAAATTTAACAAACCGATACTAATCATAATTTGTTATGTCTCGAAAATTAGGCCGTGCTTGGAGAACGGAGTGTCTTAACGCTGCGTTTCCTCTGCCTAATTTGTATGCTGATACAGCGTGAAGCTAAAAAACTTGACATTGTGACTAAAGATAAGATTTTGAATTTTATTGGAACTACAAAAATCTTATAGATTTTTAATGTCTGCTTCTTTATTCTGTGATAAATAATATTGTATCTACAATCTTGTCAACGTTCTTAATTCAAGAAAAAACAAAACAAAACATTATATTTGACTCAAATTGCTGAACATAAAAAGATTAATAAGTTGGTAGTAATATATGATTATATTATTTCAGTATTCGTCAATGAAAGTAAACAAATCAATCAGCTTCACGCTGTATCTCGTATACAGCAAGATAGGCAGAGGGAACCTAGTGTTAAGATTCTCCTTTCCCCGCTTCCTGCCGAATTCTGGAGGCATTGCGTGTTGAGTGGCGGTACTCAACGACGCTCTTTGCCTCGACACCAGAGCGAAGAAACAGAACTATAAATTTAAATAAATGTTTAATTTCCCCGAGTGGGGATCGAACTCACAATCAGTCGCATTTATAGTCACTTTTTGTGCCCCTGCGCCACGACTGGCCTCAAACTAATGATCCTTAGTTCAATTTATTGTTACGCATTAGTTAATAAAATATTCAATCAATAGCAACAATTGCTACCAAAGTCAACAGTATAATGGTTCGCCTGAAAAAAAAAATGTCCAATTATAAAATAACCTCAATAGTTTTTATCGCATTTTATACTATTAATATTGACCCAATACAGTTTAAACTCTAATTTACAATCATATATATATATTTCATTTATCGTAACTAAAGCGCAGATTCAAAAATCGTAATCAAATTAGCTTCACGCTGTAACCCGCACACAGCAGGGTAGGCAGAGGGAACCCAGTGTTAAGACACATCGTTCCCCACTTTCTGCCGTATTCTGGAGGCATTGCGTGTTGATTGGCAGAACTTTACGCCGCGCTTTGCCTCGACACCAGAGCGAAGAAATGGAAATATTAATTTTAAGCAAATATTTCATCTCCAGTGGGGATCGAACCCACAACCAGTCGATATTCAGTCGATTTACAGTCACATTTTGTGCCCCTGCGCCACGACTGGATTCAGATATTCATAATACTTTGGCTTTACTTGTCTTATCAAATATTTTGAATCGTCGAGGTCAAATATCTGATGCAATCCTTGCTTAGTTAAGAAATGTGTTCGGAAATGGGTTTTTAAAGATCCTTCACGTTGATTCCAAGCTTTATCCCGCAGTTACTTTTACATTTGGCTTCGCTACCGTAGTTAAATAGAAATAAGCACTCGATATATATGACACACGTTATATGTACGGCAGGTAACTCTGACTGCAGGTCCAATGAGTTATGTCAAACGTTGCACGTTATGTAATACTAGCGATCCAAACGCTGCTTATCCTGTTTAAATTTGTTGTTATATTACAACAATTTTTATATTAGGACCTTGAATAAGTTACTGCTGTTTTTTGAAAGATGGCGTTGCGGCACTCTGTGCATGGAATTTCGTACGGTAACGAATCACCAAAGTAGTACTATATGTAACCTCAAATTATAGTAGAATAGTGTTTACTACAGTGTCAACTACATATTTATTTTCCCTTTGTGAAAATGTGTACTTTTGTGCCAAATAAAGTGTTTTTGCGGGGAATTTTATTGCACTGCTTTATTCAGAAAAAATCTGCAGCAGAAGCACACAGAATTCTCGTTGAGACAATGCTTTGTCGAATACAACGTGCAGAGACTGGTTTAGGCGCTTCAAAAGTAATGATTTTGACCTTGAAGACAAAGAGCGTTCTGGAGCACCGACAAAATTTGAAGACAGAATTGGAGGCATTGCTTGAAGAAGATCCATGTCAGACGTTAGTAGAGCTCGGGAAAACGTTACAAGTAGATGCGTCAACAGTTTCAAAACGTTTAAAAGCGTTAGGAATGATCCAAAAGCAAGGGCATTGGGTGCCGTATGAGTTGAAGCCGAGAGACGTAGAACGACGTTTTCTCATGTGTGAATTGTTGCTTCAACGGCAAAAGAGAAAAGGTTTTCTGCACCGTATCGTCACTGGGGATGAAAAGTGGATTCACTACGACAATCCAAAGCGAAAAAAATCGTGGGGCATGCCGGGTCACGCATCAACATCGTCGCCAAAACCAAATATCCATGGTTCTAAGCTTCTTCTCTGCATTTGGTGGGATCAGCAGGGCGTAATTTATTATGAGCTGCTTAAACCTAATGAAACTATCACGGGAGCTCGCTATCGACTTCAGTTGATGCGTTTGAGTCGCGCTCTGAAAGAAAAGCGGCCACTATACGAGCAGAGACACGACAAAGTGATTTTATTACATGATAATGCTCGGCCACATGTGGCAAAACCAGTCAAAACTTACCTGGAAACACTTCAATGGGAAGTTCTACCCCACCCGCCGTATTCACTGGTCATAGCCCCATCCGATTACCACTTGTTTCGGTCGATGCGCACGGTTTAAGCGAGCAGCGCTTCCATTCTTTTGAAGAAGCCGAAAAATGGCTTGATTCCTGGATTGCCTCGAAAGATGAGTCGTTTTTCCGACGGGGGATTCAATTGCTACCAGAGAGATGGGAGAAAGTGGTCTCTAATGATGGCCTATGTGTTGTTCTGATGTGTAAACTATATTATAATACTATAAATATTTTTAAATATTTTTTAAAGTGTCAATCCACACTCAGGAAAGAAAACGACTTATTTTATTTAGAAAACGTATAAACGTTTCCTAAGTGTGGAATAACACTTTAATAAAATGTTTAAAAATATTTAATAAATAGCATTCTCTCTTGCCAGACGATAATTCTTAGTAATTACCTTTGGGTAGCGGAAATTTGTAAAAATCTCCCTACAGAGATGCTAACAACATAAATGAGTTGTAACAAGCGTATAAAAATTTGGACGTGGCTTGATGCGAACGTATGGCTTAGTGGTCAGAGCACCTGGTCGGTTTCCAGGAGGCGCGGGTTCGAGTCCTGCTACGTTTAAATTTTTATAAGTTTTCTAAATAAGTATAATACTATAGTATAATAGTATAATACTATTGGTCTAAATCCATTCAGTAGCTTTTGCGTGAAGGTGGAATAAGAATCCATCCTTATAAACTTTCACATTTATAATATTAGTAAGATAATAAATAATCTCGTCGTAGTCTTTCTCGAAAATGTAACACAAAAATAAATTTACAATTGTAGTGTTGATGGAGATGAATAAAAGTCTACTCACGGTTTACACTGAGTATATTCAACACCACTTTAAAGTACATATACTTTGAACACAAATAGTAAATCACGACACAGTTTATATAAAAGTCAACCACAAACATATATATAAAAGAGAACACGGTAAATACTGATTTGGAAGAAAATAATAAAGAAAACAATGGAACGTATGGAAAGCGCATCGAGTGGCAAGCATCGACTGTGTTAATAATTATCTGCCGTCGACAAGGGGGTAGATGTGGAAACGACAACTCCTTACCGGTTCGGTCGACGGCAGCGAGCGCTTTAATATAAATATACTAAATACGAATACTTACTACAAAATATATAAATCCTATTAAATGTATGTATGCTTTTACGTATGTGTATAAATGATATATAAATAAATTACAATATCGAATATTAAATAAACTATAAATGTAAATAATAGTTCCCTACACAATTCAGTAGTTTTTCAGGTAGTACGTTCAACGAGCTATTTCTTAAGCTTTTACATATAATATTAATTGATATAAAGTATGGCAGGAATACACAAAACCTGACAAGTAGTACAACACAACGAAAATAATTCTCTCCCCAGAGTAGGCATTGGACCCTCAACCTACAAGTTTACAGTCCACCAACGTCCCCTACAACACGAAAGTCTCCAAACACGAATTTTATTTAAAAAAAACCGTATAAAAATTGGAGGTATCGAGCTTTTTCTGAAATTCAGGCTTAGCTTAGTCAGAGCCCTCTCATCTGATATCTCACTTGAACTAGCGGCTTTAATTTTCCCCCTTTTAAGGCTATTATTTTTTAACATTTAACCATGAATGTATAGTTTTCAGATTTTTTAGATACTAGCTGTCAAATTTCATTTTACTAGGTCAACCGGGAATATCCTATGAATTTTGATTCTCCTTATAGTGCCGAAATGCACGTTTTTGCGATATAAACGGCCATACAGTTTTTCTAAATAAATATATGTTTTTTATCAGGAAATCATAAGGCCGTAAATCTGAGTATATGGTTTGAAATTCAACTCGATATCTCCAAGCATTCCTGAGATGAAGGGTTTTGACAGACAGACAGACAACAGAGTAATCTTATAAGGGTTCCTTTTTTTCTAAAGAAGTACGAAACCCTAATGATTAGAAAGTATGGGACGTTAGTATTAAAATAAATTGATAATATACTATGAATTTTTAACATTAACTTCTCTATGCTACGTGGCAAGATAAAAAATATTTAAAAAGCAATAAAAGTAATATAGTTCTCAAATATAATTCTTGCGATGGTTTTTCTCAGGTGTGAGGCAGTATGTAAAGTAAACAGGTGGTAATTTATTCGATGTAAAAAAAATAAGTATGTAACTTTTTATTTTGAATAAAATTATTTGAATTAGAATAAAAAAAATATGTCATACTCTTTACAAATGTTAAAGTGTTCTTACAAAACGAAGAGAGGCAATATATTAGAGCGGTGCAAATTAGTCTCCCTGCCCACTAAATACAGCATTGTCTTGTTGCGGAGACGCGCCCGGAATAGACTGCGATGTTGAGTTACTAACGTGACGATTAGCAGATGAATACGTTGATATGTTTCCTGCTAATTTATATGTAATTGTTCATATGAGAACATGTCATTTTTTTCTTTAAAAAGAAACATTTTTAAGTCGGGTTTTGGAAATACAAGATTTTCTAATAATTTTAGTAATTTGATTTTTTTTACCGTAATAACATTACGGTAAAAAAATCAGTTTCACACTGTATTCCGCAAACAGCAGGGTAGGCAGAGGGAAACTAAACTAAACTATTAACTAGTGGTAAGAAACTCCCGTTCTCCACGTTCCACCGAATTCGGGAGGCATTGCGTGTTGAGTGGCGTAACTCAACGCAGCGCTTTGCCGCGACCAGAGGAAAGCAATGAAAATATACATTTAAGTAAATATTTCAGTTTCTCGACTGGAGATCGATCCCACCAGTCCCGTATACAGTCACATTCAGATACTAGTAATTACGGACTGCGATAAATTACTTTATCGTTTATAGAGCAGGGTAGGCGACAGAATCTGCTGTTAAGACACAGTGTTCAGTGACGCAACTCAATGACACATTTTGTCCAGTAGTGCGAAGAAATTCATACTTATTTCCTAAAGTAGGAATTGAACGTGGGTTCAATAAGGTTTCACTCCGTTACGCTGTTTGTGGTTTTAGTAGAAAATGCCATTGCATTTTTAGATCGGTCCCTGGTTAAAGATGTCTGATCAAAACGAATGTGATGTAATTATAACCTAAAACCTTCTTCGATAAATGGCCTATCCAACATTATTAAAATAATAAAATCAATTAATATATAACTCTTCAGCTTTTTAATCTATATATATAAAAGGACTTGTGCTGACTGAATGAGGTAAGACGCACGCAGAGCCGTAACCGCTGATGGTAGAAACGTGAAATTTGGGCAGATGTTTATTGTCATATTCTGGACATCCACTAAGAAGGGAATTTGAAAAATTTTAACCCTAAAGGGATGAAATAGGGGTTGAAAGTTTGTATGGATTTTTTTTTAAATCGGCACCGATTTTTATAAAATTTGAAATTCAGACTCTTAAAAATATTTCATTGAACACGTGTTTCATGGGTTTTAAGAATTCACCCCCTAAGGGCTCAAATAAGGGGTTGAAAGTTGATATGGAAAAATCTTTAAATTGCCACCGATTTTTATAAAAGTTTCAATTCAGACTGTTAAAAATATTTTATTGAACACGTGTTTCGTGGTTTTTTTTGGATTCCTAATAAGCGGGCGAAGCCGCGCGCGCCCTCTAGTATAAGGATAAAAAGATGCTTGGAATATCGAAAACGCTTCTCTATCCAGGATAGGAACAATTTAGCAAATCAGGAACAGCGTGAAATTGCAGATCTTTGTGTTTGTGAGCGGACAACACGCAATGTCACGGACCGGTGTCGAGTGTCACAGGGCGCCGCGGAGTGACGTCACGGGGCTTGTACACATGTGGGTTAACATTTACAGAATTATGACTAATGGCAGTATTTTAAATATATTTTTTATTAATTAATTTTTTTCTTACTATAATATTTTGTTATGTAAATATCTACATATAATAGTTATTGTAAAAATTCTATTACCAGGCAGGTACTACAGTTTGTATATTGTAGTGCTGATTATATGCAGTTTATAAATTTTAAGGTTTTTTATACAAAAACTCGTGTACTTTTGAAAATGATATGAAATTCGGGAAAAGTTAAAGAATGCGGTTTAAACTATAAATATTTGTAGGTACGTTTATAAAAGTAACTCCACGTGTCACTGCTGACGTGACAGTTGTAGGTGACACAGTAACGGAACGGAATCTTATTTCTGTAGTTTTTAAAAACTTGCAAAGTATTTTTTTAATATTTTCTGCGTTATTTTTGCCTAATAAATTATTATTATTATAATATTTAAAAAAAATAGACTTATAAGCATATGAAGTTTTACATTTTTATACATAAAATTTATCTAATAAGCTAGGCTGTCGTGGCGTAGGGCACAAGCGTGCGACGATAAAAGCGACGGTTGTGGGTTCGATTCCCGCTCTAAAAAAGAAAAATTTTATATTTTTATTTCCTTACTTTGGTAACGAGGCAAAACGTTTTGAGTTGATCCACTTAACACGCCATGATTTCGGCGTAAAATGGGGGACGAAAATGTCTTAATGGGAACAAAATGTCTTATCATAAGGATCCCAGGTTCCCTTTGCCTATCCTGCTATGTGCAGGACACACTATAAAGCTACAAAAAAAAACTTAGCTAGCTTGACTATAGCATTATATTCCTATATATTCTCTCCAAGTGTGGGGTAAACGAGGCACGCCCATACACCGCATGAAGCGTTTCCGCAGCTTCCATGAACTCGTCGCCCTTTGAGATGAAAGGCACCGCCTCGCGGGGGGCCGCCATCGCCAGCGAGATAGCTGTTACACCCTATTGTAATAAACTCGTGTGTTAAATATGTATGGGATACTTGTGATGGCGCTTGTTTTAACTTGGAAACAGATTTTGAATGTAAAATTTCGGATCTGGATACGGATATAAATACGATACGACTATATCGATTTTAATTTTTGGATATGAAATTAATTCGTATTACGGTTATTAGATTTTTGAGTAATTTATTCTTTGAAGAATCTGTTTTTGACATATTGTTGTGGGTTGGATTCCCACACGAGAAAATGGAATATTTTAATAACACCGCCACTTAACACGCAAAGCCTCGAGAATATGGCGGAAAGTGGGGTACGGAAATGTCTTAATAGAAACAGAGTGTTTTGACACTAGATGCTCAGGTGCCCTCCATTTCGTATTAAGCGCTAGTGCCACGGCTCGGTCAGACAAAATCAAAATCCTGTTTCTTTTAGACTGAGATCATAACTGAAATTATCCGAAACTTTTGTTACCGTATATGGTTTCAGTTACCGTTACGGAGCTCCATAGAATGTAGAGTTGAAATCACTATTTGGGGTCTATTCTAGTCACAGTAGGAGATTGTTTTATCTAATGCAGATTATAATATCTTGAAATTGGTGAATAGTTACTCATACAGGTACCTACCATGCTTACTTTCATTGTCTGTAAAATAGAAAATTAACATCTGAATCAGCATTTTGGGATAGAATTATGTAAATTTATATATTTTGATTATGTATGATTGTATGGTCATTATGTATTCCCATATAATATATTTCCTATACAACATTAATATAAAAAGAAAAACTTATATTTTGAAAATTATAAAACTTTATTTTTTAAGTCGTAACTTTTTTATAGATCTTAAAAAACGTTGTAAAAAACTTGATAATAATATTTTTTGTAATTGATAATACAGGTTGCTCTAGTATTTAAAAATGTATATTTTATATGAAATTTTATATCTTCTCATAGCCAGTGAACCCCAAACGTTTAAAATAATGTCACGCAACACGCACGTCGCCAAAAACGGACGGGAAGAGGCGTGCACCGCCGCAACAGCGGACCGAAATAAAGATCGCCTTTTAACTTCAATGTAGAGCTAATATTTCAAATAGCGATACAAACAACAAGTCTCACTTATGAAGCTTTGATGATTTTTTTTACAATTTATTATAGGGAACTGTAAAGTATTGATTATTATGGGGAACGAAGGGTTTGAATGGGGCACGGAATGTATTAACGCTAGGTTCCCAATGTCCGGGATACAGCGTGAAGCTAAAAAAATATTTAGAGTACTATCGTGGCGCAGCGGCACAGCTTCTAACTGTAAACAGGCGACTGTTGAGGGTCGAACTTAGGGGAATAAATAAATTTCATCGTTGAGTTCCGCCTCGAAAATTGGATGTGCGTGGAGAACGGAATGTTTTTACACTACGTTCCTTCACTCCACTGTCCCATATGCGGGATACAACGTGAAGCTACTTGGTTCTAAAGATAAAAGATATTGATTGATGACATCGTAGTCATAGTCGTGTATTCAATCTCAGATTTAGCTGGAGAGATTTCGGGTGTTGGATCTCACTTACCGACATGCAATAACTTCGAAAACTGAAATATTTATTGATACATTGATATATAACGTATATATTGTATAAAAGTGAAAAAAAGTGTTTATACTTGACAGAAAATTAAAATAATTTATTTAATCGAGTGGTGAGTATCAGTAACTATAGCGTTTACTGGTACAGTCCCGCTGCGCTGCTATGGTCTTAATGAAAATTTTACAATTATTAGTAATTAATCAGACTAAGGAAACACTCGATTTTGTTTTGTTTCACCCGAATTTTACAATAATAATCAAAACTTAATTTTTAAACTGATAAAAAGTTTACAGCTCCAAAAATGTTAACCATTTCAATTAAAATATATTACTTATCACACATATTAGCACAAGTTATCACAAAGCATTATAAATCACAGCGCGGGTCGCTGTCCGTAGCTAATGCTTATTTTTCGCAGTCGCGCTACATTTTATTAATTTAAACGGTTTTTGTACGGAAACATTGACGTTTATATTAATTCTTTTTTTAGCTTCACGTCGTATCCCAAGTCCAAAGACGTAGCCCAAGTCGTATGTAACAGCATATGAGAGGAAACCAAGTGTTAAGACACTCCGTTCTCCACTTTCCATCGAACTGGAAGCAATGTGTGCTCAAAAATGAAAATATTAAATAGTTCATTTCCTCGAGTGGGAATAGAACCCCACAACCTATCACGTTTACAGTCACACCCTTGCGCCCCAGCGCCATGACTGGCCACTATAGTATTAAAACAATTATTTATTACTCTCATATATGATAGAATATTATCTGAAAAATATTATTTCTGTATGAACGGCAGCTTCACGTTTTATCCCGCATAGTCATAATCCAGGGTAGTTAAAATACCTCGTTCCCTATTTTACGCTCGAATTTGATATATTGCTTGTTGAATAGCAAAATTTAATGCTGCATTTGATATTTTTTTCAATTTGAATTAGTATTTTCTGAAATTAGTATAATACGTTCAACCAAACAAAAAATAAAGTATTTTTAAACATTTTTAAAGTGTTATTCCACACTTAGGAATTAGGAAAAATAAGTATTTTTCTAAATAAGTAAAAAATAAAGTGTCTCAAAGAAATGCTGTTTATGTAAATATAAATTAACTGTAAATTTAACATCACAAAAAATATTTCTGATAAACCAATATTTTATAAGAAACAAAGAAAGTTCAAACAAATGGAACAGTGCAGTTTAGACAAGTTTATGAGTTTTGATCCACAATCTTAAATTAAAGAGTTTATTATAACAATTGCTGTCACCAGCGTGTAGAGTGTGCTGAGAAATAATCTCTACATTAAATGTTGTTCAATACAAAGAATATTAGACTCAATAGACTTTTGACACTTTTAACCATATTGAATTAATTTTTAGATATTTTTTTATACGTTTTCTAAAATAGTTTTTCTTAAGTTACAAATAACAATTTTTAAATGTCTAAAATATTTATTATATAAATAGTATTCTCTCTCACCAAATGATAATCCTAGTCAATTATCTTTGGGTAGCGGAAATTGGTAAAAATTTCCCTACAGAGATGCAAACAACATAAAACAAGTTGTAAGCGCGCTTATAAGAATTTCGAAATAGCTTGATGACGTATTTTCGAAATAGCTTGTCGGCGTAGTGGTTAGAGCGCTTGAACGGTTTGTAAAAGGTACGGATTCAAATCCTGACGACGAGGATAACTGGCCACGGCTAGCTTATAGAAAATATTTTTGCATTCAAATAGACTTAGATGAACTCCTGAATCATCAACTGAACTTAAATCTACCACCGATTTGAGAGGCAGTTCTGTGGCTGCTGGCAGCTCTCCTTCATGAGATTATTTTGACATTAATTCCATACATTTTTATCCTTTAAATATTGGTTAGGTCGCACGTGCAGCCCGGGCCCCCGCTCCCGGGTCCCCGCTCCCGGCTCCCGGGATATATTTCTCAGCGCACGTTTAATTTACGACGCGCCTTTGACGCTCCACCGTTGACAGTTACTAGTGTTTTCGTCGAAACCGCCACTCATTAATTTTGCTTTATTCGAAATATATTGCGTTTCCACACCAAAAGTATCCGTTTGAAGCAGAACAAAGGCGGCAATGGTTCGGTGGGTTTCGTGAAATATGCTTCATTTGTATCTTGTTTTATTTATTTTAGAATAAAAATATAATATAATTATATTTCTAAATTTTCTAATTAAATGAATAAAATATAATATAGTATTACAGCAAATCAGGTTAGTTTTGTCAATTATAATGCGAAAGATGCTTGTATGTAAAAGTTATTTTTAGGAATACAGTATCATTAATGATATAGAATGGATGTATAATGCTATATACATGTTTATGATTATAGATTAGTATTTTCTAAAAGGAAGTTAAAATTAAGAGGCCACTCGTGGCGCAGGGGCACAGAGTGTGACTATAAAACCGACTGGTTGTGGGTTCGAACCCCACTCGAGGAGATAAAATATTTACTTAAATTTATATTTACATTTCTCCGCTCTAGTGTCGAGGTAAAGCGCGGCGTTGAGCTCCGTCAATCAACACGCAATGCCTCCGGAACTCAGCGGAAAGTTGGGAACGGTGTATCTTAATACTAGGTTTCCTCTGCCTACCCTGCTGTGGGCGGGATAAGCTGATAAAAAAAAAGTTAAAATTAACAAGGGATATATATTTTTTTACTTTTGGCAGGGTAGGTAGAGAGAACCTGGGAAGTGTCGAGACACTCCGTCCTCCATTTAGACACTTTCATTCCCCGTTCTCCGTGTTTTGTTAAAATAGCGAAATAATATATACAATTCTACTTATTAACTTCGAGGCAAAGCGCGACGTTGACGGCCAGTCGTGGCGCAGCGGCACGAAGTGTGACTGTAAAACCGACTGGTTGTGGGTTCGATCCCCACTCGAGGAGACGAAATATTTACTTAAATGTATATTTCCATTTCTTCGCTCTGGTGTCGAGGTTAAGCGCGGCGTTGAGTTCTGCCAGTCAACACGCAATGCCTCCAGAATTTAGCAGAAAGTGGGGAACGGAGTGTCTTAACACTAGGTTCCCTCTGCCTATCCTGCTGTGCGCGGGATACGGCGTGAAGCTGATTTATTTATTTATTTTATTTGGTAACTAGTTCAAGCGGGGCGTTGGTTCCCGCCACTTAACACGTTATGTTTCGATAATAAGACGAAGATTGAAAACTTAGATTCTTAGCACTGCTTCCTCTGCCAACACTGCTGTATTCGTGATACTTTTTGCTTCACCTAAGAGTTGGCCAGCGAAGATGAATACCCCTTGATATCTACATAAAAAGATAAAAACGTAAATTTTAGTAGCAAACATAAAACTAAATGATTGCACGTATATAGCTTAACCAAATGTAGTCCTTGTTAGTTAACCGAGGGTTAGTTTACGACCATTTTAACTACCCGCGTGGACCAATCCGCGCTCCCCGGCGCGTGTGGTGGTGGCGCGGCGCACCGATATGAAATAATTACTAACGTTTATATCGATAACTACGATAAATCTGCTGGTATCGCTTAAATTCAATATGTACGCATATTTACATATTATATGTAGGTACTTAGTAGTATAAGCTTTGGAATTAAAGTGAACTAGTTCAAAGTTTTGCGAGGTTTTGTTGATATGTATAAAAAAACGATGTTGACTGCATTTCGATTTCATTTTGTTCTTTTTTTTCCTTTTATTATTACAAAAATTAAATCAGCTTCACGCTGTATCCCGCATACAGCAGAAGCAAACAGGCAGAAGGAACCTAGTGTTAAGACACCCCATTCCCCACTTTCCGCCTAGTATTAATTTTAAAATGTTATCATATTTATGTAAATATCATGTTTTTTTGTTGTGGTATAATTTTAGTGTATGTATTCTGTTATAATTAGTATTAATTATAATGTAAGTATTGTGTATTGAAATGAATAAATAAATATATATTAGAGGATTCCCCGCTCGTGTGTTCTGGTCTAACTATCATTGTTATGGTTATTTTCACTTTGTATTGAATATAGGAACTACCATTTTGTAATTTTTTTAAAGAAAATTCACACATTTCTTTGGTGCGTGGGAAACGGAGTGACTTAACACTAGGTTAGGTTCGTTTGAATACTTGCTATTTGCTGGATAGCTGAAACCAGTTCAACAATTCCACATGATTTTCTAACAGCTTCTCTTTAATTAAGCAAGTTATTAAAATAGCTTTATTCATGTCAGTTTCTCAGTTTTCACAGAACTTGGCTAGTTTTAAAAGAGACAATTTGATCATCGATGTATTTCAACCTGTTGGTTCAATCTTAATACGAACCATTACTGCCTATTTATTATTATAAATGTGAAAGTTTGTGAGTAACGATGGTTGTCCATACTCATAAGTTTTACAGTAATAGCTTATACATCGGGAAAACGCATAGACTACAATTTATGTAAATATTTTGTACAATATAACTATAATATTATCTTAAGCTTAAGCCCGCGAAGCCGTGTTTAGGGATCCTGGTACCTATATTATATTTTTTTCCGTGCGTAAGACTAAATTCAAATAATGAAATGCTATACTGTTGAGTTAATATTAATAAAATGGCCAAAATAAAAGTATATTTTAACCAATCAAATCGTCAAGAGCACACCCAGAGTAAGAGGTTGTTTTCATATGGCTTGGTCAGCGATGATAGTGATATTATAAAACAAAATCTTTAATGCTTTAAAAAATAATAACCTTCCCACAAAAAGATCTAAAAAGATTTAAAATATGATGAGAAAGAAATAAACAACACGAATGAACGGGACCAGTCTGATGAACCCAATTTTTACGAACGTACTCAACCCAATACAGTGAACAATTAATATTTCAATTAAAAGTGATATTTTAACTTATATAACAACTTGTACAATAACTTATATTTTAAATATGAATGACTAACTGGCCAGGAAGGCAGTAGTGCCGGTCACGCAGCATCCGACCGCAGTGACAGTCAAAGAGAAGTGCTCATCTCGTGGTAGTATTTACTTAGCGGGCGCGTTTGTCGGCGGCCTGTCGCCGTGTGTGGCCTCACATCCAACACACTATTTTCAATCTTAAGTTCTATCAAAAGAGGTTCATTCAGCTTAAACACTTAGTTAAAGTTTTCATTTTAAGTTCTAAGTAAATAGTTATAAGGCTATGACGCAAAAGCATCGAATTCCCTCGACCAGTCGAAGTTTTCAAATATTCATCGTTTGGTTTCACAGCTTTCTAAGTATTGCTTTGTAAGTGTCGTAATTCTCTGTAAAGAATATAATAAATTTAAAATTTTTTATACTTTAGTACAAAATTATAATATATTGAAATAAATTTGTTAAAAAATTGTTATGTAATAATATAAAAAGTTTTCTGTGTTAATGTCTCTAAAAAATTACTTCGTCGCTACGATTAACATTCTGTACTTTTTGACAAATATAGATATTGACTATCCGCATATAGACATAGGCAAAGTGGGAACCTAGTATTGAGACACTCTGTTCCTCACGCACCGCCTAATTTCGAGACATTGGGAGTTGATTGGCGGAACTAAACGTTTCTTGTCTCCTAACTAGAGCGAGGCATTTGAAACTGATTCACTCCACCGAGCGGGAGTCCCAGTGCGGGTCCGCTACAATAACATCTAACTTAGCATTTTGAGTTTCCAATTCATAGTTCTAACACATATTTCTGTTTATTCAATTTAAAATTAAAAAATAAAACAGTACTTTTTTCTCTTATATTATTATGTTATTGCGCTTTTATTTTATAAAAATATTCACTTACTACATAATCTAAATGCTTTTATAACACATTAAATCAGTTTTAAATATTTCCATAGTCGATTCCAGCATATTATGTTCCAATTCTATATGCTAATCTAAACATTTAAAGACTTTTAAATAAGCCACGATATAAACGAGCAAACTATAAGATACATTAATATTGTGTTTCTAAACGTTATACTTTTCTTTAGGTACTCGCTGTATCCCGCAC
The DNA here is from genome assembly GCA_013403705.1 of Heliconius hermathena. NCBI lineage: Eukaryota > Metazoa > Arthropoda > Insecta > Lepidoptera > Nymphalidae > Heliconius > Heliconius hermathena. The sequence goes on along the minus strand of JAAIXJ010000028.1, from coordinate 237,851 downwards.
ATAGCAGGGTAGGCAGAGGGAACCTGGGAACCTAAGGTTGTAACACTCCGTTTCTCACTTTCTGCCGTGTTCTAAAGGTTTTGCATGTTGAGTGGTGGAATTCAAAGTCGCACTTTACGCCGCACGCCTCGTTACCAGAGCGAGGAAAATGAAAATATTACATAACTATTTCATTCCCTTGAGGTGGAATCAAACCTACAACCTCTCGCGTTTACACTTGCGCGTTTGTACCACGACGACTGTCCTCTAACGTTATACCAGAAAATAATATTTTAAATATTGAAGAGGACTGCAGATAGTCACAAAGGTGATTGTCTTACAGCTGCCCTCATTAACCTCAGCGGAGGAGTACCATAACTCATGTCGCGCTAATTGCTGGACGTGGCACGTGCCAACCTTCCCCATTTGGATTTAATAGTTTTGGTGGAGATTTTTGACATTTCACAACAAAAACTCTTGGTTTTAGTGATTTGTGATTTATTTAATTGTTGTAGTTGAGGTGGTTGTGGGTTCGATCCTTACACAGAGAAATAATTATCTTTGTGAAGATAAAGTCGTGGCAGTCGTAGCGCAGGGGTACAAAGTGTGACTGTAAAATCGACTGGTTGTGGGTTCTATCCCCATTCCAGGTTTCGAAGTGAAATATTTATTTAAATTTACTTTTTGATTGTTATATTTCTCCCTTCGACTAAAAATTAAAAAAAAATCCGCTAATTATATAATAAAACAATGGCATTTATTAAACTTATTTCGAAAATTGACAACACTACGAGTAACGATATAACTCAGAAATATGATAAAAATAAATCGTCTTATTTAGATGTAAATAATAAATCATCTTTTTAAGATTCTGTAGCCGAACGCTTAAAACGGAACCCTTATAGACTTAACATGTCTCTCTGTCTCTCTGTTGATAAGTTGGCCACTTTGGCATCGCACTTGGCTTTTTTTTATGAAAATGTTCAAGAAAGTAAGGCCGCCGTCGCTGTGTGGGACAGCGTCTGACTGTCTGTGAGCTCGATCTCCACTCGAAAGAATAATTAGGTATATTTGTTTTTATTTCCTCACTCTGATAGACAATGTGAGACGTTGAGTTCCGTCACTTAACTATGTCTGGAACATTGGGCGGAAAGTGAAAAACGGGGTGTCAAAACACTGGGTTCCCTTTAGATATCCTACTATGCAAAACCTGCTTAAAAAGAAAGAAAGTTCCATTGAGTTCAATATTATTTATATAAACTATAAATATATTCTTAGAAAATAATGTAAAATTACTAGTGAATAGTTAACGTCTTCCCAATACTCCGCACGAGGCACCCAACTAAATACGTAATTTAAGTGAACCTTCACCTATTAAATGATAAACTGAGTTTTTGTGGCCGATTCCGTGAATGATAAGAGGTACACGTGTGGAATAGGCAGATATAAGATGATACTAGCATTTTTATATATTATGTAGGCACATATGATTTTTTAGGTAAGTTTCTTATTTTATTTTGGTCCGACGACCTTCATGTTTTGTGACTCTACGTGACGTTCCTTTGAGTTTTTCTAACTTATACAAGTATTTATAAAAGCTTTTTGATAGTAGGTAATTAGTTATATTGACTTTTATTGCGGTTCCGTACCTCCAAATGTATAAACTGAACCCTTATAGGATCATTTTGTTGTCCGTTTGTCTAGTTTAGACCATTTAACTCGAGATAACGTGGACCTCCACGATATCTCGAGCTCAAATCGAAATTAATATTAAGTAACTATTCAAGTCTACGGTTCCTAAAAGTATGGAAAAGATCAAACTCCTAAGTCAACGAAATCAAAGTTGTGGGCGACGACTCATTTATATAAAAAAGTCGCACATCAGTACAAGCTTACAGTATTTTAATGTAGATTAAAAGTAATTGACGTCTCTGAATATGACTGTGAACCATTTTAATTTGTTTTACTATAAATAGTCGCTGCTCTATTATTTCCACGTGGACCCTTGGTAGTATTTGACGAATTCCTCACATATTTTGAATGAAACAATAAAATGTATGTTATTAGGGGAGTGTAGGTTAATTAATAAGTGACAAGCTGCAAGAACAAATGGTTTGAACGACTATTGCTTTTGAAATTTCTAGAATACTTCTTCTTAGACTTTATAGACTGGATCCGAGGGCCTCTAGACCTACTTCATTACAAATTCAAAACAGAAATTTTGAGAATTAATTGCCTAATATGTAGTTAAGACTGTACACATACTTATTAACTTGAGTCATTTCAGAGTGTGCGGAGTCCTTTTAACTATATATTAGACTAAAAGTCGTCAAAATTTCGACTTTGCTGAAATGTCTAGATCTGGTATGGTATGATCCCCACCATGGGATCTTGGGCTGTTATAAAAGGTGCTTGAAAGTACTACGTTGATATACGAAGACTTAATAATCAATATCTATGCTTATTTTGTAGGAAACTTTGTATGTAAAATTAAATGTGAATCTATTCGCTGAAACGATTTTATTGGATAGCGGAACTTAACGCCTGTGTTGTGTGCACTGAACTGAAGAGTATCAACTCTATTAGATTTGATATGAAGCCAACGTTTATGTACTGTCATGCAAAATTTCTAAATTATTTTATTTATAGGCTTGAGGCCAGTCGTAGCCCAGCGGCACGGGGTGTGACTGTCAAACCGACTGGTTGTGGGTTCGATCCCCACTCGAAGAGATGAAATATTTACTTAAATTTATATTTCCATTTCTTCGCTCTCTTAACCTCGACAAGGTTAAGCGCGGCGTTGAGTTCTGCCACTCAACACGCAATGCCTCCAGAATTCGGCAGAAAGTGGGGAACGGAGTGTCTTAACACTAGGTTCCCTCTGCCTACCCCGCTGTGCGCGGGATACAGCGTGAAGCTGATTTATTTATTTTATTTATTTACTTTATTTATAGATGACCATTTCGCTTTTGTTGTTATCTTTTGCTATTTAAACAATGTTAGATAATAACGGAAGTAAAATTCATTCATATGAACAGCTTCTTCATTCATTATTAGCCTTATTAGGACCTTGAATAAGTTGCTGCTATTTTTTGAAAGATGGCGTTGCGGCACTCTGTGCATGGAATTTCGTACGGTGACGAATCATCAAAGTAATTTGTAACCTCAAATTATAGTAGAATAGTGTTTACTACAGTGTCAATTACATACTTATTTTCCCTTTGTGAAAATGTGTACTTTTGTGCCAAATAAAGTGTTTTTGCGGGGAATTTTATTGCACTGCTTTATTCAGAAAAAATCTGCAGCAGAAGCACACAGAATTCTCGTTGAGACATTGCTTTGTCGAATACAACGTGCAGAGACTGGTTTAGGCGCTTCAAAAGTAATGATTTTGACCTTGAAGACAAAGAGCGTTCTGGAGCACCGACAAAATTTGAAGACAAAGAATTGGAGGCATTGCTTGAAGAAGATCCATGTCAGACGTTAGTAGAGCTCGGGAAAACGTTACAAGTAGATGCGTCAACAGTTTCAAAACGTTTAAAAGCGTTAGGAATGATCCAAAAGCAAGGGCATTGGGTGCCGTATGAGTTGAAGCCGAGAGACGTAGAACGACGTTTTCTCATGTGTGAATTGTTGCTTCAACGGCAAAAGAGAAAAGGTTTTCTGCACCGTATCGTCACTGGGGATGAAAAGTGGATTCACTACGACAATCCAAAGCGAAAAAAATCGTGGGGCATGCCGGGTCACGCATCAACATCGTCGCCAAAACCAAATATCCATGGTTCTAAGCTTCTTCTCTGCATTTGGTGGGATCAGCAGGGCGTAATTTATTATGAGCTGCTTAAACCTAATGAAACTATCACGGGAGCTCGCTATCGACTTCAGTTGATGCGTTTGAGTCGCGCTCTGAAAGAAAAGCGGCCACTATACGAGCAGAGACACGACAAAGTGATTTTATTACATGATAATGCTCGGCCACATGTGGCAAAACCAGTCAAAACTTACCTGGAAACACTTCAATGGGAAGTTCTACCCCACCCGCCGTATTCACCGGACATAGCCCCCTCCGATTACCACTTGTTTCGGTCGATGGCGCACGGTTTAAGCGAGCAGCGCTTCCATTCTTTTGAAGAAGCCGAAAAATGGCTTGATTCCTGGATTGCCTCGAAAGATGAGTCGTTTTTCCGACGGGGGATTCAATTGCTACCAGAGAGATGGGAGAAAGTGGTCTCTAATGTTGGACAATACTTTGAGTAATGTCATTGTAAGCATTATATTTTAAATCCATTTTTTTTAAACAAAAAAAACAGCGATAACTTATTCAAGGACATATATATAGTAATTTCCGATCAAATTTCATTTTTCTTTTAGCTATCTTAATATACTCGTATATACATCTATATTTTTTTTGGGAAGTTTAAGGTGATTTCCTATTTTTTATATTTTTTAGCATAAAGCTATATTCCGCATACAGCAGCGCAGCAGATGGACCCAAGGAACCTAGTGTAAAGACATTCCGTTCCGTACTTTCCGCCGAATTCTGGAGACGTAATGGAACTCAATGCTGCACTATGCCTACCATGCGCTATCAGAGCGAGGAACTAAGAATATTAAATATTCATCTTCCCGATTGGGAATCAAACCCATAAACAGTCACGTTTATAGGTTTTTTTAACTTTGACTATAATAGATAACTTACACAATTATATGAATATAAAAACTTTTTCGTTACTAACTAATTGACTGACAGACAATGTGCAACTGGAACTAATGCTAGGAGAGGGAGGAGGAGAGAGAATTTCTTCGCTCTGGCACCAAGACAAAAGCCTGGCATTGAGTTACGCTACTCAACATGCATTGTCTCGAAAAATTCGGCGGAAAGTGAGGAACGGAGTGTCGTAACACTAGGTTCCCTCTTACTACCCCGCTGTGTGCGGGATACAGCGTGAAGCTGATTTATTATTATTTTTATTTAAATTTAAACTATGTACAATCTAAGCAAAACATTAAAAAATAAACCAACAAGCAACGCCAGAGGCACGTACCAGTCACAAAACAAACCCCAGCCCATCGGTAGCTGTTTGTCGTTACGTTGACTCAACGCTAATGCGTGAGTAAACACAGCACGGTGTACCTACTGACGACTGACTACTGACAGTGAGGTCTGCGGGCGGAGTGCAGCCTCCACTCACCACTCACCACTGCACCTCTAAACACTTTGTTCTACGCACGTGTAGTACACATTTACTGTGTTTTGTAGAGTTCCTACGATTATGTTTCTTAGTTATTTCGTAGGATAATACTAATTATGGTTTTTTTTCAGTATTACGGTGTATCTCGCATGTGGCAGAATAGGCAGAGGGAGCCAAGTGGTAAGACACTCTGCTTCCCACTTTCCGCCATTCGGTGGAGAGCGGGAAGCGGAGAAACACTTAACATCCTTCGAAAGTCTCTGATGGCATTGCGTGTTGAGTGACGAAAATCTACGCCGCGCTTTGCCACGACACCAGAGCGAAGAAATAAAAAATTAAATATGTCATTTCCTCGAGTGGTAATCGAATCCATACTTCATCCACTTACAGTCACACGTTTGAGCCCCTGCGCTTGGGCGAGTACTTAAGTATCATTTTCTAACTAATTTTCTCTGAAGACAAAGGTCAGCGTTAAGATCCGCCACTCAACACGCAATGTCACGGAAATTAGGCGGTGCGTGAGGAATGAAATGTCTTAACCATATATTCACTAACCACCTACTCCGCTAAGCTCTGAAAAGCATGACAGTCTCTATAAAATCATAATTATGTTTATTTCTTTTTCAAGTTGGATTTACTGAATTTAAATCTCTAAAATCTCGCTTGTATTTTAAAGAACAAACAGAAAAAGGAGAGTTCAGCTTGCATTTGGTTTTCGGTAGCGTTTGCGCCGTCCGTTTAGCAAACACTCGAATGCGTCGCCCAAAGTGACATACCGTGTAGTTGGCGTAAAAGGTATATTATTATTTTAAGTACATTTTAGAGTATTTGAACTGAGTGACTTTTTTACCGTTTTTTTTATTTATAATAATAATTATTATTCATTTTATATTTTCCTCAATCAAATAAATTTATAAAATAAACGATGTTAGTTTGTGCAACAATTCTCCTAATCAATAAATCTTCAAAGGCAAAGTTTTCAAATATTATTTTTAGCTTCACGCCTTATCCCTCATAATGTAGCGTAGGCAGAGAGAATACAGTGCTAAGATACTCCATTCTCCCGGAGACAAGACTCTGTTAAATGGAAGAATTCAACGCCAACCAAAGTTGTGTAAATTTGTACTAAATTTTCCGAGTAGTCCGAGAAATCGAACTCATAACCGTCGCGTCTACAACCAGACAGAACCCCACTACAGTCTCTAAAATAAGAACTACTACTACACTACTACTAGTTACTACTACTACTAGTCTCTAAAATAAGAAAAAATCCTATGAAATTTGACTTTAAGAAATAACGGTAAAATAAACATACCCCTAATCAAATTGAACCTTTAAATACGATTAGTAGACGCTTAAGTTTACAAATCGGCGACACTATTGTTAGACGAATGCAGCTGAATTGAAACTAATTATAAAATATGAATCTTATCTATACGAATTAAGGTACATTATTGTTTGTCAGAAACAGGGGGCGGGCTAAAACAAAGTAAATAAATGTAATTGAAAGGAAATTGTAACATTATTCGATGTTTGCTGTTTTACTTATGCGGGGCTGGTGTTTGGTTACAGTGTCTAATTATTATTTTGTATTTTTTTTTGTTTTTACTTCTTTGAACAACGTTTAAGGAGAAAAATCAAACAAGTAAAAGGAATCCAAGAAAAAAAAAATTACGATCAATAACAACACCCGAAGCAAGCTCTTTCTTGTTACCAAAGTGAGGAAATGTGGTAATTCACCTCCTAGGGTGGAAATCGAACTCACAACCGCCGTGTATAGTCAGATGATGCCGCTGTGCCGACTGAAGTCTGGCATAGCGGTATGTAATTTGGTCAAATAAAAATTTTATTCCTTTTCTTAACATAAATATGTATTTTTAGTACATTTTGCTTACGTAGTATAAAATTGATTAGCTATAAAATGTTCTATTCGATATTATTTCACTTTTCGTTATCAGCGTGTTACCAATAACAAAAAGTAAAGATTTAGGTATAGTAAGAAACATTTTTTTATAAATTTTATAAAAAGAATAAGAAAAGATTTTGACTATAATATAGATATAGTATATAACAGTTATAAAATTTTAAAACAATATTATATTTTACTATTTAACTTAACTTGCGGAGTAGTCAGAGAAGTCGGTGCGCCAAATGCACCGACCGAGTGCGATCTCTACATATCTCTTTCGCCTCGTTCACTGTCATCAACCTCTTCATACATACCCTCCGGGTCTTCATACTTTTTACGTGACCTTCTTCCAGTATCTTTGATACTGTGTTTTCGAACCCCCTACCACTCTTACGTCTTACTGCTATTGTACTATTTAATCTCTCTTCATTTCAGCAAGTGTAATCAATGGATGAAAACACCACAATAAAAAACTAGACGCATATAGATAAGGCTACTATGTAAATATAGTATATCAATCTATTAAAATAGATAAGATTATATCATATATATATATTGACAAAGATATAGACAAAACTAGCTAGTTCTTCTGTAATAAGAATAAACTGATAACTATTATAAACAAATAAACAATATGTCAGACGATTTTTATCCCGCACTCACGCATTTATCACGCTTTATCTCGCATGTTTACCACATATTTTTACAGGCTGAGTAGGCAGAGGGAAACTAACCTGAATTGGCGATATTGCCTATTGAGTGACAGGAATCATCGCCATAAAATGTTTTTTCAGAACGGTGACATGAATAGACTACATATTTTTAAACCGTCACACTTTATCCCACACATAGCAAGGTAGAGGGAACCTGGGAACCTAGTGTTAAGACAATTCATTGCTATTAAGACACTTCCCCACTTTCCGCCAAATTCTAGAGGCCGTGTTGAGTGGCGGACTGGCCTAAAGACTTCATATAAACAAATTTTAGATAAAAATTGAAAAACTTGGTATCCGTTTTAAAATAAAGGGCCTCTATTAGTATAAGTACATATTGTTGTTGTAAGATATTTTTTTTATTTCCAGTAGCCGCGGCGTGTTTGCTGTCGCCGTCTCAGCAAATAAGAAGCGTAGCGTGCAAACACCTGCACCGGTCGCGGTCCACCCGACCACTTGTTGTATTATATGGAGAATAGACATACATATTTCGAAATTATTATTGGTGAGAACACGATTTGCAATGAAATGGCTTAATAATATGTATTTTTATGGTTCCGTACCTCAAAAGATGAAAACGGACTCTTATAAGATGACTTTGTTGTCCGTCTGTCAACACCGTTTATCTCGAGATCATAAGGAGATATTAAGTTAAAATTAATATCAAATATTTAAGTCTATGAAGCACAGAGAAAATCAAGCTTTTAAGTCAACGCAATCAAAATATACGAGCATTTATCAATCGTTTTTGCTGTATTTTGTATGAAAATCGCCGTGTAATCAAAACTTATAGGGAACTTCCCGTAGACCTACAATTATGATAAATTTAAAAAAAATTAAAAGGGAAAATTTGTAAATAATTCATAGAAAAATATTATTACAAAGTTATAATTGTGGTTCAGTATAATTGTAATGGTGGTGGTAGTGCTGGTAGTGGTGGTCTGTAGTGGTAGTGGTGGTGGACGTGTCGCACGGCGATAGTAGCGGAGCGGAACCGATCATTAGTGCTTTATCAGCCCAATGTGAAGGCAGTTTATCGGCGTTTGACCGTTGCGCTACTATTACTAGTTACACATAGAGTTTATTAATCATTTATATTTAATAGTAGCGACCTGCTCGCGGCTTCGCCCGCTAGAATTAAAGAATATTTATTTACTAATCTAAATAAGTAATATAATTTAAAAATAATATGAAAATGTAAATTTCACCCAATTTTTAAATAATAACACAAAAAACATTTTTTATAATGGTATATTTTTTTTATTTGAGAACTGATTGAAATAAAACTTATGTTAAATGTTAAGTGAGGTCGTCGTGGCGCAGGGGCACAAAGTGTGACTGTAAACAGTTGTGGGTTCGATTTCTACTCGAGGAAAGGAAATATTTAATTAAATTTATATTTCGATTTCTTCGCTCTAGTGTCGAGGTAAAGCGAGCTCTAGAATTTGACAGAAAGTGAGGAATGGAGTGTGTTAACACTAGTTCTCTCTGCCTACCCTGCTGTGTGCGGGATACAGCGTGAAGCTTAAAAAATATATATGTTAAGGGAAACGAGCTAAAGTACAATAAATTGCAATTGTGGAATTTGCATTTAAATCAATAAAGCTGATTCTACGGTAAACGTGTATACTTAACAGGCCAATATCTGCGCGTGCGGAACGCATCATTATCAGTCCAGTTTTTGAAACAAGTGTTGAATGTGCGGAACTCATCGCCGCGCTTTATTTTGTTACCAGAGTGAGAAAAATTAAATATCTAATTGACGCCCCCGAATGCGAATCGGAAATGTGATACCGCTGTTCCACGACGACTGCCGGAAATGGAAACGGAAAATGAAAAGCGAAGTGTTAATACTAGGTTCCCTCTGCCAAACCTGTTATATGCGGGATACAGCGTGAAGCTAAAATATTGAAAGAGTTAGTGAAGTACGTATGCAGCTCTCATTAGACGGTTTAATGGTTAGTTTAAATAGTGTAAGTGAGTCTCAAATTATCGGCCATCGATAACCCCTGGAGCCCTTTGAACTGAGATAAACCTCCGCCTCGGTGCATTGCTGCGGTTACGCCTGCAGCGTGCATGGAAACAGGTACTACAATGTTGTTAGTGTAAAATTATATGTTTTATTATTGTAAATGTGTAAGTTGGTATGTGTGTATGTTTGTTTGTTACAGTTTTACAGTTCATATGTTGCGTTTTGCCGTAAACACTAAATATATCTTGAAGGTTTAGAAGGTTAGATATCAATCAAAAAATGAAGTAGGCCAAATATTTTTGATATAACAAAAATAAACTTAGGAAATGCGTTCATAACTTTAAATGTGATTTGATGTATAAATTGTGATGATTTGATTATTCCTATGATACTTTTAAATGTTCATTGAGTAAATGCAGTACGAACATCTATATTTTTAAAGATATAACCTAAAACATAAAAATATACTACGTCGCGTTTTTAAACATCAATAAAACAATTTTCAATGGCAAAACTTTAAAAATCAAGGATAATGACTTTGCAAGCAATATATACCTAATTAGAAAATGCTAAAAAACAACGTTTTCTTTACAGAATGTACTCGGTGCTATAAGTTGTATGAGCGAAAATCCGAGCGGTTTACTAGTAGGTAATCTTTGAAGAGTACCGCTAGTTAGATCCTGGCTTCATCATCAGAACAGCTCAATGATATTACATTTATCTATTCTCACCTAAATACGGAATAAGTTAACTGGTAAAGTAATAAAAGCGTGTTAATAAGAAATACCAAATATCAGCTGAAGCCATACTATCATTCATCATCATCATCAGCTTCACGCTGTATCCCGCACACTGCAGGGTAGGCAGAGGGAACCTAGTGTAAAGATACTCCGTTCCCCACTTTCTGCCGAATTCCGGAGGCATTGCGTGTTGAGTGGCAGAACTCAACGCCGCGCTTGTACTCGACACCAGAACGAAGAAATGGAAATATAAATTTAAGTAAATATTTCATCTCCTCAAGTGGAAATCGAACCCACAACCAATTGGTTTTACAATCACACCTCGTGCCGCTGCGCCACGACTGGCCTCTACTACTATTATCTCCTATTACTTAATTCAAAAACCTTTGACTATATACGTAATTAATAAATTAATTGATTGTTTATATATTATGTTTACGTTATTTCTCTAAGATCGACATCTTCGTAGCCATTAAATGGTTGACTTAACTATTAGGCGCGAACCACGGCGACCCCCGGCGACCCCCTGCGACCCCCATTATCGTGTTGGCCCAAGGCCGATAAAACTATTATTATAGGTACGCTTTACTCGTGTTAGCATTCGCTTAGAATATAAACATTAATATTATGTGGACGTGAAACAATAGGCGTTTGTAAAAACTTTTAGAAAATATGATAAAAGAGAGCTCACGTTGTATTCTACATATAGAAGGGTATAACAGATAACTTAGTGTTATTTTTTATTAATATTATTTCTTACACTACAGACTCCTCCACTCATGGCCCGTACTATTTGTTATCGTAGAAGTAAATTTTTTTTGTATTTATTTTTCTTTAAATATTGCTTTAAACTTCACTTATGTGGTTAATAAGATACATTTTCCATAGTTACATAATATCTGAATTTTTTTTAAGGACATATTGTCCTTAAAAAAAATTCAGATATTTTTTAAGTAGCCAACTTGACTAAGCTGATAGGTATAATTTTAAACTACAATTAGATAATATGAACTACATTTAAATCTTTTATCGCCACTAAATTGAATATGCAAGTGGTGTGACAAGAGCCGAGGAAATGAAAATATTAAATAAATCTAGATGGGAAACTAACCCACAACCGTCGTGTACAGTCTCACGGCTGTACCACTGCGCTACGAGGGCTTCAAAATTCAATGTTTTTTGTATTTTTTTTAATGTATTTTTAAGCATGATTTATATTGTATGCAGTTGTGCAATATAGATACGCCGCAGTTATTGTTGCGACTCCCATTCGGATTAATGAAATATGTGCAGCTCTCCGCTCTGGTAAATATTAAGAATAAAGAGAGATAGATATATAACAAGTAAATACTTGTAATAAGAAATAAATCAGTCTCGGTCGTGAATTTGTTGTTTTTTTTTCAGCAGTTTTAAATTTAAAGCGCGGCGTTGTATTCCACCACTTAACACCCAATATCTTGAAAATTGGCCGAAGCGTGGAGAGCGGAGTGCCATAATTACGGATTTCCTTTGTTTACTAGTCCAATTCATGCGAGATATATGTATTATAACAATTCAGATTATCCCACTATTTTATATAAATAAGAAAAAAGACGTAAATCTGAATTGAAATTGGTAAATGTGCAATAAATAATGCATTTAAATTGTATCATGCCTTTCATCACATTGAAAATATTAAGTGAAGTATTTTTTGAATTTTCCTTTTACGTGGATTCGATTCCCAGTCGAGGAAATGTGAAATACTTAATATTTTTATTTCTTCGTAATGATAATGAGGAAAAGCGTGGTGTTGATTTTTATCACTCAATACGCAATGCCTCCAGTATTCGGCGGAAAACGGGAAACGGAAGTGTCTTAAAAGGAACGGAAGTGATGACTTATATGTTGATGTGATGAAAATTTCTGTGTTATCAAGAGTTTTCGCAGCTGCAATTTTCTGTTTACTTCTTTATACATACTTTATCACTACATATACTCACTTTCTGTGATTTTTCTTACATGCCGCTTAACACGTTCGTGGACGGTAAGTCACGTGGCCTGACGCGACACTAACCAATATTTTTGAGAACAAAATAATTAGTGAAGACAATAAATAGACTATCAATGTCTGTACCTAGAGGAAGACTTCCCGGGAGACCGTGGACGTAAGGGACAGTGCAAAGTGGAGTAGGGTAAGCAGGAAGGTAGACTCTGGCAACATAGGCCGGAAGGAAGAAGGAGCTGGCAATCAAAGCTGGCTGGCACACAAAATGATAAGCTACCTATATCGTTTTTAATATATTTGAATGCGTAACCATTTTTGTCATTCAAACAGACTTTTCTTTCGATCGTGTTCGTCGGATGTTTCTCATACTTAAAAAACTCATGAAGATTTTTTTATCCACCACTCTTTTGGCCAGTGGTGGCGCAGTGGCACGAGGTGTGACTGCAAAACCGACTGGTTGTGGGTTCGATCCCCACTCGAGGAGATGAAATATTTACTTAAATTTATATTTCTATTTCTTCGCTCTGGTGTCGAGGTTAAGCGCGGCGTTGAGTTCTGCCACTCAACACGCAATGCATGTGCGGGATACAGCGTGAAGCTGATTTGATTTGATTCTTTTATCGTCAACACATTTTGTTAATATTTCGCAAAGATCTATATAATTGATACAAGCCGTGACGCAGGAGCACAAAGTGTGATTGCCGATGAAATGAAATATTTCATCTTCATTTCTTCTCTCTGGTGTCGGGAAAATACGGACTTGGGTTCCGCCACTCAACACGCAATGCCTCCAGAATCTGGCGGAAAGTGGGAAACGGAGTATTGTAACACTAGGTTACCTCCGCCTACCCTCCTGTGTGCGGACTACAGCGTAAAGTAGATTTATATAATTTTGCCCACATCATAAATATTCAAAATATTAAACTATATATTCGTATAGGAAGATTTGTTTAAGAACTTTAAATTTTATTAAGATTACCTAATACTAATATTATAAATGTGAATGTAAGCTTGTTTGTTAAGCTTTCATACCAAACTACTCAACCGATTATCACGAAACTTTGTAAACATAATCTTAGGAGTATCAGAAAAGGCATTTTTATTATTAATATTTTTTCAATATTATCCTTTAGCTATTATACAATTTTGAAGACACGTCTTTAGTTTTAAATAAAATTATTTTTAATGAAAATCATACTCAGTCATACTTAAGTATTCTACGTGTGACTACGGACTAAGGTTAAGTATTCGAATCGTTAGGTTTCCAAAAATGTATAATAACACTCTAATAAAAATTTATCCGATTAAAGAATTTTATTTAAAATATGTAAAAATCTCGAAAATTAAAAATGTTATGTATATTAGGCCGGTCGTGGTGCAGGAGCACAAAGTGTGACTGTAAAATCCACTGATTGTGGGTTCAATCCCCACTCGAGGAAGTGAAATATTTATTTACATTTATGTTTTAATTTCTTCGCTTTGGTCTCGAGGCAAAGCGCGACATTAAGTTCAGCCAGTCAGCGCGCAATGCCTCCAGAATTCGGCGGAAAGTGGGGAANGTTTCCAAAAATGTATAATAACACTCTAATAAAAATTTATCCGATTAAAGAATTTTATTTAAAATATGTAAAAATCTCGAAAATTAAAAATGTTATGTATATTAGGCCGGTCGTGGTGCAGGAGCACAAAGTGTGACTGTAAAATCCACTGATTGTGGGTTCAATCCCCACTCGAGGAAGTGAAATATTTATTTACATTTATGTTTTAATTTCTTCGCTCTGGTCTCGAGGCAAAGCGCGACATTAAGTTCAGCCAGTCAGCGCGCAATGCCTCCAGAATTCGGCGAACAGTGGGGAACGGAGTGTCTTAACACTAATTTATCACTGCCTACCCTGCTGTGTGCGGGATACAGCGTGAAGCTGTATGTTTTTTATATATAATTTTTTTTTAGGATAGTTACTTGACAAGCTTAAGGAGGAAGCTATAGGAAGCAATTGTCATATAAATTGATTAGTTTGAGTACCGCAGCACTTTGCAAGTTTGCACTGATATTGACGCGCTGATCTCTATCTTTGAGAGAAATTTTATTTAACCGATAGCAGTGTCGGGTTATCAGAAGGCTAAAAATAATTCTGATAAATGGTTTAAGGACACAAAAGTAAAGCAAATCTCGCAGATATCTACCTGATTTCCGAAAAAGCAGAAACTTCATTTCAACATAATCTAAAATATTGATTTTCATTTTGATTGAGAAGATGTTGGAAATAAAGTGATCTCGTTTGTAATGCCTATTATTGAATAAAAAATATAGAAACGAGCCTAGAAACTACAACTTTATACTTTATACTGTCAGATATTCCGACAGTATAAGAGTCAGCTTAAATATATTTAGATTTGTGATATAAGAGTGTCTGGACTATTAGACTATTAAAAAGAACACGTGTACCCAAACGAATCAAATAAGTATAAACAAGGAAAAAATCTAATATTGTAACACCTAAAGGACAGTAAGATTTTCATTGAGGCCTGTCGTGGTGTATGGGTACAAGTAAACTGGTAAATGGCGATAAGTTTTGAGTTCGATCTCCACTAGAGGAAATTTCTTCGTTCTGATATCGAGGCAAAGCGCCGCGTTGAGTTCCGCCACTCAACACGCAATGTCTATAGAATTCGGCGGAAAATGGGAACGGAGTGTCTTCACACTGGGTTCCCTCTGCCTACCTCGACGTGTGCGAGATACACCGTAAATAAAAAGAATAGGTTTAATTTATAACAACTTTATAATATATGTCTTCTGCGCGTAACTCACCTGCATCCATGGCGTACCCGGCGGCGGCTGCAGCGGCGTGCAGCGCCCCGTACTCCTTGCCGTCCATGCCGCCCAGCATCATGGAGACACAGACACGACACTCACATACCACACTCACACTCCTAAAAATCGCTGGCTTTTTCTTTTATTAGTTCTAGTAAGCCCAATATTTTGTATGCCAGCAATGAAAGTTGTTTAGTTACTGAAAATTATATTTTGAAATGAGGTTTTACGGCTTAATTACCGTACTACCCTCACCTTTAAAATTTTTGGTGTTGAAAATTTTATGTAAATCAATTTTCTTCTGAACTAAATATTATTTAAAATAAAAGCACAACTTATGCATTTGACAATTAATCACATAAATTGTTTGCTTAACTAATTTGAAATGGTAACCCAGCACTAATAAGTAGTCTCTAATATCACTCGTCACTATCGTAGTGTCGACGGTGTCCCGGTGTCGCTAGTGCGTACGTGCGCCGTGCGCCGCGCGAGCGTGACATGTGCGCGCGCGCCGCGACGCCGGCCGCGCGCGCGCTCGCCCCGCCCCCCGCAGCCATTGGCGCGTCACGACCAATCACCGCGCCCCATTTCAGACGCTCTCCTTTTCTGTCACGCCGTCTATTTCAAGCGTGCTGATGCGTCTCCAAAATTGCTGTACTATTCTTAACTTTATTTAAATATTATTAAGGTATGTAATGCAATGTGAATTTTGTTTCTGCTGTGTCTGTTTTCCCATTCGGTCGGCTGCGCTCGGGCAGTGTTGATGAAGGGAAAAGTAGAGCTGTATAGAGCTATATAGTGTTATGTAGAGTTATGTAGCGCTATATAGAGTGTAGTTATGTACGCGAGTCGCGCACGCCTTGTAATTGATATTTTACGTTTGTTAATTTTGTTAACAGTTAATGTATAGTTTATGAGCTGCCTCTCGTACTAGCTGGAGCTGGAGTTTAGATTGAAACTTTGATCACTTTTGTAATGTTTGTTACGATTCAATCTGTTGTAAGTACCTATATGATGAAAATGGTATTTTAAAATACGATATGAAGAAGTGATTTAGACATAAATATAGGTACTTAGCACAGTATTCCTTGTGGGAATATTAAGTATCTACATAAGCAGGTGTAGGTACCCCATTAACAGGTCTTTAGGTAAAAAGATTCTCAGCGCGTTTTCGGAAATGACAACTTATAATTAAACGACGAAACAAAATAAACACCTAACTAAGTAACTCTATTGTATCGAATCTGTAATTATTTTATGGGACAATGTGTACGCTTATACAATAGGATTCCAGAAAACGTCAGAGAATTTTCTATATTACGATTTTAAAAAATAGTTAAAAGACGTTTGTGTGTTAAAGGTTATTAACAAATTAATAATTTTATAAATGATAACACGCCTTGGGAATGAAATGCTCACTTCAGTCTGTTTCAAAGGTATCATTGTCACAAATAATTAGATATGTATTTGTATAGAGTTGATTAAAATATAAGTACCGCCTCGTTTCTTGCGCCGGTTCTTCTCAGGTCTGAGCCATTAACTTTAGTGGACTGATAAATTGTTCGACATTCAAAAAATGAAGCTTGTTACTTCTTATATTGAATAAAATTATTTGACTTTGACTTTGTCTTAGTAAAAAAAAATTTCTCGCTTTTAAGTAATTCGAAGTATTTCTTTGTGTCCTACAATGAGCCGATAGCCCGCACTACAGTTATAATTTTAAAAAATTGTGCTATTACATTATACAATACAC
Organism: Heliconius hermathena; assembly: GCA_013403705.1. Classification (NCBI taxonomy): domain Eukaryota; kingdom Metazoa; phylum Arthropoda; class Insecta; order Lepidoptera; family Nymphalidae; genus Heliconius; species Heliconius hermathena. The sequence continues at coordinate 220,797 of JAAIXJ010000028.1, read as the reverse complement.
TATTACATTATACAAACATATTCCATTTTAATAAAAAATATCCTATTTCCTTTCCTCTAAGATTATGAGTACAAAGTTTCACGATAATCAGTTGTGTAGTTTTGGCGTGAAAAGAAACATATTCATATTTATAGATAATATTAAATAATGTCAGTTACAATTATTCCACGTTTACATATTTAATTTCACCAGTCAATTTTTCATTGCAATATAATCTATGTTAAATAGCTCTGATTTCAAGAACTGGTTGTCGAGAAAGGTTATAGGCTATATTAATACTTTTTTTATTTTCACGCTGTATCCTGAACACTGCAGGATAGGCAAAGGAAACCTAGTGTTAAGACACTCCGTTCTCCATTTTCCGCCGAATTATGGAAGCATTGCGTATTGAGCGGCGGACCTCAACGCGGCGCTTTGCCCGACACCAAAGCGAAGAAATTAAAATATTAATCATTTCATTTTCTCGCGTGGGATCGAACCCACAAACAGTCACGGTTAGCTTTTCGTGATTCTATTTAAACTCATAATTATTAAATATCGTTGCCTGCTTTAAAACGTCAAGTACCTACCTACGAGTAAGTCCTTGTGCTTGCAAATGTATCACAACTAAATTAATACATTTTCTTTAAAGAAGATTAGATAAGAATATTGTTACAAAACATTTTTATTAAGTATCTTAACTCATACTTAAGCTTAAAAATATTCTTCAGCTATAGCTAATTACTTGAAACGATATAAAAGATTTTTATTATTAATATTTAATTTTTTACTTAAACATCACTGCTATGTGTGTACCTACCCATGTTTCATTGCCTCTGAAAAACAGGAAAACGAAAAAAACTACAGAAGCCGCCGACTTTAATTACCCCAAATATGTCAGATACGCGTAAAACGTCTGAAAGCGTATGTTAATTATCGTGAATATGTGATTTCTTTGCAAAAAGTTCTTTGTGTCGCCGCCCGCGCTGCGCCCGCGCACTACAAATTACTGCGCCCCAAATGATGCGTGGCTGTCGTGCTACTCAATAGTACCGACTCGGTATGGAAAACTGGGGGCAAACATGAAAGTCATTATGATAGTTTCGAGTTTTTGCTATTTTTTTTTTCAATGTTTTTTTTTCATGCGAAAAATTAGGCACAAGTAATGAAAGTATAGTTTTCAAACCGAAATTCTTAAATGTATACTTCCTTAGTGTCCTTACCTTTTTTGTTTTTAACTTCACACTGTATTTCGTATGTATCAGGGTAGGCAGAGGGAACCTAGTGTTAAGGCAATCGGTTCCCATTAAGACACCAGCTCCCCTTCGAATTCTGAAGGCATTGCGTGGGTAAGTGGCAGAATTCAATGCTGCGCTTTGTTTCGCTACCAGAACGAAGAAATAAGAATTTTAAATATTTTATTTAGCCCAAGTGAGAATGGTACTCACAACCGTCATATTTATAGTCGCACGCTTGTGCCCCTGCGCCACTAATGGCGTTGTATTATTTATTTTTCAAAATTGTAGTTTATTTCTTACATAGTGAATGGATTAAATATTTTACACAATTTTAAAATTTATTCCGCAGTAAAGATTTTAAAGGAAGATCTTTTTGTACGTTTTCTAAAATATTGGTTTAATATATTTTTAATGTAAATTGTAAAATATGTCTTGAGTATCTTAACATACAAATAAATGTAGCCACATACACATAAATTAGTACCTACTGTCGCTGTAATAAAAGACTTGTGTTGGGACTGACTCCTCCCAAGGATGTGTGTAATGTAACAAACGTACATGAAAATTACGCAGTAGTCTAATAAGTACGTATGGTATAGTGGTCAAAGCTCTTGAGCATCAGCGCAGGTTCAAATTTTTACAGGTATCCTAAAAAAGTATTATCCTTTTCTAGATCATTAAAATAGGTGCAATCTACGTAAAACAAATATTTCTTGCAATAAATAGCACAATCTCAAGAAATAGTTATCAAAACGTAATGAAAACAAAGTTGAAACAATACGTGAACGCGCCAGTGGCAGCGGGATATTCAGCAAAGGCCAGCATAATCGGTCGTAAAGGGAGATATCGCGGCTGCGCCCAACAATTGGGCATAAGTCACGCTCTACACACAATGCATTGTGCGGGGCTTACCTCACTCGCTCCGGGGCAGGGCAGGGTTACGTACTACCAGTATATATTAGGTACTGTTAAATTATAGATAAATGTTGTCAACAAGTTTAGACGTACGTACGCCAAATTGTAAAAGCAATTCGTGTTGAATGGTTGAACTAAACGCCGCGTGTTGATTTGTTTCCCGAAAATGAAAATATTAAATAGGTCATTTTCATTTTCATTTTCATTTCCCCGAGCGACGGTCTCTATCTTTCACTTATTAAATGTATTAAGTAAAATTATTGAGGCCGGTCATGGCGCAGCGGCACAAAGTGAGACTGTAAAATCGACTGGTTGTGGGTTCGATCCTCACTCGTGGAAGTGAAATATTTATTTACATTTATATTTTCATTTCTTCGCCCTGGTGTCGAGACAAAGCGCGGCGTTGAGTTCCGCCACTCAGCACGCAATGCCTCCAGAATTCAGCGGAAAGTGGAGAACGGAGTGTCTTAACACTAGGTTCCCTCTGCCTACCCTGCAGTGTTCAGGATACAGCGTGAAGATAAAAAAAGTATTAATATAGCCTATAACCTTTCTCGACAACCAGTTCTTGAAATCAGAGCTATTTAACATAGATTATATTGCAATGAAAAATTGACTGGTGAAATTAAATATGTAAACGTGGAATAATTGTAACTGACATTATTTAATATTATCTATAAATATGAATATGTTTCTTTTCACGCCAAAACTACACAACTGATTATCGTGAAACTTTGTACTCATAATCTTAGAGGAAAGGAAATAGGATATTTTTTATTAAAATGGAATATGTTTGTATAATGTAATAGTGTATTGTATAATGTAATAGCACAATTTTTTAAAATTATAACTGTAGTGCGGGCTATCGGCTCATTGTAGGACACAAAGAAATACTTCGAATTACTTAAAAGCGAGAAATTTTTTTTTACTAAGACAAAGTCAAAGTCAAATAATTTTATTCAATATAAGAAGTAACAAGCTTCATTTTTTGAATGTCGAACAATTTATCAGTCCACTAAAGTTAATGGCTCAGACCTGAGAAGAACCGGCGCAAGAAACGAGGCGGTACTTATATTTTAATCAACTCTATACAAATACATATCTAATTATTTGTGACAATGATACCTTTGAAACAGACTGAAGTGAGCATTTCATTCCCAAGGCGTGTTATCATTTATAAAATTATTAATTTGTTAATAACCTTTAACACACAAACGTCTTTTAACTATTTTTTAAAATCGTAATATAGAAAATTCTCTGACGTTTTCTGGAATCCTATTGTATAAGCGTACANTGGGTTCGATCCCCACTCGAGGAGATGAAATATTTACTTAAATTTATATTTCCATTTCTTCGCTCTGGTGTCGAGGTTAAGCGCGGCGTTGAGTTCTGCTACTCAACACGCAATGCCTCCAGAATTCGGTAGAAAGTGGGGAACGGAGTGTCTTAACACTAGGTTCCCTTTACCTACCCTGCTGTGTGCGGGAAGTGAAGCTGATTGTTTTATTATGTAAAATAACCTGAAAATACTAAAATAATAACCTAAAAAAAATATATTTTTTGACTAAAATTAATTAACTGTCTGTCGTTTTAATTGTTTCGTCTTAGCAACAACTGAATCGATGTTGACTGAACTTTTACAAATAGAATTAAGAATGTTCCTGATCTTAAAACATTTAGGTAACTTTTATTATAAGATTAAGGATTCCCATGATTTAAAATAAGAGAAAAGTTTAGAATTAAACAAAAATGTCTATGTTTAATCATAACGAAGCAACACTTTAGTCGCATATCGATAGGACAGACGAGGTAGCACGCTCCACTGGTGCGGCGGGCGGCGTCCCTTTGACACCGACACCGGCTGTCACTCGCGACAGACGGAAGGCGCGCTCGCGTTTATATATTACATGTGGTACAAATAGCTCCATGTTTAATATGAAAAAGAAGATTCACGTTTTTTCCCGCATTGCAGGATAAGCAGAGAGAAAACGGCGGCGGCGCCTAGTAACGTTGCGCTTTTTCTACCGGAGAAAATGCAATTTTTTTGATATATTCATTCTTCCGAATTGAATTGAGTTAATTGAACCCACAACCGTAGTACGCTCTAATGAGCCACGGTGGTTTAGTGTCTGATATTTTTTTAACTTCACTTTAAAACGTCCCGTTCTTCACTTTTACGTGTACAAGCGTAGTGTTAAATTATAAAATTGTTCCTATACAATATCACTATTACGAGGAACATTGGGGTAGACACAGTATACCAAAAATGAAATCCCGTTATTTATTTTTCACTTATACTTCCGTCCGTTTCCGTTTCTTCTCGTGCATTTTAGAGTTTCCGTTTGTTTTCATGCATTACATTTTTTTTACTTATCTTTCTTCTTGACTTCTCTTTCTACTCTTCTTCTGTTATTTTAGAGAAAAGAAACGCAAAAAAATCATCACTGAACAAACATTCATCCAATTAAACATTATTCATTTAATGCTTTAAAAAAAGGAAATCCCTTATATTCAGGGGAACAATATCAAATAAAAAAGTAATATAATATTTTTTTTTTCGTTTCACATTTAAAAATCAGCTTTACGCTGTATCCCGCACATAGCAGGTAGGCAGAGGGAACCTAGTGTTAATGTGTGTATGAGCTCTCACTAAAATATAGAAATTATGACTAAAGGATGCGACACAGAACATGAAATAAAAACTATCTAACATACAATATGTCTTCGAAGTTAAAATTGAATCTGTTACCACCGACCGCCAGCTCACGTTCAAAGTGCCTTGATGCTCAGACAAATGATCCAATTATCGCTTCGAATGACTCGAATTTCTTAATTAAGCAAACTAATTAAAACTCAGATACCATCTAGAGCTTCCGTTGTCTCCGGCCCTTTTGTTTCCGTGTTCAATAAAAGTTAACTTTAAATTTATGTAAAATAAAGTCTAAAATACTTTAAAAGAAATGCGTGTATGTTATTTTTGACATAAACTCTGATCTTATGGAACTAACTGTCTTATTCAATAGTTAGAGTTCAAAATTGTCTGTTGTTTAGTTATCCCTGCTGTTATTTAAAGTGTAATCTAATTTATGTTCTTGTTATATAATAATAAGGTTTAAATTACACTGGTGGTGAAGTATCGAGGCGTCACGTAAGGCGGGCGGTGGAGCGTGACGCCCGCCTGAGATGAGAGGGTTATTTATAAGGCGGATAGCGATCGCTTTGTAGCATCAGCTGTTTTAGAGGGTGGAATAAAAATACCTATTTTAGTATATCGCTTATGAACCAAGGGTACCTACCCTACATTGTATATTTTATTTATGTGTATATTTGTTATGATGTTGCTAGTGTAGGTATTTTGTAAGTTACTGCGTTTATAGTGATATGGAGATATCGCAAACCCTGATACTTCACTTTATCTCACAGACCGAATATTCGTTAGGTATATTATAAAAATATATATTCCACGATGTAAAATTTAACTATAACAAAAAATATTTCAGAGAGATATTTAAAAAAATTGGCGATATTCAGACTTTTTAAAGTTTTTACTTTGATTGAGGAAATTCATTTAGAAACTCAACTTGAAAAAGTTTCTAGAGCTTAGAAGGCGAATAAAGGAACCTAGTGTAAATATATTCTATTTACATTTCACACGTTTTGAAACACTTCCGTATCCCACTTTTCACCGAATTCTGGAGGCAATGTATCTAGAGTGGCGGAACTCAACGCCGCAGTTTTAAAAATATTACATACCGAAATAATTAGGATGTAAACCTAATATACCTATAATTATATACCTACCTACGTTCAAATGAAATTAGTTTTCGATAAAATTTCCATTTTAAAATTTAATTAAATAGGTATTTTAGTTCAAAATTGAGTCGCAGGTGACTGAAAGGTTTATTCATAATTTACAGTGATAGTATCGTTTATGAGCGTAAATTCATCGAGCAGACCTCGTCTTTACATCTGATAACGTCTCTATGATATATTATTGTCTATTTCTAAACATTGCTCTAGCTACTGGACAGGCGTCATACTAATGTTATAAATGTGAATGTAAGTTTGTTTGTTTCGCTTTCACGCCAAAACTACTCAATCGATTATCATGAAACTTTGTAAACATATTCTTAGAGGTATTAGAAATTATTTAGGATACTTAGGTATTAGAAATGATTTTGAGGTATTAGAAATGATTTAGGATACTTTTTGGAAATAAGATTAAGCGAGCGAGGCGCGTTTCAGTCTATAGTATATAAATATTTCGTAGTTCTATATTGTTAGGCAAAGTTAAAAATACAAAATGTGCGTTTTCTAATAAAAAAAGACTTATTAGTAAGTAATAGTAATGTGAAGTTGTGCATTCTATACATATTCGAAAATAGCATAAGACTATGTACTATAAGTATGCCAAAATACTAGCGGGGACGCTTAAAATTAAGTTTTTCTTTTTAGACAGATAATATAATGAGGTTTGTTAGAAAACTTGAGGTTGTCGTGGAGCAGGGGTACATAAGCGTGACTGCAACGCTACGGTTGTGGGTTCGATTCCTACTCCAGGAAATGGGAATTATTATTTATTAATATTTTCAATTCGGTATATTTTCAAAACCTCGGTGTTGAATTCCACCAACGCTCTATAAACACGCAATGAAAGTAAATAAAAAGTGGAGAATGGAGTGTTTTAATAATAGGTTCCCTCTGCCTACCGCGCTGTATGTGGGATATAGTGTGATTTTTATAAGAAAACTTTATAAGAATGTTCAAAGAAAGTTCTTACGGTTTTTACAGTCACTTTTATGAATACCGATATAATTGACACAGGTACCGGATAGAACAAGTGCCCAGTGAGCTCTTTAGCAGGTATTTAAATAATTAATTAATAAATCTGTTTCAGTCTCAGTCATCAATCGTGTGAGTCGTCGAGTGTAGCGACAAGCTGTACTGACTCAGACACAGCGTCCGCCCACCGATTGTTACCACAACCATTAATCTACTTGAATATTTCATTTGTTACTTACTATACACGCAGGTTGATATAAGTATCTATTAATATAATATATTAGCATCGTCTTCAATTCTATGACCACATTTTTCCTTTTCCTTTTGGTCAAACAAATATTATATGAAATTTATATTAATTAAATCCACTACATTATACTGCATTATTTTATGAAACATGTTTGTTTCAAAAAATAAAATAGTATAATGTATATTCCTTATAAAATTCTATATATAATATTGTTTACTTATAATATACAACGGAGTGTCTTAACTCTTTCCCCGTTTCCCCTTTGCCTACCCTACAGATACGGCGTCAGCACCTAGAAGCAAATAAATGGATTGATCTAAAGCAATAAACCTTTATTTATTTACCATAAAATCTAAATATCTATATTAACTATCTTGCTCCTTGTAAATTAAATAATATTAAACCTTTCATTACACTCTATAAGTAACTAAAGTATTAAGTGGTTATTTAGGTATACAATATGATAGTTGTGTAATTATAAAGCTGGCGGCACACTAGGCTCGGCGCCGCTCCACTGAGGCGCGGCGATGCGACGCTTCTGGGAACCGCTCTTTCATCTCCATCACCGTGTCTTATTCAGAGCTTCTCTGTCATTTAGCAAATTATCTAAATTTTCTCATTAAAATGCAATTTCCCAGTAAACCGTCCAGTAAATGTATGAATTTTATCGAGCAATTCATGTTTTATCAAGATACTATAACGCTTGAAAGGAAACGGAAGTTAACTTCAAATTATTGCAGGCTTTCTTTTTGTGGAAAAAATGTTTATGCAATGAAGCTGATTTTAGTACCTGATCTATATATAGAATATTTTATAAGAAATCGGTCTCAAATTAATAATCATTTAACGCCACAACATTAGTTTATTGGCATCCATAATTCACATAAATTCGAAGCAATGTTCTTCATAAAATAATGATTAAGTGCACATAAAATTAATATAAATTAGAGTATGTCAGAGAGTGTGTGCACTGTATAGGTAAGTACTTAATGCGTTGTGTTAATTGTGGGTGTTGTAGGGATGTTACATAATATTTGAAATTTATGTGGATCGATACAATCAATGGATTTCGATCCATTACTTGATCGATATATGTATAAAGAGGATTAGATTGCTAAATCGGACCCGAATATAAAATTTCGGACACTTTAAATATAGATAGATCATCGAGAATAGTGATTTTAGAGATGATCTGAGCATTTTAACTCTAAGTTATCTGTCAAAGGTACGAAGTTCTGTGCCTGGTGTACTTACTTGTTAACGATCCAGTGTGGCTATCAAATTTAATAATTTTACACACCCTTTAAATGGTTTAAAGATTGGACAATGTAAAAAAAAATCTCTACTGGAATAAAATTTGATGCTATACAAGACACTACGTCTTATTTTCAAAAATACTGAATATATAGATATATAGTATATTATGATCCATTGTGATTCAGAATATCGATCCAAAGCACTTCGAACATCCCTAATGTGGTGATGCGTCTCGCTGCAGGCCATTGGGAGTGACGCAGCTTGTTGGCGCTCTACAGACGGTGGACGGTAGTGACGCTCTCTCCGCTTCGAGACGCTTGCGTTCACGCCATTGCGGTTGTTAACCTAGTGTGGCGTCACACTTACGATAGTTCACTTCTTTTATTGTTTTCTTTGTTTATTTCTTGGGGTTATTATTAGTAGTAAGATTAAATTTTTTATTTAAATATTAATAAGAAATATTCTTGTCGGAATATCTTCAATCCAACTCGTATTTTTTATTTAATTGATTCAGTTTATTAAAGTTATACATTATTTTATTATAACAAGGAAATTAAAATATATTAATGTTAAACATTCTCCCAAGTACCTACGAATCCAGGGCTTACATGTATGCAGACATTGCCGACTGTAAAATTTTTCTTATTTACAAAATCTATATTATTTTCATGATATTAAGGTTACAAGAAAATATATTATGTCGTTTCAAAAAAATCCACAGATGTATAGTAGAACTGCACCGTTTAAAATGAATGTTTATTTATAAATTTAAATCTATTGAACTAATTTTGTTATTCATTTACCAAACTCACTTTTGCGTGACATTATAAATTTCGAGTCGTTTAATTTAAACACGTTTCGTTCCAAACTCTTAACAGAACGTCGCTTAGTTCCGCGCGTTCGCTCCGCTTCAATCTTTCCACAAATATAAAGAAACAACTTATTTGAGCTATTAATGGGGTAAACGTTTTATTTGCTGGACGCCATTTTGCGTGACGAAGTGATAAATAAGATGGCGGTAAGATCTAGCGGGAAAAATAGGTGTTTTATTTTTTGATGTACAAAATGACATAGTAAAATTTATATATTATGTACTTATTTCCCTTTTTCTTTCTTCTATATTACTTGTTTAAAAAAAATGCTTTATGTTATATAAATATTTCTTAATAATGTAAATATTTGTTAATAAATATTTAACATTTATAAACTACATCATTTAATTACCCAAGTCCTCATTTTACAAAAAAATATAAACAAGATGGCGGAATTTAGCGGGAAACGTAAGTAGCTACACACGTAATGGCGGCGGCGTGGCCGCTTTGATCGTTACACGACAGCTTGATTAATTGTGCTCTCCGCTTTTAATGCGAGCGACAACAAATCAAAATTAACTCTGTCATAACATGGAGGGAAGTCTTTTGTTACGAACGCGCTTGTAAATCTAAAGAGACATTTGTGAAATGGAAAACTGTAAGTAAATAGCTTGCGATATCATAAACGTTATAAGCTAGGTTTTAAAATAAAACTTAAAAGCTGACCTACGATTCCTTACATATCCATATAAGTTTAAGCATGAATTACCTACGACATAAGAAGAACATTTCGGTACTTTTGTTATTGTCAACAATTATTTAATAATTAGGTAGCAAAAAAAAAGTTTTTCTTAATCACGCTGCTTGCTTTTCACACAAATAGATAGATACGTGGCGTTGTATAGAAAGAAAGTAAATGCTTTATTTTTTAATTTTTTTTTATCTCTCGTGCCACAATAAAAATCGTATTTAGGATATGAGTCGGTTATATCGGTCCCGTTATTAATATCCGGTCGGAGCGGTGCGGTCCGGTCCGCCGCATCAATTACAGCACAGCGCGTGACGACGACACTCGCGACGACGACGCTGACGGCAGACGGGCAAAGGAATGCCTCAGCCAATACACTACATTCCCTCTGAAGTATGGACGTGCACTCAATCTGTTTAATAAATAACTATTTATTTGAAGTTCTTAGGTAGGAGATAAGGTAGTGAAAAAGTACTTCATCCGAAGCTTTCAACTACCTTACAGAAGTGAAGAGAGCGCCACACTCGACGTCACCGTATCAGCGTGACAACGATCACTATTACGTTGTGCATGTTGGGTAGGAAAACTACACATCGACTTTTCCTAAGCCCATGACCATATGTATTGCACGTCTCTCCACATCCAAGCCCTTACAATATCTTGTAAGAGGGTGATGTAATATATTTTTTTTTCCGCTTTATCGTTGGGAGCGAGAAAAAATATATTACAAATACGAAAATATAAAATTTAAGAGAGAGAAGGTAACCAGAGAGAACGGAGCGATAAACGCTACGGTCCCTCATACCTTTTTGGCCTCGTAAATTGTCATCAACTCACATGGCATGTTATGAGCATGTATGTGATGACAGACTCTTCATCTCGGGGGGTCCTCATGCCTTTTTACATGTCCGTCCTCTAGTATCACCGATACTGTGTTTTCGAAGGTACACCGTCTTCTCTTGGCGTTCTTACCACGTCGTTCATCTTCTCGACGTGCCCAAATAATGAAATCCTATTTTCAAAAGTAACAGTTGTGTCCGCGAGTACGGGCGTCCGCGTCGCGTCAGCCATTTTTCATGCACGCGTGAACGCTCGAGCGCCGCTCAGATTTAGCCCGCGGCTTGCGACGCTCCTGTACCGATACCGATGTACGACGCGCCACCACCAATACTATAGATCATTGATTGTTTTTATTATATAGCATGCTCTTTATATTATTATTCGATATTTTAATTATATACATTGATAGAATATTAAATAACAGTTGGTAAATATTTTCTTAAAAGGTTCTATATTCCTTAGACAAGATGATACTTAAATTTGTAGATTCATGCTTAAGAATTGGGGACAGAGTTTCAGAGATTCGTATACTGGCGCTGGTGAGTTTAATAATTAAGTAACTTAGATTACTATACGATGACGACGTCAAATATATGGCATTTCATAAAACAAAGTAATGCTGTAATCAAAAATACAACAAACCGAGGCAATATTCTAGTGAAAGAATCACATCACTATAGTTTTTCTTACTTTCGTGTATTTTCTATCATATCCAAAAAACGAATTTGGAATTAAAGAAAAAATAACAAATATATTAATTAGTTTTTTTTTAGCAACTAAAGTTAGTTTGTTTATTTGCGAACATAAGTAAGGCAGTAATGGTTTCAGTGCGCTGTAAGTCGCAGCTCGGCCGCGAGGAGACACGCTCGAGCGCTACAAAGGAATCTGCGTCGGGATCTTGCTTTTTATGAAAACACACCGAGGAGAGTCACTCCTGCGCGATCACTGCGGATACTTAAATATATTACTGGTATTTTTACATTATACATAATATAGCTAGGTATATTGAAATATTTCGTTATTTCAATAGGTAAAGCAGGTGCAACGAGTAAGTAGGAAGCTTTATTTTTTAGTAACAAGGTTTGTAGCAGGTGCACTAAAAATGCTTATTTGTCGTAAAAGCCTATAGGAAATATTTATTATACGGTTACTTATTTATAATTTTAATGAAATCTGATTAATTTACTGGATATTGTATACAATTCTTTTTTACTTTTAAATTTATTCAAATTATTAATCAAATTGTTAAACTGGGATCCAACTCTTATTAATATTATAAATGTGGACGTTTATGAGTATATATGTTTGTTTCCTTTTTACGCAAAAACTACTGGACAGATTTAGGTGAAATTTTGCTGTAATATGGCTGATACATCGTAATAGCACGTAGGCTACAATTTATGTAAAAAAATTGTATAATTTGTCTATAATATAACAATAAGTTTAATTCAAATAATTTGTTCTTGTGAGCCTCTAGTAATTAAGTTGTTAGTTTTAGTGTTGTTGCGGGCTCGATTTTCACTCGAGATAATGTATTATTATTTATCATTTTTTGGCTCTGGTAACAAGAAAAAGGCGCGGCGTTAAGTTCCGCCACTCAACACGCAATGCCTTAAAAAATCGGCGGAAATTAGGAAACGGAGTACTTACTAACGGAATACGATATGAGGCTGAAAAAAAACTTGCAGATATTGTAATTTGTGCGGTGGAATGCAGGGTGCCTCCACACTCATCATGATATAAATAGAAAGGGAAAAATCCTTGTATATGACGCGTGAGGCCTGTCGGCATGTTCTCATCGGACACTAAAGTAAACGGTCGAGGCATTTATCTCAAACGTGATGCGCGATACATCTCGCCGCCCTCGCGCCGCCCCCGTAGGCGGTAAGTCAAATTGAATGTTAGTATAATTTTATTTTAAAAAAAAATAAAAATTTTAAAAATATGGATGCTATTAGAAGTGCATTTGTCATAACCTGATATTATAATATTAATTATTTCAGGGAGACGTCTACTCGTGGAAATATTAAGGCTCAAATTTATAAGGAAATTGTTCTGTTTTTTTATTTCTGTTCTGTTTTTTCTGTACTGTTCTTAGATTATAGCGTTCCAAATGTCCATGAGGAAAGAAGAAGAGAAAACTGGAAACCAAAGAGGAAACTGCTTTGTCAAATGCCCTTACAAAATAAACTTCACCTTATACTTATTTTGATAGAAAAGAATTTGAGAAAAAAGGTATAAAAATTTGAACGTAGCGGGACTCGAACCCGCGCCTCCTAGAAACCGACCAGGCGCTCTGACCACTAAGCCATACGTTCTGATCAAGCTACGTCGATATCCTTATACGCTTGTTACAACTTATTTATGTTGTTAGCATCTCTGTAGGGAGATTTTTACAAATTTCCGCTACTCAACGATAATTACTAAGAATTATCGTCTGGCAAGAGAGAATGCTGTTTATTAAATATAATGGAATAATGGAATAACACTAAAAATGTTCAAAAAACTTCACCTTCTCACATTCCTCCACGTTGAGAATTTTAAACTATTGTAATAATATAATGTTTGTTCGTTTGTGTGTATAAAATATGTACTTAAGCACCTATCATACAAGCAACTACCGACAGTGAGTCTCACTTTAACTAATTAGAATTTAGGCAACTGAGTGACGTGCGTGGGCGCCGTGTTTGTGGAATTATAAGTTACGTTGAAATTTTATAATTTTATATTTTTAGGAAACTTGCCAAATTATAGTCTAGAAAATTAAAGAAAATATTATTTCTTCGTCTATTTCGCAAGTAAATTACCTGCTATGACCTTGTTTCAACTGCACATAGTAGTGCACGTAGTGTTGAGACACACCGTTCCCCACTTTCTGCCGAGTTTTGGAGGCATTGCGTGTTGAGTGGCGGAACTCAACGCCGCGCTTTGCCTCGACATCAGAGTGAAGAAATGAGAATATAAATGTAAATAAATATTACTTTTCCTCGAGCGTATTTAGTGCACCACTTTAAGTTACTAAATTAGAGAATTGAATAAAATAATTTAGAATGAACAAGTAATATTAGTATGAGAAATGACAGTCGAACCTATACTCCTATACCCATATATAGGAACAAACCCATAATCTAGGAAATGATGACCATGTACAATTTACTTAAATTTCTATATTGAGTATTCAAGTAATATAGACAAAATAGAATAAAATTGGAAAAGACAGCAACAACAGGTCATTGTAATTTATATACATAATTAGTAAAACTTATAATTGTTAAGCTCGTTAATTGTTTTTTAAACAAAAATAACTTTATCAGAAAAAATAGACAATCGCAAATTAAATAATGTTAAATTCTTAGCCTTTTACTAAAGCCTTGCATAATTAAATTAAAGAAAAAGCACTTTTTTAGAAAACGTATAAAAATTTTAACATGGGATTTGAAGCCTCTTGGAAACCGTCCAAGCTAAAAAAATGAAAAGGGTTTCCAAAAGACGCGAGTTGAAGTCCCACTACGTTTAAATTTTTATACGTTTACTAAAAAGTTTTTTTTTTCTTAATGTGGAATAACATGTTAAAATAATAAAAAAAAAGCTTTATATATAATGTGAAGGTACCTTTTTCAAAAAAAAGGGTGAGAAGATCTAATAAACAGTTCATCAGTAACTATTTATCAATACATTATGTAAATAGCGCCATCTAGTGTTCAATAGCACAATTAAAACAATCGAACGAAATAAAACAACAACTAATATAATCCATTTAATTTGATTAAATTAGTCAATATTATATAAATGTAAATAATATATAATTATCAAAATATTTTAAAATAAAGTACATGAAATTTATAAACTTTCGTATATCAATGAAGCCACGTGTAAAGAAACGCATTTTAATGTAAATATTTTATATAATCTGCGGCACAAATAAATTCATCAAAAGCTGTGATCGAGAAGAGATTGAAATGCAAATTATTGTAAATACATATTTTTATTAACATGGGTACCGAGATAGCTATATCATTTAGTAACCTACGAGCTCAACTAGAGAATGAGAGAAGCAGTCTGTTCAAAATAGACGAAAATATTAAGAAAATCGTTCAATCGTCCGGACGGTTTAGTGATAGGTTAGTGATATTCATCGAAGTAATTCCAGTTTACAACCATGTATTATATTAATTAAATCTCATATTACAGATTTAACGCAACCGGAGACTATACGAGAGGCGGCGCTCGCCCCGGCGGTCGGAATTCCTATCCTGATGTAACGAATAACTATAATAAAAATGAGGATCAATTAAAACGCAAACATGAAACTAAAACTGTGTTTAGCAGGCAAGTTTAGTCTTCCTTTTTTGTTAATATAACTAAGAAGTATAGGCTCAAGGTACAGATATTGTAATGATTTAAATATTCTACATGATTTTGTGTCATTCTAATCTTCAATCACACTCTTAATAATAAGAAAAAGTAACTCATTAAGTTTAAAGGTTTAAGTAACTTGATAAGAAGTTATACTGTAGTCAAATAGCTAACTGTTTAGTGAAGTGCCATGATAAGCAAGTTATGTAAAGGCGATTAAAATTATATTTAAATTATTTACATTTATTACGCTAATTGTTTTTCGTATAATTTAATTTTAAGCTATGTGGCTTAAAATATTAACTAAATATATTCTGTCTAGATTATCAGCCAGAGTTCCCGATAGTGATGGAGAAGAAGATGGACCAAAGAGGACTAGAATGTCTTCAGCAGTCTCTAGGGAGCTTCCTACCAGGGCTGCAGTCCTCCGAGCCCAGGGTGATGATGAACAGGCTAGGACTAGGAATAGAAGAATATTCGGTTCTCTACTTGGAACATTACAAAAGTTTAAGCAAGAAGAAATTGTGTTACAAACTAAGGTCTGTACTTTAGTTTTACAAAACACTAGATTTTACCTGTGACTCCAATGAGGTTAAATAAAAATATTTTAAAATACACAACATCTAATTTAAGTTCAAATATTAACCACACCAATACTGATTGACCATTTTATTCTGCATTTTATTCGGCAATCATTGTTGTGGGCAAGCGATCAAGAGAGAGACGTGGTGGTGGAATGACAAGGTTCAGGTAGTGACTCTGTTTTGTGTTTATAAACTGATATGTTCCCAGGATATAACAATGCAAGATTTCGCAAAAAACAGCTTATGAGTCCATACTATGAACCTTTTCGAGCGCATGATCAACCTCAGGTTATGCCGAGAGTGTATTATCTCAGAGTCTCAATATGTATTTCAGCATGCATGCAGCTCTGAAACTTTGATAAAGGCATACAGGAAAAAGAGAGCTCTGTGTGAGGCCTTTTTAGATCTGTAAAAGGCCTTTGACTGTGTGCCTCTTCAGTGAATCTAGTGATCCAAAGGGATCACAATGCCCACCAGATAGGTGGGCATTGTGATCCCGAGGCCTATACTGAGATTATTAGAGCCATATACCACAATTCTGCTTCTATGGTTAGGACCACTGTTGGCGACACTAAACCCTTCCAGATTTAGTTGGGGTTCAACAGGGCTCGGCTCTTAGTTCTTCTTAGCCCTTCTTATTCAATGTGGTGCTCGATTCTGCCTCTACTCACATCCATGACCAGCCTCCATGGCTGATGGTGTATGCCGACGACACGGCACTCGTTGACGAGAACCGATTGATGCTGAAGCATAAAATGGACCTCTGAAAGGGTATGCTTGGCAATGGCTTAAATTAAATTTGTCGAAGTCGGATAAGCGCTGCCTAGGCCAAATAGCGGGAAGTCACTGATGTGGTCTGCGATCGCAGGATATCACCCACACTCAAAAGTCTCTCTGACTCAGATATACAGGAGCATTATTCGACCGGTTTTTTTATGCGGCAGTGAATGCTGGCCAGCACTATCTCGGCACACTCAGGAGCTTCACGTCACGGAAATTAAAATACTAAGGTGGATGTGCGGCGTAACGCGGCTTGACCGCATACACATTAATTCGAGGTACTCTTGGAGTCCTATGTCGGATGCAAGTGTCTTATTATATCAGTCGCTGGAGTGAGACCTCTCTGACACCCAAGGAAGCGCTGGTTGGATGTCGTGATACAGGGCATGAGAGCCAATGGTCCAACCATCGAGGACGCTAACCTTACAAAGTGGAGTAGGTTGAGCAGGAAGTCAGACTGTGGCACTCCACTACTGTGTGGTTTCTTAGACACTTCCAAACCCTGGTGTACCTTCTCTAATAGCATTAGTTGTACCATAATGTTATTTAGAATATAATGTTCCTTAATCAGTGGACTATACAGAACAAAATATTTTTTTCTTTCCGAACATGTATTTTCTAATATAAACACTTTCAATTAGATCAGTATAGATGTGTGGTCTCAAAGTATTGTCAACACATTGTTCTTCGCTCTGGTGTTGAGGCAAAGCGCCGCGTTGAGTTCCGCCACTCAACACGCAATGCCTCCAGAACTCGGCGGAAAGTGGCGAACGGAATGTCTTACACTAGATTCGCTGCTGTGTGCGGGATACAGCGTGAAGCTGATTTAATTTACCAGTTGTATAATGTCTAAACTTTGAAATTATTTCAACAGGAAGAAAAAAAAGCTCAAGTTGAAAGAAAGATTGAAGAGCAAGCAAGACTGGAAAAAGAAAGGGAACAAAAAGAAAGAAAAACATTATTTGCGGAAAGAGAACTTAAAAAAGCTACCATAAAGGCTTTAGAGGCCAAAATGGGGCGAGTCCAGGAGTTCGAAAAGTGGGAAGCCTCGCAGCAGTGCCTGAGTAACTTCATACTGACGAAAGCTAAACCCCAATTGTATTGGATCCCTAAGAAAATGTCGGAAAAGTCAGAAGAGAAGCTGGTTGCCACCAGAAAGGTCCATGAGAGTAAGTTGTTGTTGTTGTTGTGTGTGCTATTTTTTGTAACTTATCTTTTTAAAGCCATTATGATTGTAAAGCCGTTTCCAAGTTTAGTGTGCTTAAAAGCACAAACAAACAGAGAAACCTATACATAAAAAAGTAAAAACCATTGTTTAGGGTTTATATAAATCTTCTATGTACAGACAGCAATTAGTTACAATTTTATTGTATGCATAAGTTTACATTTTTCCACTCTGGTATCATTCATGTCTCGAACATTGAGCATAACATGGGGAATTAAGTGACTTAACATGGGGTTTCCTCTACCCACCTTGCAATACACAGGATAGAGAACAAATAACCATTTTGGTTTTCGATAAAAATAATAACCAAAAAAATCTTCAGAATACATGACAAAAAAACGAGAAGAGCTGCAAGAGGAGCTAGTGCGGATAGAGCAACGTTGTCGACGACCACGACCTCCGCCCCGCGACCATCAGAACCACCCCCGCACCGCGGACGTCGCTGGGGGTGTTGACGCGGCTGAGGAAGAGGGGGTGGACGGGAGCAGGAGGAGGAACAAGTTCGCGATGGAAGCGGACCACAAGGACGGGGACGACAGTGATGGCGATGCTGATGCTGATGAGGACAGGACCACGCGTGATCGCAGCAAAGGTGAGTTACCTGTCTACTGTCTCTTAGTCTTTTGTTAGAATGTGTCTTTAAGTTTTAAAGTTTTATACCAAATGAATTAAATTGAAAGTATTGATTGACTCTTTTTGTAAAAAGTGTGCTCTTCATATTTTTTGTTTTTATTTGGTTCTTCCGAACTTTATTTATACTTTATGTAGATTTGATTATGTTACTCCACAGCTGTTGTTGGATGTATGATTTTGGAGTTACTAACTGTTGACATTTTGATACTATTATTTCTATAGCATTATATATTTGTCCTATGATGTTTGGCATCCCATTAATTTTCAGCAACAGTTACTATCACGAAAAATAAATATAATTTATATTCATATAACATTAAAAAATATTTTAAAAGTTTCAGAGTGTGATGACATTAAAATGGACACTAGTACAGAACACACGGCCGACGACGAGACATTAGTGTCGGAGAGCGTAGAAACTAAAGACACTGTCCAAACGAAGGTTGAAGCAAATGGAGACCATTCCTAACAGGTTCACTATAATTATATAATATGACACTTGAGATTATTATGATGGATAAATATGTATTTAAGATTACATCTTTATTTAGATATAAATGTTTAAAAATTTAATAAGTAAATTCTTTGTGAAATGTATAAAACAAAAAAAAATGTTTTCATTACTTGTACAAGAGATATGTAAAATATGTATATATACATACATGATCACTGAATAGCAGTCAATATATATATATATATATATATATATATATATATATATATGTAAGCATTATATTGTTTATTCAGAGAGAAACTAATTATAATAAGTAAGGCACCGAAATAAGCCTTGTTTACTTGAGTATTGTAAACCACAACACACAAGGCATCTTGTGATAAGTAAGTTTTCAATTCTGTTGTAATTATCAAGTGACATTTATCTATTCTGCACTCTTCATCAACCCGTACAGATAGTATATTTTATATTTTGATTGATCAGATGGTTTCTGGTCGCTGCAACAAATTCAAACTTTAAAATATTAAAATGTTCATTATTTAATGAACATTGTTTTTTAATGGTCATTACTGAAAGACTCCTTTGTAAAATTCTATATTTCTGGCATTTCATCATGGCAGTTCATTTTTATACATATTATTATACTAAAGACTTTGAAAATTTCAATATATTATACAAAAATTAAGAATACTCTATCTGCACATGTTAGATATCAATAAATATAACAAAGCCATTATAAAATAGTGCCTTTATGAAACAACATTATATCTATTAATATTAGCAATAAGATTTATACATAAATTCAACAATATTTATTATATGAGAGTTGTACCATTAAACATACCTTTATGTAACTGAAAAATATCTAAAATTTGTTAATGTTTCCTCGCATGTGACGTCACTTGTGTCAGTTGTATACATTTTTAACTCAGGTTATTATTATTGCAAGTTAATAACTGACTAGGATTTATACTTATTTAGAACTAAGTATGGAATAACACTTTAAAAATGTTTAAAAATATTTGACTAGGATTTGTTTATATAACTTAAAACAGTGGTCAAAATAAATTTTTAAATTTAAAAAGACAACAGATAAGATACCGTAATATCTTGTATATTAAATAGTTATTGTTTCATTGATACTTTTATCCACCATAAAGTATCTGCTAAGTTTAAAAAGTAAATCTAAATATAGATGTATCTAAAAAATGTAATATAAAGTAATTCAAATATGCTTTTTTACAACCATAATGTGACCTACTGATAAGAGTTAATTTTACACCTAAACAAAAAATGGATATTGTCTTAAAAGCTTTTCATTGAAATCAAAGCATTTTTTATTTCTACATATTATATTCACATATAACGAAAATTATTTTATTTAATTTTTTGACATTTATGTATCATGTGTAAAAGGTAAAAAATATTGTTTTTTTTTTATATTACATGTCTTATGGTGGTAGAGGCCAGTCGTGGCGCAGCGGCACGAGGTGTGACTGCAAAACCGACTGGTTGTGGGTTCGATCTCCACTCGAGGAGATGAAATATTTACTTAAATTTATATTTCCATTTCTTCGCTCTGGTGTCGAGGTTAAGCGCGGCGTTGAGTTCTGCCACTCAACACGCAATGCCTCCAGAATTCGGCAGAAAGTGGGGAACGGAGTGTCTTAACACAAGGTTCCCTC
This sequence comes from Heliconius hermathena, assembly GCA_013403705.1. NCBI lineage: Eukaryota > Metazoa > Arthropoda > Insecta > Lepidoptera > Nymphalidae > Heliconius > Heliconius hermathena. The sequence goes on along the minus strand of JAAIXJ010000028.1, from coordinate 200,259 downwards.
TGCCTACCCTGCTGTGTGCGGGATACAGCGTGAAGCTGATTTAATTTTTTTTTTATGTCTTATGGTAAATCTTAAATGAAGAGATAAAATATATTCTCTAAAACTATTTTTTTATGGACAAGGCAAAGCAAACACAGCCCCATGTCACACCGGAAGAGCTGCAGGTGTGTTGCTGGCCATAGAGATAGAGATATACAACATGTGTAGTTCTTTATTTACATTGTATTCAAATTTATTGTATTCAATTTTAATCTCAAGTGTCATTTTTATTGTGATCTTTGTACTTGGTGTTGCCAGGTGATTGAAAATCTTTATATATGTATGTAAATATATAGCTTTGAGTTTAGGTTAGTTTTTATATTATAATAATATAATTATAATTACCTTATTTCCCAAATCATTTTCTTCTTCAAATTGTAATTATGTTACAGTGTTACACTGAATAAGTGGTTGGTATTATATTTCAAGCAACAGATAAATATAAAGTATAAAGTTGTATAAATAAAAACATATATTTGTTTCAAATTAATTTTTTCAAAAACAAAGATTTCATTAGTATGTATAAGTAAAGTACAAAGTATATGTAACATATATGTATGCTTGTAACTTTAAACGTAAAATTTCTACTTTAATCTTAGAAATAAATAATTTTAACAGAATTTGTTTTATTATTTTTTCATCGTCGTTACCAATTTTAAACGACTAATAAGATTTGGGGTACAAAATATGTAAACAAAGAACTAAAGTTATGATTAATATTCATTTATTTATATTTTTTTAATATTAAAATTGACTATTACAGAAATATTAATAGGCCAATAAAAGAAGAGACACACCTTTTCTCATCGATAATATAGATTTACTGAGAACAGAATTGAATCAACATTTGTTACATGTAAGTGAGTTACATCATACATACAAATAATGATATGGTATTTAAAACATAATGATTTTCAAATACTTAAAATATACATAAGAGAACTTTTAAGTTCTCTTATGTATATTTTTAATAGATATTTGTAAATCTGTTAACTTAGAAATGTCAGAATAGAATAAACTTTGTGCTGCAGACAAACAGTTACATTGAAATTATTTGCCTGTATTATAATTTAAATAAATAAAATATGCAAATAGCGCAACAAAATTTGTATTTGTTCAGATCAAATAGTTTCATATTAAGCATAAGAGATTAGAGGCCAGTAGTGGTGCAGGGGCTACACGACACGTGACAGGTTATGGGTTTGATCCCAGTCAAAGAAATGAAATATTTAATTATTAAATTTTTTTCGCTCTGGCATCGAGGCTATGCGCGGCGCTTACTTCCACCATTCAACATGCAATTCTCTCTGTCTGTAAAATTCAGTGAAAAGTGAAGAATGGAATTGTCTCAATTAGAACATGTCTTTACACCAAGTTCCCGCTGCCTACCCTGCTGTGTGAGGTACAACTTGAAGCTAAAAAAAATAAATAAAAAAGCATAAGAGACGTATTTTATAATGCATGTTTCAATCTAATGTGAATATTCTGGAAGCAATGTCGTCTAACATCCAGTCCATGCCGTCTAGCAAGTTCTCTCCGGTCACAGCTGAGCAACGCACTATGCGCCAGTGATGAGTTTTGATACTGTCCAATTCTAAAGCCTAAAAATAATAAAAAAGTGTTTTTAATATTTCTTTGTTTTTTTTTCATAAATTTATATAAGACATGGACAATACGGTCTTATATACAACAGTTTAAAACCTCATTTGGTTATATTGAATACAGTTATTTTTAAGTAGAAGTCAGCCAGCAACTACAACATAACAATAATTCAGAGTATAAGACTACATTTTAAAACAAATATCCAAAACTCCATGGTCATTTAAAATCATAGAATTAAGAATTTATCTACTAAAAATCTCAGCATTTATTGTAGTAAATGGATTCAGAAAATTAATTGCTTTAATTTTCTGAATCCTTTTCTGGGATAGCTCAACCAGAAACTCAATCAATCTCTGGAACACCTCAACCAATTTAAATACCATTTTCACTATTGGGTTCTAGCAAGCTTCACTTAAAAATAAGTGTTTGTTATGTTACAATCAGTTCATAAATAAAAAAATATATAAAAATCAATTTAAAGTATTGTTTAAATAAATTGCTACTTGATGAAGACTCCTTTTTTACAATTGTTTTTTTTTAACTGGCCGAATCTCTTATCCATTTGAACTGATTGTTATAGGGCAAATGTTAAAAATAAAGGGGTTGTGGATCAACAGGATACTAGACAATATAGGATTATAAAAAATATTTTATCTCATAAATTTCTTGCGAGATCGGAAGTTATACAAGAAACAGTGTATGCAGTGTACTTATACCTACCTAGACAGATGTGAAATAATGAAATTTTTTTCTATTAAGTGTGACAACTTCTGTGAGCAAAGCCAAATAAATTCACAAAAGACTTAAATTACGATTTAAGTCTCATTCAAATAAAAAAAACAACAATTTTTCATAAATAAACATTCGTATATTTCGAGCAAACAAAGTCAACCAGGGGCCACAATATTAAAATATTTAAAAAAACTATTAACACTTATTACATAATAAAGTATTCACTGTACCTCTCGAATTTCCTGTGATGTTAAGGCACCAGGTAAATCTGATTTGTTAGCTAGAACCAGTAGAGTGGCTCCCGCTAACCTCTCCTCTCTTAACAAGGAGTGTAACTCTTTTGCACAATCAGCCAGGCGTCTTGCATCAGCACTGTCCACTACCCATGCTACACCATCTGTGCTTTCAAAGTAGTTCTTCCAGTATGACCTAGAATCAGTAAACTCTTTGCTTTTTTAATATTTTCAAACATTATGAAATGTGAATATAAATTAAAATTCCTGAATCAGAGTATGTAAAAAACTTTAAACTTGTATTTTTTATTAAAATTCAACAATGGCTTAAATATTTAATCAATTGTTTCTCATATCAATTAACAAAATTTTGTATTTTTAAAAGTTTTGTAAACAGATGGTCAAAGGCTACATGTCAGAAATTTTACAAAATAAATGATTCATGAAATAATTACCTTAATGATTTTTGTCCTCCTACGTCCCATATATTCAGCTTATAGCCGCGATGTTCTAATGTTTTTATATTAAAACCAAGCGTTGGTGAAATTGTATCTATTGGTTCACCATTGAAGCGCTTCAGAATTGTTGTTTTACCAGCGTTGTCCAAGCCTCTATTTTGGATCGCTTAGAAAATCATTTGTTATCTTAAAATTAAATCAAATTGCGAAAAATTTATCAAGAATATGTAAAAATATGAGTCAACAGTATAACAAACTAAGGTATGGACATTAAAATAGTATTATAAAAGGATACAACATAAGAATACGCATTTCTTTTTCTTTTTGTCGTAATTTCTTCAAAATAGTTAAGAATCCCATTATTACTTGTCTCAGTTTACACAATTAGCAGCATTGTTTTCATTCGGGAAACAAGAAAATAAGAAACAGAAAGTATGACAAATTTACATTGTCAACTTGAACTTGACAAAAGTTGCGTTCGGTTAGTTAAAAAGGCAATGAATCTCTTCTGTGTGATTTTTCTCGCAATAAATAAACTAAATTAAAACATTAGTATTATGTATAATGTACTATATAATACTGGTCTATTTAAGTTAATTTATTTTTATTGTCAAAAAAGTCTTTTGTCTACAAAGTTATTTTAATATTAAATTGGTTCCAAGTGAAATTATATTAACTTTTCATTTTGGAAATTGTAATTCAGATAACATTAAAAAAAAAACTAAAATGTACCATAAGCAAGAAAATTTTTTTTTATAAGAATCCAATACGGTGTCCAATAAGAGTGAATTAGCAATCATAGACAACATAAATCTATCCATGGCGGAGCTCGTCGCTGTCAAGTCTCTATTTCTATCTGAATTATGAAGCAACTTCAATGATTGTTGGTGGATTAACGCAGTGGGAGTGATAGTGCGGCGGAGCGGCGCGGCGTTGGGGACTCGCTGTGCTCGAGCTGGTCGGCGGCGCCATGTTCAGCGGCACGGTGCGCGTGCGGGTGTGCGAGGCGACGGGCCTGCGGCCGACCGACTTTCAGAAACGGCACAACATGACCTTCGGGAAACCAGGTGAGACCTGCGACGCACCCCGCGACTACGACCATGGCGATAACTTCCCATGATTTATGCATACAAACGCATTCGAATCAGTGTTGGTGTAGTGCGAATAAATTTTGCGCATAAAATAGGCGTTGAATGTTTACCAAAATGGGTGTTGGTATTATTTGTAAATACGCGATACGTTGCAGACGACCAGCCGATAGACCCGTACGTCTCCATCGACGCCGACGAGCATCACCTGGACAAGTCGACCACCAAACCCAAGACCTTCGACCCCGTGTGGAACGAGTCTTTTACACATGAAGTGCACAATGTTTCCAGGTATGCCCTTGGTAGACTTGCAGTTCAGTCGTACCTCTGACATTGACGTATCGCGCTATTTTTGATATATTTAAATGTTGTAGCTTGGGCATCACTGTGTTCCATGATGCTGCAATTCCTCCTGATGATTTTGTTGCAAACTGCACTATTCCCTTTGAAGATCTCATGCATCGCGACAAAGATGCCACAGATTTTTGGGTAAGTTTCATAATCACAAGTTAATTCCTCTATACCTAACAATTGTGAAATATTTTAAGATTTGGCTGCTCTTATCTAATCTTTGAAGTATTATAAATAGTTATAACAGTAGTAATATCTTACAAATTGTTTGTTTATTTTGATTTGATTGATAATTTTAAATGGCTTTATCTGTGCCATTGAATTTGTAATAAAACCTGTTAAAATTAAATAAACATTCATATTTTATCGTCAAATCTGAAATATGAGCATTTGCAAGAAGTATGAATTTGTCATGCCCAGCATCCTGTTTGCATCACAGTGACTCACCTCATCTCTATAATGTTGTCTTATGTGCTTGGATTGGAAACAAATTCTTAAATGAAAGTATTTTCCTGTTGTGACTGAATATTTATTTGGTTTGTTATTGTTTTAATTATCAATAAAATATATTTTATCTTTAATCCTTTTTATATAATAATGTATTTGTTTCAGATGTTAACTAATTAGGCTTTGTTATAGCAAATGAAAAGTAATGAAAGTCTTTGGAAAGGAAATTATAGAAATGAATTTAAATTACTGTAATTAATCCGAAACAGAACAGAATTTACTTTTGATAAATTATTTTTTCAATATAAAACTTTGTGCATAGTAAAAAGGTTTTAAAGTAATAAAAATATATACATAGCTGTTATTGGCCTTGACATACTTTAGATTTTTCTGACCTAAAATAGTAATTGTTGTACAAGTGTTACTGTTTGCATTTGCAGGTGGATCTAGAACCTCAAGGGAAGTTACATCTCAAGATAGATCTGCAATGGAATTCTCAAGGTATTTTGTATTGTCTAAGTTATTCACATATTTTTTACACTTTTATAGTGTACTTTGCACATAACTGGGTCGGCAGAAGTATCCAGGATGAAGATCCTGTTCCCTACACAATAAGCAATTTTTGAGATATTGCATGTTGAGTGGTGGAACTGCATACCTTGTAATGTCTACTATGCCCTCACTATTACTTGGTATTAGATCCATGAATTCTATTTGTATGGGAGATTTTGCTACATGTTCAAAAAAAAGTAACCACTTAACAATTTTTTAAATTCAAGGTTTCTTAATTATGATGCCTACAAGTATTCCAAGAGTAGTATGAAAGCCAAGTGCATACAAATTGGTTTTTTTGTTTAACATATTAGGTTAATGCTGCTAGCACTATTGGATTTTACAGCATCACTGGGTGAATAGGGACGAGGGTATTTTCCATAGTGCTCGTGAATTCTCATCTCTGAGAATTTGCAAGCACTATGTGGCTGCTTGAGAGGATGTCAATGATGGCAAGGCGTCAATTGGGCTGTGATATTCGTAGGCCGAATGGGGCTCTATACTTATATCCCCTGCGCAATAGCTAATTCTAGCGCGAGTCGCGTATATATTGTGTGCAGGGAGAGCATCATTCTTTATTTATAGATAGAAATATGCTTAAAGGTGGTCGTGATGCCGTGGCACAAGGGTGTAACTGTACGCGACCGTTGTGCTTTTGATCTGCACTCGAGAGAATGAATTATTATTTATTAATATTCTCATTTATTCGCTCTACTGCCAAGGCAAAAACTCCGGCGTTGATTTCCACCACTCAACACGCAATGCTACGAAAAATTGGGCCAAAAGTGAGTAGCACTACTTCTAGCAGATATAACGAGGGTGTTTCAATCGCTTTTCGAGTGTCCTCCAGTGGGCAAAATCCCTACTTTTCTTTGGAACTGAAGATGTTTTCACTTCATTAAGATGGGCCTCCAGCCTTCTCTTATCTGTAGTTGACATGATTTCTTCCTTTATGGTGTTCATTTGTAATTCCGTACGTATTTCAACATTGGTAACAAGCCATGGTACTTTACATGTAAATCGGAGTATTATATTTTGCATTCTTTGCAGTATTAAGATGTTAGAATTGTTATAGTTGCTCTACAATTGTATGCCATGAGTTCATATAGGCTTAAAGATTGTTTTATATATTAGCAGTTTATTATCAATACAATCCGTCCAATCAGCCATTTAAAATCCTTGCATCGGATATTGAGTTCATCTCTTTTGCTTTTTATATGTCAATTTTCCACATCAAGCGCCTATTCAAATTCAATTCCCCGTGGCTGATCCGTTTTTACGCCTTTTTCTTTATCAGTGTCAGGGAGTGTCGGGTCATTGTATCTTCAGTCTACACTTTTCAAGAACGCAAAGTTTCTTAATTTGGGGGCCATTTATCGTGTTGTGGGACGATCGCGCGTCGATTTTTCACCTTTTAGATAACTCGACATATGCTCTGTATACAAATTCCAAAGACTAATCCTAGATGCTAAAATCAATTGCAAAGTGAAAATATTAATCGGTTGGTCTTTCACTTTAAGTCGTGGTGTGGTTGGTTCTTGTGGCGTCGTTGGCTACATTTTATGTTGTGTTGTAGAAACCCATCTCCATTGTTCGGGCGTCGAGAAATCTGTGATCTCGGTCAGTCGGTGGCCACGTACGGTGCATATTTGGCTAGATCGGTCCGTATCCATTGGAGGACCGCCTTGAAGTCGCTCGTTGCGTATGAAACATCAGTATGCAACCGCAACATAAATCTCTTCGGTGGCGTCGCAGAAAACATGGATTTACTTGTTTCCATGAAGGTGCCTATCTTGTGTCCATAATCTCTGGGTAGTTCCTTTATATACTTTAGCTCACTGTGCCATTCTTCAAACAGAGTTCCTTCTCCGGAAGGTAATGCTTAATTCTTTCTTAACCGTTGCCTCTATTGTCGTGTATCAGATTTTTTTGTAGTTGGTGTCCTGCCGTTGTTCACATCTGGAGGTATATACGAGGCACTTCAATTTTAATTGTAAACTCTTCACTGTCGCGTGCAGTGAGCGTGCCGGGCGCGGGCGCGGGCGCGGGCGCGGGGGGCGGGGCGCGGGCGGCGCGCGGGCGCGAGTTCAAGGAGGGCGCGGGGTTCGCGCGGCGGCGCGGCGCCATGCGGCGGCGCGTGCACCAGGTCAACGGGCACAAGTTCATGGCCACCTTCCTGCGCCAGCCCACCTTCTGCAGCCACTGCAGGGAGTTCATATGGTACTGTCACTACTCGTAACTCGTCACGACCACATATAAACAATGCCCTCAGAAAAATGTATTAGTTTAATGGAAATAAGTTACTTTAATAGTAAATCACAAAATATTTATTATTTCAAGATACTAGACATAAAAACCAATGTAGTTTCTATGCATTTACAAAAAACTATAGTCCTGTAGTGTCCTATCACTTTATTTTTTTGTTTCTTAGATTTCAGGCATAGATTTTAGTGAATGAATTCATTAAGTAGACAGATTATTTAGCGTTTAATACATTTGAATGAAATTCCTCAATGTTAACTTTACCATACAACTATATATATATTTGTTGTTTGTTGTGACAGGGGCATCGGTAAGCAGGGGTACCAGTGCCAGGTGTGCACGTGCGTGGTGCACAAGCGCTGCCACTCGTCGGTGGTGACGAAGTGCCCGGGCATGAAGGAGGAGCAGGCGGGCGGCGGCGTGGCGGGCGGCCAGCGCTTCAACGTCAACGTGCCGCACCGCTTCGTGGTGCACTCCTACAAGCGCTTCACCTTCTGCGACCACTGCGGCTCGCTGCTCTACGGCCTCATCAAGCAGGGCCTGCAGTGCGAGGGTACTTACTTAGCCTTGTCGTCTCCATTGGCTGCAACACAGTCCTATAAACGTTAAGGCCAGTTATCAAGTAGCTCAGTCACTCCAAGCTAACAGTCCAACAGACCATCTCTGAAATCAGATGTCCACGTTCTACTCTATTGACTAATTGATAACTTTAGTTTCTTTGGAATTTTCAGCAATTTTTATTTGTGATTTCCCTTCGCTTAAGTAGTTATCTTGATTTTACCACCCTATTCTTTTTTAATGTCTCTCATAGGCTGCAAGTGTTAAGTCATTTTTTAAAATACGCAATATGTTTGTAGGTGCTATCTTCATCTCCCGAGATAAAATCTTTTATTTTTAGAGAGGAACTCTTACCCTTACTGCTTTAATCTCCTTTTACGTACGATCACTACGTGGACGGCCAGGTCTTGTATGGTCACAAATAGATTTTCACTTTCATTGTACCTATCAATAGCCAGGGAAACAAATGTTTGACTCATACCAAGTGTATGGACGATTTTGAAAACTGTATTTGTTTCTATACGTGCTTTATGTAATGCAATCGGTTCTCTTTATCCCCTCACTCCATTTTAACATCACAAAATATTTTACAATATATTGGCGCGATTATATGAAAACACAATTAACAAAAAAAAAATTAAATTAAAATCAGATTCCAAATTCAAAAGAAATTTTTAGTTGATTTTTTATTGTAACTGTGTTTATGTCCAGACTAAGTATATAAAGCTTGTAATTGAGACCAGTGTTATACTATTTATTATAAATGACATCATATGTGCAGTGTGCTCCATGAACGTGCACAAGCGGTGCCAAAAGAATGTGGCCAACAACTGTGGCATCAACACCAAGATGATGGCCGAGATACTCAACGAGATGGGCATCTCACCAGATAAGAACCCACGACCAAGGGCATCTAAGGTAATAAGGAAATGAATAATAATAAATAGCTTCTTTATGATTCTTTAAATGCTCTGAACTAATATATTCAATATGTATTTTATGTAAATACGAGGCCAGTCGTGGCGCAAAGTATACTGCAAAATCGAATGGTTGTGGGTTCGATCCCCACTCGAGGTAATTGTATTTTATTTAAATTTATATTTTCATTTCTTTGCTCTGGTGTCGAGACAAAAGGCGTTGAGTTCCGCCACTCAATAAGTAATGCCTCCAGAATTCGGCGGAAAGTGAGGAACGGAGTATCTTAACACTAGGTTCCCTCTGCCTATCCTGTTGTGCGCGGGATACAGCGTGAAGCTGTATTTTAAATAATATTACTTATAAAAATGAAAACAATACAGCTAAAGTAGTGTTATATAAGTCTTTAATCTAGTCTCCTAGTGTTCCAAAGTAGGATTATAATAATTATATAATGGTGTCAGTGCAGAATCCTGTAACTAATATTTATAAAAAAAGTAGACGTGAAAATGATTGCTTGAAATCCTCTGTCTAGTGGTGCAATGATAAATAAGCTTTTAAAGCACATTGGGTCGAAAAACCAGTACAATCTCAGAGCCTTTTTAAAGTAATTAATCGTGAAAATCAAAGAACTTATTATCCTTTTTAAAGTATTCACGTCGCTTTTAAGGTAGGTTTTACAGTCTACTGTAAAAACCTATTTTTGCAACTAGAAGGTCCTTTGCCTGCGTAACTACTGGCTCTCAGAACAACAAAATAAAAATGTTTAAATTGTTTAAAGAAATATATTAGAAAATGTAATAATAAATATGCAAAAAAAATTATGATCTGCACTGTCGCAGCTTCGTCCGCAAACCACCTAAAATATTTTTATTATGTTGAATTTTCCAACAGATTGATACATTCAATCATGAACGACTTGTTTTCATAATTCTGAGATAGTGCATGTCTGCTTGAGAGGATGTCATCGGTGGCAAGGGCGCCGCCCGCGGGACTCGAGCGTTCAATTATTTTAAGTTTACATTTTCTTGAAAAGTATACGTCCGTCTGGACGTATACTTTTATTTACATACTATAAAATCCGAAGCTTATCTTCACAAAATTTCCTTAATGATGGAATAGATTTCGCTTCGTCTTCTTCTAGAGCGCTTCCTTTTGCGTCTCACTCCAGGGACTGATATAGCAAGGCACTTGCATCCGACATACTTCTTAAGTCGGTGCGTAACCTGCCTAAACCATCTCAGGCGACGATCTTGGGAGTCTATCCACTACGCTACGGACTCCAAGACTACCTCGGATGAATGTTTTACTATTTGTGAGATAGTGCTGGCCAGCATTTGCTGCTGTATAAAATAACCGGTCGGATGACGCGCTTGTACATAATACTTAGGTATTACCACCCAAACTTAGGTTTGGGCGGTATCCTGCGACCTCCCGCCATTTGGTCCAGGCATCACTTATCCGGTGTGGTGTGTGGTCGAGTCCGGGCTGCCGCAGGCCATGTATTCGGTCTTCGACATATTTAGTTTAAGACCACCGTTCTCAAAGCGTACCCTACCAGAGTTCACTTTACGCTCCAGCAACAGTCGGTTCTCGTCAATGAGTGCTATGTCATCGGCATACATCATCAGCCATGGAGGCTGGTCTTGGATGTGAGCCGAGACAGTATCGAGCACCACATTGAATAAGAACGGACTAAGAGCCGAGCCCTGGTGAACCCCCACTGTAATCTGGAAGGGCTTAGTGTCGCCAACAGAAGTCTTAATAAAGTAAGCGGGATCGTGGTACATGTCTCTGATAATCTCAATATAGGCCTCAGGTGTCGCGGATTTTTTTTTAAAAGTAATAAAATAGAATAGTTTTGTCATACAATATTCTGACTTATATTAAGCAATTGCTTGGAACGCATGCGCATAAAGCAATTCGATGGCGTTCATTTTTATTCTTATTTCGTCGTCTTGTAGGCCATTTAATTTGATACGATTGTTGCAATATTTGAAAAAAAAAACAATATTTTTTCACTAAGTACAAGTGCGTCGCACCTCCACCATGTTTATTTTTTTCTACCGTCACTTATTTAAAAACTTGGCCTGTAAACACGAATCTGATAATACAGTTCAGCGGTTCTGGAGATAAGAGGTAATAAAGAATATTACGTACATACATACAAGATACGGTAATAATATAGTATACACTACGAACGACGAGTCATCATGTAAAACTGGCTGTAGATAGATGCGCTGATTTGATATTATATTTTTTCTTACTTTTAATTATTTTCTTTACGAGTGAATAATGCTCAAAAGTTTAGAAAACCTAACTTCATATGGGGGCCACGATGATGGTACTGTGTACAGGCCTTTGACGTTTTTAAAATGAAATAAATCCATAGTTAGAAAAGAAAAATCTTTTTGTTGAAAGGATACTAAAATTTGAACGTAACGAGTTTTGAACTTTCGCCCCTTAGACAGCTTTCAAGAGGTGTAGGTTCAAATCTCGCTACATTATTTGTATACGTCTTCTAAACTATATATATAATACGCTACCGGTCAAAAGTTTGAGACCACAATGAAAAAATATGAGAAAACAAATAAAAGCCAACATATTTAAAACTTCATGTAAAACAGGTTTATTTTCATGTTACACACAAGATTTAAAACTAAAATAAAGAAGTCTTTACGAATACTGTTTTGTTCTTAATAAACACACACAAGAAAGCTTAAACAGATTTTTCGTCGAATTATCCGCCTTTGCACTTAACGACTTGTTTTACCAATCTGGGCATGCGAGCAGTTAATTTATCTAAAGTTTCTTGTGAGATATTATTCCAGCTTTCATCTAATGCATTCCACGTGGCCTGCTGTGAAGATGGACACTGTTCCCGAAAGTTTCGATCGAGTCTTCCCACAAAAGTTCTATGGGGTTAAGATTGGGGTTTTGAGGTGGCCATGTCATGTTTTCTAATACTTTTTAGACTATTTTTTTGTAGCCTCTATATAATTTCGAACTATGCTTTGGATCATTATCTTAATGGAAAGTAAATCCTTTGCCGATTAACTTTAGTCCGGAGGGAATGGCGTTTTTCTCCAAAATTCCTTTATACTGCTCCTTTTTTATTATGCCTTTTATTTGGACTAGATTTCCAATCCCATTGCGCGAGAAACAACCCCACACCATAACAGATCCACCACCATGCTTGACAGTCGGTACTGCACACTGTGGCATCATCTTCTCTTCGGCAGAGCGTCGCACGAAAACTCTTCTTTTTGACCCGAATATTACAAATTTTGATTCGTCACTCCAAATTATTTTTACGAAGTCTTCTCCGGTCCAGTCTCGATGGGCGAGTGCCCATTGCATCCGTTTTTTTTATTCTATGGTTTTAAAAGAGGTTTTCGAACCGCAACGCGAACAAACAATTTGGCATCTCGCGATCGTCTTTGCACTGTAGACAAAAAATAACTTGGATTGAGTCGATAGCTGACGTTCAGATTTGCCTTCGTTACGGAGAAAAACGATGGCAGATCGCGTTTTAACACTAATTTCTGACTTTCCTTTCCCATTTTAAAGATGTCTTGACTGTAGTGTGATTCCTATTTCCAAATCAAACTAACTGTGGATATTCGTAGATAACCATAAATATACAAGGTTAAAATAATAATTAAAAATATTTTGAGAACTTAGAACAATTGTATTGTAAGTACATCTAAAATAGAAGAAGCTGCGGTAATGAGGTAATACACTTTTGACAATCGATTTGTCGCGACGTCGCACACAGGTGAAATTCATTTCAAAGTTGGTCAAAATTAAAATAAATATATTTATGTTTAAATATTGCTTTAATTGATAGGAAATAATATTTTTCATGAGTTATTCTATTTTAATGGGTAAAGAATAAAGATTTAATTACCACTTCCATACAAAAAAAAATATATAATTTTAAATCTGCTTCAATATTTATGTATTCAATATATAATTTTGAGGATAAGACTTTACTTGTTTTTGAGGTATTCGAGTTCCGTGGTCATTGCATTCACCCATCGAGTGAAAATTTACCAATTTTCTTCGGATAATTGGTATACTACTAGTATAATAGGAATCGTCTGAAAATGGGTATTAATATTTTTATAATTTCATTTTGTACAGTTGCCGCAAGTAGATGCAGCCAAATTTAGTACCATATAAAAGGTATTGGAATTTACTATTAAAATGATAAAAAAATACGGGTAAAGCGCGCTAAAGTATAAACATTTTTACTATAAATATAAAAATAATTTAATGAAATATCGCCTAAAGTTTAAAACGACGTATCTTCGCAATCCTAATGAATGTTAACTATTTTATTATATTTTTGTAAAGACGTTTACCTGAAGGTATGGAATCAATAATGTTTTAGTTCTAGTATCCACTAAATATTATATCAAACGTGATTTAAAAATAATGCTAAATAATACTAGACCATTCCTTCAAACAATGACTGTGTTGTTGATCTATGTAAGTAATAATATAAAGAGTGTCAAGCTTTTTACTAGCAACTAATAGATAGACAAAGAAGTCTTGTAGGTAATTTAGGTTACTATTTTTTAATTAGAGTAACTTTATTTTTTGAATATTGGCCATCAATCGTGTAAATTTCACCTGTGTGCGTCGGTCGACGAAGGTCGGACTACCGCTTCCGCCTAACAATGAAATTAGTGGATACAATGGTAGTTTTTTGCCCTTTCCTTGGCTCTATACAAAAAAAAAAATGCTTTTAGGCAATCTTTATGAACAATAGAATATGCAGGTGTGCATATTACTTTTTATCACCAATATTTTGTAAAATATTTACTGATAATAAAAAAAAGTTTTTATTAGTAGTCTCAAAATTTTAACCGGTAGTATATATGTATGTTTGTTTATGTAGTACCTGAACACGCCGCTGCTGGAGGGCACCCCGGAGCTGTCGGACGACAAGGATGACAAAAACGAAGACAAATGTATGTGTCCCCTACCTAGTACTAGTTATGTGTAGTGTAGCATATATCATATACCTTCTTGTAGACTCGTATTTATCATGAGAAGTATGTATTCTGTTTTCTGTATTAAAATTTGAATCTTTAATATCCATCATCCAACCATCAAATTCTCCAGAATATAGCCTAAAGTAGGGAACAGAAGTGTGTTAACGGAAACAGAGTGCTATAACACTAGGTTCCCAAGTTCTCCCGCCTACATTTCTATGTGCGGTATATGAAGCTAGAAAAAACAATGATATACTCACTGTACTTGCGGTCAGAGTCATCTCCTGCACCTTATGTCATCTTATAAGATGCCTATAATACAACACATAAGATAAGTTGGTATGTTGTTTCAATATCTGCTAGGTTCAAATTTTAATACAGATTTGAGTAAGTAGCGTTGTAGCTTTATATTATGCCATATATTTACCCGCTTCGTATATAGTATAGTATTCGTGTATATTATTATTTGAAAATGTTTGTTTGTTTTTATTAAATGTTAAACAGAAGTTTCTGTTTCATTTTTAATTTAACTTTTTTTAGCTTAATAGTTCTGTGTGTATGTGTGTGTGTGAAGATTTTGTTTTTGTTTGTTTTTACATTCTGTTAGTAAACAAAATGATTGTTTAAACAAAATGTGGACTGTGGACTACAGTGAAAAGACTATATAAAATTAAACATTTCGTGTAAAAGTCTATAAGCATATAAAAGAACTGTTATAAATTTGTTAATTGTCATTGTAATTTAAATTAAAAAAAAAATAACAACCCAAGATGTCTATGACTACCAATAAAGAATTATTTTTTCTTAATAAAGGAATGAGACTTGCAACCTCAATTTTTCAGCCATTGTAAATATAGATATGTAGTGGGTTAGTTTTTTTGTCTATTTTTCTTGGTGATAATTAGATACAATATAATACAAGAAATGAACAACAAGACAGTTAATAATTAATATTAATAATGTAAATTGTGATTAGTGATCGAGTTCGAAGGGGATGATGCCATAACGGGGGGTGGGGGAGCCCCCTTCAGCCCCCAGTGGGCGGAGCTTCAGGACATATTCACTTGTTATGAAGGTTTTTTTATGTTGTTACATACATACATGCTTCGGTGTCGGGATGTTGCTTGTGTATTCATGTTTTTTCTTGTTGTGTGTGTGTTTGTTAGCAATTAAATTGGTTAAATGATTAAAAAAATTATAAAAAAAATTGTTGCATAGGGATGAAATAATATAACAAGTGTTAAAGTAAGTTGATATTATTTTGTTAATGCATTTGTATTAGCATGAAAAATTTATCTCTTTACTATAACCACACTTTTCCTTTAATAAATATTATTATTTTTTGTTTATTTTTTACAAATAATAATTGTACATAAAAGAAAACAGAATTTATATTAACATTTTCATGCGTCAATGAGTAATGCTATAAATCACATGCATTTTTTGTGTGTTTGTTTGCCTGTTTGTATATTTATAACGTGCTCGTTTAGGTACTAAGGCGCCGTGGCGATCGCACTGGGACGACCTGCAGGATATATTTGGTTACCAAGGTTCATTTATGTTTTTTTAACATTTTTTTAAAATCTTTTTTTATATGTACATTATGTGGATTATTGCAATATATTTTGAATATTATGTGAATTCCATTGTTTGAATCATTTTGTTGATTTTGATTATTTTTTAAATTTTCTTTGAGTCCGTAGTGGGTAGTCGATATGGATTTGACTTTTGTATGCGTGTGTGCAGGCGGCGCGGAGGGCGGCGGGGGCCACAAGCCGGCGCTAGAGGACTTCACGTTCCTGAAGGTGCTGGGCAAGGGCTCCTTCGGCAAGGTGATGCTGGCGGAGCGCCGCGGCACGGACGAGGTGTTCGCGGTGAAGGTGCTGAAGAAAGACGCCATCGTGCAGGACGACGACGTGGAGTGCACGCTGACGGAGCGCCGCGTGCTGGCGCTGGCGGCGCGCCACCCCTTCCTCACGGCGCTGCACTGCGCCTTCCAGACGCCCGAGCGCCTGTTCTTCGTCATGGAGTACGTGGAGGGCGGCGACCTCATGTTCCAGATCCAGCGCGCGCGCAAGTTCGACGAGCCGCGCGCGCGGTTCTACGCCGCCGAGGTCACGCTGGCGCTCACCTTCCTGCACTCGCACGGCGTGGTCTACCGCGACCTCAAGCTGGACAACATCCTGCTGGACGCCGACGGGCATTGCAAGCTGGCCGACTTCGGCATGTGCAAGGAGGGCATCCTGGACGGCGCCACCACGGCCACCTTCTGCGGCACGCCCGACTACATCGCGCCCGAGATCCTGCAGGAGCTGGAGTACGGCCCGTCCGTGGACTGGTGGGCGCTGGGCGTGCTGCTGTACGAGATGCTGGCCGGGCAGCCGCCCTTCGAGGCGGACAACGAGGACGAGCTGTTCGAGTCCATCCTGCACGACGACGTGCTGTACCCGGTGTGGCTGAGCCGCGAGGCGGTGGGCATCCTGAAGGGCTTCATGACGAAGGCGCCGGCGCGGCGGCTGGGCGTGGCGGGCGGCGCGGCCGGCATCCGCGCGCACGCCTTCTTCCGCGACGTGGAGTGGGAGGCGCTGGCGGCGCGCCGCGTGCGCCCGCCCTTCCGCCCCAAGGTGCGCTCGCGCCGCGACGCCGCCAACTTCGACGCCGAGTTCACCAAGGAGGAGCCCGGCCTCACGCCCGTGCCGCCCGACGTGCTGCGCGCCATCAACCAGGAGGAGTTCAAGGGCTTCTCCTTCGTCAACCGCGACTTCAACCCGGCGCCGCCGCAGCCCTGAGCGCCTCCGCTACACACACACAGTGTAAACTCCGTGTGACGTCACTGGAGTTATTTAGGGGGATGATAAAAAATTATATTATTTTTTATTACACTATTATTTTTTCATCACGTACAACATATGCAACATATAAGTTTTACAAACACTATGATCGCTTGTTAAAAATATATTTTGTTATTTTTGTGCGACATTTTTTGCTGCACAACTATTTAGTGCTCGTCGGAAAATTATTAAAAAATGTGAGATGTTGTCGTTATTGAGGCAATATGACGATATATAGGGTGTATCATTGTGTGAGGAAGTATACAAAAAACTACAACTACGCTTTGGTTAGGTTGACTTTAAATGAAAAGATGTTATATAGGGTTTACACTGTATATACTTAATTGTATGAAAACATTCTCACTGATATCTTAGCATTTTGAATATTCTAGTCGTCCTTGTATTCTATATTTCTTTCATAGAAATGAAAAAAAAACGTTTATTTTTTATTTAATTTAATAATAAATTCTAAGTATTAATTAAATAGCTATATGTAATGTGTCGGCTTAACGATTTGTTTCTATAGTATTGGATACACGAGTATTATTCTTTTTTGTATGTCTGTTTGTCTGTAGCTTTCTAGCGACATTGGTATTTATACATAGATACGTTAGCTTCATAGAGGATGTAGGGATTTTAAAATATTTTCCTATAATTGTCTCAAATATTATTTATTTATTATTTATGCTTTAAATATGTATTTAGATATTTATAATATTTATAAGTGAACCAAAGTAATTGTTATTTGTGTTTTATATGTTTGTATGTATGTTTATAAATACGAATGTTGTTCATCTTTCCTCATACAGTACCAGGTAGATACATATATTACAGTACGGTCGGCGAGTCGTGGCCGCCCTTATGTTAGCGATGTCTGCGCAGATTTGATTTTGAGATTTGTCTTACTTTTAATTTTTTCTCGTTTTTCTGATTGAACAATACGCAAACGTTCAGAAAGCATAACTGCTGGGCTGCCACGTCTCGTAGACCGCGCTGTACGAGGCCACTGAACTCGCCTGTAATAAGGTATTTGACGGTTTTTAATCAAATTTGAAACATAGCTATAGTTATAGTGTATTCACAATCATAATTCTCTATAGACGTAAGAGATGAGTTTAAAATTAAGTACCTTATTACACACAAACTGTTGATTTGTTAAATCTATAAGATGCTAAACAGATCTGATTGTATTTTAGCAAACTTATAAAAGTTTGAATGTAGCTGGATTTGAATCCGCGCCTCTGGGAACGGCAACCTCTTGGACGTATTTTAAGAGGTGCGTGTTCGAATGCCGCTATGTTTAAATTCTTGAAAAGTTTTCGAAAATATTTTTCTATCTTTAGTGTGGAATAATAACACTTGTTAAAAGGGATCTAAGTGTATCGATCTGATTATATACCAAATATAGGAAAATTAAAAAAAAATCGCCATTAAAAGTAAAGAGAGGAATGCAATCCTTATCGGTAAACCCCACGCTGTCGCTGGTCGAGGTTGTTCTGATTAATACCTTTGTTAAGGTGCTTTAACGTGTAAGTTGAGATGTTAGATTTTAATTCGTCGTGTCGGTGTTACGTATAGCTCAGTAGTCGGTTCCTAGACGAGGCGCGGTGGTAGTCGGTTGCTTCCGTTTTGATTGTCCAAACCTTATATATATCAAATATATTTTTTTTTAATTTTAATATTATTATTTTTTAAATACATACATTTCGTCACAATTTACGATCTTGGATATATTTTTGTTTTTATTTATTTGTACGGTATTGAAATATCGATTTTGCATAATAAAAGATAATAAACGCAAACAAAACACGAGTGACGACGGAAAAAGCGCCGCCTCATCGATTAAGTTTCGCTTCTAGTCCGCGACAAGTACGACGCACAGTGCGGGTTCACATCCGTCCCGGCAATATCCCACGACCGACGTTGATCTGTCTAACTGAAACTGCCTAACTAAGTAATATGTGTGTCACTTGTAACTAGCTAAACTTATTATTATTGAATAATTTAGTTTACCAAATACGCTAAGACTAGGGGGACTGTTGGCGGCCATTTTGTAAACGCGACAAAATGGCCGCCAAGCAACTAGGATAGGTGCCGTTGTGGGATATTGGCGGGGCCGTTTTAGTACAAATGTCGCTTACTTCCCATGAGATTATTATATTCACGTTGTGTATGTGTGTGTGGATTTTTTGGACTTACGTCTCGTTATCACGTGTTACTTAACAAATCTATTATTTTTTGTTTTCGAACGTAATTCAAAAAATGTACACAAATAAATTATAATTAATATGATTTACAACATTCGAGCGGTCTTGATTGTTTTATGTTTATTGTGTCGTTAATCGAGTCGCGTTGACTCGTTGCGTTTTTAGTGTTATTTATAATTTACGAATCGATACCAAAGTTTATATATAAATAGATTATATTACATAAGAGTACACTGGTTGCTAAGTGTATGCACCGATTATCGTAGGAGCTTCGACGACAAATCTATATCGAGTTGTTCAAAACAATCATTATGTTATTTATTATCGATTTGTATTACTTTACACGAAAATCGATTCGACTAGTCAACTGTCGTACGATAGTCGGAGTGTAGGAAGTTAATATTTCGTTCAATATATACGTTGAATAAAAATTAAGCCACAAATGTAATGCTTTATGTAGTTGTTAGTGTTATGAAAATAAATTATATTAATAAAATATTAAACATAATTAAAAATAAATCCGGCTGTCGACGTTAAAACTAAATGATGGATCTATGTTTAAAAAAGATTATTCTGTTGTATTTGAACAATTTATTAGGCAACAGTCAAAGTCAGTTTTGTGAATTTATTGAAGTGAAGTCACGTGATGTCACACCTGCAAGAATTTGGAGATGTTTTTTTTTTAATTTTTGAAATTAACATTAATTTATATAAACGTAAAATATTTTTAGCTAACCATTGTGTGTTTCGTTTAATATTTTTCGAGTATTTTAGTGTTATTTGTCTGTCTGTCGAGTCTTTTAGATAGTAGGTCTATGACATAGCCTAAGTCGGTTTAGATATTCCACAGATGAGAAATAATAATATAATAATAAAAAAAATATTTCATATTATTCCTTTTAGCATTAATTATTAAATTCAATCTTCAGTTAGGTAGTCTCACGCGGCCGATAAATGAATGGATGAATTACGAACGGTTATTACTATTATTATCTGTGATAGATAAAGCTATGTTTACATTGTTTCTTATATATCCGTTGTCTCTTAATAGAATGGCGTAAAGATTTATATGAAATAGAAAGTTCTAGGGCCAGTGAGACTACAGTGCGGTCACCCAGTGTCCCATTGCAATAGTTAGTTCTAGTAATATATAGAAAATATTTAGTTGAATACATGCAATCATTCATTACAATAGTTACATAGAAAGAAAGAGTAGTGATTTGACACTTAGTTTCTTCTGTTCGTATGGATTATAAAATGCTTAGTGGTTACGTGTGTTAAATGTTGCGTGTCTGTGTGCGTACGTCACAATAATTGGGAAATATATACGATTCATGTATTTACTCGATTTATTAATTGTTTTATCACAAAATAGTGCAATAGTTAATAAATGTAATTATTAACAATTTAAATTGATTTTGTTTATAGTTTTCTAAAAACTAATGAACAAATTTACGACCGAACCGGTGACGTCGCATCTACATTATGTAGATTATAGATAATATCTATTTTACATATTTAATATAAGTTATTCTAAATTTAATGTTTACTTCTCGCATAATAAATCTCGTAGTGTTTGAAACTTGTCGATATGTTCGAATAATAATAGTTTTTCTATATTTTATACGATTATTTTTTTTTCTTATTATATTTTTTACATTATTTTTGTTTTGTATTAAGAAGTATTAGTAGCGGTTTAAGTAGAACAATCTTTGTAGATCATTGTTGGAGTGAGAGCATAATTTATTCATTATATTAATACAATTCTAGCGTCCGAATGAAACTCGGTCCGATTTTTATATTTTTTTTTACAATTATACAATATTTTTGTCGTATTTTGTACGAACACGTACTATGCCACATTTATGTTTTGTAAAATCTTTATTGCTATTTATTAAATGTTTTAAGTGTATTTTTTTTATTTTAGGCGATATTTTACCAAAATTGTTATTGTAGTTATCGGTTTAAGATTGTGAATTTTTTATGAGATTGGATTTATCGTTAATTTTTGTTGCGGTAAATATTAAATTACCCTTATTGTTGTGTAAAGATTAATGCTTTTCATTGTTCTAATAAATTATATAAAAAATGTTTGTGCAATACGATCAAAGTTTAAGTAAACTATAGTAACAAGAGATTTATGTACAGAGATATATTTATGTATAGAGTGTGAAACGCACGCACAATTCTTAGGTTGTTTTTGCTTGACCTTGTCATTGGGATGTTGACTTAATTTGAAATCTTATTAATAATAAAAAATATAGTAAAAAATAAATAGTTTAATAGTTATTATTTGACTAAAATCTTTTGTTTAACACTTATGACGTCACTTGTTAGTAACATACTGTATGTATGTATGATGAGAGCTCTAACAGCTACAAATTATTATACATTTAATTTTTAATTTAATTTAAATAATTTATTAATATTTTAGATTTTAATTATTGTCAACATCCCTGTTGAACATATGAATTGAATACAATAATCTGCCTCGTTATTTTCTTCCACTTTACAGTAATGTACAATTGTTTTGTATCTCTTCCATTATTAAATTAAATCTGTTATGACTTGGATTTTTTCCAAAACAATGCTATTATAAAAATAATATTGCTTATTATTTTTTATAGGGCTGTCGTGGCCCTGAGTGGGCTGCGACGCGTTTTTTTTTATTTTATGAGACCAAAACATTAATAAATTGGTTAAGTGGAGATTATATTTACTAATTTACATATTTTTTCGAAAGTGTTGTTTTGGCAAAAGCACAGAATATCTAAAGCAAAATTGCAGAGATTGTGCCAAATATTTCCTCAGAGTGTTTTTTTTTACCTGCTGTTTGTACGTTTTTGTATTGTTTATACCTAACGTTGTTTGATCTTTATAATTTGTCTAATTGTCTAATGTATGAGATTATATTGTACTTGAAGCTTTAATAGAATTTTGTTTTTTTATTATACATACTTTTTTTTATAGAAGTTATTTAATAAATAGATTTTATTTTATTGAATCTAAACTAAGTTTGAAATATTAACTGAATTGTATTTTAATTGATTTAACACAAATATTGTTGAAAATAGTCTTTTTTATCTAAATATTCGAATAATCACACAAAGTCACTATTTCAGTACAATACATGAGGAACAGAGGCTCCAGTGTCTAAAAAAATGTTAGTACTTAACTTTTTGAGGTTATAAGTGAAACTAATGTTATCCTTTCGTGCCATAGCGTTGTGACAGGTTCTGTTTGTGTTATTTATCGATGAATGTGTTTTTTTTTATACAAAAGAATGAAGTTTTGTTTTATTTTTATTAAGTTTAAAAAATATATACATTGCAAATATTATATGCTACCTTGCACGGGTCTTTTACCTAAGAATTGATTGTAGATTCGCAGGTTCGAATCCCATTGTAAGTTTCTTTGTATAATTACATAAATATTTTTTTTTGCAAATAGAAGCTTAAATATTCTGTAAATGTAGCGAATTTATTATGTCATCTCACGTTGTGTCTATTACACTTTCCTTTTTACTTATTTAGATATAGAGTTTGCTTATATAGTCTGTCTGTAGACAAGCCTACTTATATATATNATATATATATATATATATATATATATATATATATATATATATATACAAAATAAGGGTCCGAATGTTACAATGAATATGTCGTACATTTTTAAGAATTTAATTGATCTAAAATACAACCGACAGTTATAGATCTGTTTTTATTTATGATATATTTACAGTTTAGTATTTTTTTTGGCTGAATAAATGTGTAATTTGTAACTTTTTTTTTTGAACACCAATTTAAATTAATGCTTACTTTTGATACTTATTATGATTTTAATTTTAGATATTTGAGGGGATTATTTTAACCGACGTTTTCATAATCTTTTTGTTTTGGTTTGATCTGAATATTGATTTGAGCAGTTCTATAAAATGTACGACGTAAAGACACTATGAGAGATTCTATTTGAGTTATAAATTTTAAAAAATCTCTACATAATACATATAATACGTACGTTGTGAAATGAAATGTGTATGTCTGTTGTTTTGTACTCAGTTTTTATTAAATGTTTATATGATAAATATATTTTATGCTTCAAAATGTAAGCCAAAGATGTTTGTTTGTACAGTTATTAGTCGGTCTTGCCACCGTTTGCCGCCATTCTACTACATGTATAGGATAATTCATGTTTTTTAATTATTATATGTAATTATGTAATAAATATATAGATATATTGTTTGGTTACCGCCGCGCGAGGTCCCCTCGGAACCAACACCCACCTACATACTACAAACAGCTGGTAGAATCTCTATTGTCTTATTTATTCTTGTTGTGGGTTGTAATACGAGTGCACCCCGCGCGTTATATTATAATAATTGTATGTTGTGTTAATTAATTGTAGCTAACACGAGGACAGGGGGAGGGAAGGGGAAGTGGCGGGGGTTCCCCCCTCTTTTCTACTCCCCCTGTATATTTGTTGTTTGTTCACTGATCACACTAGGACACATTAGCTGGGTAAATTAATTATATATACATAATTATATATATTATATAATATAGTTTTATGATGAAATAAAATATGTATATGTAATCCTACATGTCTATTAAATTGATGAAAATAGATTGGAATCGCATCCATTTTTTTTGTGTACGCTTTGGTAAGCGTTTGTTTATTTAGTTTTTATTATTTTCAATATTAATTTTGTGTTTGTGCGCATGTGATAGTTATAGGTTCGACTCCTGTTAAGTAAACGCTGAAATATTTATTTGGACTGGACATTGATTTATCTAAATCAGTCCCGACTTCCACACGATAAGTTATAAAATTTTAAGATGGAAGCAGAATAATAAGACATAATAAAATTTTGTTACATATATATTATTGCAATCGTCACAGTAATATTTGGAATGTTTGTTGGTGGTAGATTTTTTTTTTAAAATAATGCAACTTATTACGAATATTCACTTATATAATAAATAAACCGAAGCTTGTAATACTATAAAATAACCATATGCCTTTACTGTTTTCTATCGGGCATATCAATGTAATCATTAAGGAAGTCTAGATACGAGGATATATCTGGTTGGTTTTTGAATAGTATGGTAGGTCGACTGTGGTGGTGTAGAGTGCAGGGGGGACTACGCGACTAGTATTAAGACACTTCGTTCCCCAACGCCGCTACCGCTCAATATTCGAGATTTCTTGTTGAGTGACTTGTTGAGAAATTTAGTTATCAAGTGGGAATTGAACCAACATCTTCAACATCGCTTCTTTAGTAAGACACTCATTATTTGTATTGCAGTTTCGTTATTTAATTCGCTCCGTGTCACAAAATATGAATTATGAAGTTTTCAATATTAAAATGATTTATAATTTCACTTTTTAAGGTTCGATACCTCAAAAAGAGAAAAAAAGAGCCTTTATTATGTCTGTCAAGATCATTTATGTCCAGATCGCATAGGAGGAGGTATCCCGCTGAAATTAAAATCAAATATGTCTACGGTCCTATGGAGCGCAGAAAAAAATAAGCTTCTAAGTCGAAGAATTCAAAAGATACGACCATTTATGCATCGATTTTGCTGCATTTTGTATGAAATTCGCCGCGTAATTTTCCACAGTTATAAAATTTGGCACGAAATAATAGACAGATCACAGGGCCCCCAAACCTACGTCATTTTAATAAAATTAAATTTTAAGGACTAATACTTTTATATGTAGTCGTGAGAGTTTGAGGCCAGTCGTGGCGCAGGGACACAAAGTATGACTGTAAAACCAACGGTTGTGGGTTCGATCTCCTCTCGATGAGACGAAATATTTGTTTAAATGTATATTTCCATTTCTTCGCTCTGGTATCGAGGCAAAAGCGCGGCGTTGAGTTCTGCCAATCAACACGCAATGCCTCCAGAATTCGGCACAAAGTGGGGAACGGAGTGTCTTAACACTAGGTTCCCTCTGCCTACCCTGCTGTGTGCGGGATACAGCGTGAAGCTAATTTAATTTAATTTTAATTTTTTATTTACGGTCTATGCATAAGCACCCAGACCAATTCGATGGCTTAATCAATGCTCCTAGACAGAGTTGTACTTTTATTTGGCGCTATCTCTGAAAGGGTCCCACTTTTAAGTTAGTTACTACGCACACTATCTGAACAACATATTAGACTAATAGTCCATTTCAGCTTAGCTGAAATTTTGAGTAACGTTGGTCTGGGGGCTCTGGGATCTTGGGCTATAAGATCTTACAAAACAAACACCTAAAGAAAAAAATCCAAAAGATGTATATATATATATATATATATATATATATTTGTTGTTCATTTTATAAAAAAATAATTTTATAAAAAATACAATTCTGCAAATATTATAGGTAGGTAGACAAAGAGAATCTGGTGTCTATTTTTTTTCGGTTTTTCGTCTGATTCAACCAGAGCGGAACAATTAATAATAAAGCTTGTGTAATCTTCCCCCCGAGCATGGATAGAACTCTCAACCATTGCTTTCACGATCAGATTCTAACTGTGGTAGATTAAAAAAGACCTCCGAAAATTTATAATTATATGTCAAGTGTTGAGATATTTTAAAATAAGTATAACATTATAAGCTATTTTCAGAGCAAGTTATTAAGTAAGCATAGTAAAAATCGTTATATTTAAGTATTTGTAGAGGCCTTAAATATAACCATTTTTACAATCGAAACGGCTCACCGTTCGTATCAACTAAGTAAATGGAGGTAGTAATTTTGCCAAGAAATATTTATATACGGGAAGCGAGGGTCGTGGACTCGTGGCCCGCTATGAGCCTCCTCGTTTAAATATTGGCAGCGCAAGTGTAACTCATGGCAAGTTAATGTAGCGGGTCGGGGTCGCCGTATTGATGACCGTCAAGTCGCGCCGTAACGTTTCGATAGTTACTTACTTGTGAGGTTGCGACTGCTTATTTTTTAGAGATTAGTTGTTCATAGTTTGGCTCTTAATATCATATATAAATCTTAATCAACAGAATTTAGAAAGTATTTTTTAAAATTTCGTTTAGTTAATTGCTGTCTATATACCAAGGTTTTTTTTAGCTTTCTGGTGTAGACAGAGTGAGGCCAATTTTTTTAGGTATTGCGTGTTGAGTGGCAGAACTCAACGCCGCGACCCTGTGAGCTAAGAAATTAAAATATTACTTAGTTCCTCCAAGTGAGAATCGCATCCACAGGCGGCGCATTTACAGTCACATGCTTTATGCATATAGCTATAGCTCCACAAATATCTACTTTATGAACTTTATAAACGCAGGGCTGAGTCAAATTCGCCCATGTAGGTTCGGCTTTACTTTGTGTCACACTCGTACATAACGTGACCGTTCTTCAATCGGCTCAAAATGGAACATTATAGGATGGCCTTCGTTATTTTTGGAGATGTGACTTCGTTTTTTTACAGAGGTGTTTTCTTTTCTTATAGGATAATTTTAATTATGTCGACCTCTGATGGTGTTTTTGTTCTTTTAACCGACTTCCGTACGAAAAGGAGGTTATCAATTCGACGGTATTTTTTTATGTTTGTTACCTTAGAACTTTTGACTGGGTGAACCGATTTTGACGATTTTTTTATTTGAAAGCTAGTGCTTCCCGTGTGGTTTTTTAGTTCATTGTTGACAATGGTATTTATGAGAAAATCACATATAAATTTGCATTAATTATGAGCGCGACAAATGAATGAATAACTCAATATCACGCTAACTGATTCCGATGATTCTTTTTTTTAGTATATGCTTATACTTCAAGGATAGTTTGGTAAAAGTTTGGTTAGGTTCCGTTTGTGGGATCCGGTTGGAATTGAACAAGTTGTTTTGTTTTAATAAAAAAAAATAGTTACAAGGAGAAACATTGTTAAAGTAAGATTCCCCATCGTTGCATTTCTTTTCGACCAACTTAAAAAAAAAGATGTTCTCATTTTTAACCGACTTCAAAAAAGAGAGAGATTCCCAATTCGCCCGAATATTTTTTATGTATGTTCTTGTCAATATGCCAAGATGTTAGCGTGCACAATTACCTAATTAAGATTGAAGTTTTACATAGGACAACCACTATCTATTCGTTTGAGAAGCATCCTCTAAAGGTCACTTAAAAAAAACCGACTACCAACAACAACTAAAGAGCAAAAAATGATTTTTATAAACAAAAATAATTAAAAAAGAATTTTATAATTATGAAGTCGGTGTTAAGCTAATGCTACAACAACCTTACTACAATATCGATTGACTAAGAATGTTTGTTTTACTTGGCAAAGACTTCTAAATTATTTTTTTTTAATTATTATTTTTGTTTAACAAAATCAAAGTACGTTTTACATTATGTAAAATTATTTTTAACTTTTTAGTTTGTTGTTTGTAATCGGTTTTTTGTTAACAATTAATTTTGTTAGGTATAATTGACACTTTCATCATTCCGCAAAACGGGACGTTTGTAAGTACAAACGGTCTCATTCTAAACGGGACATTGTAGGGCTTTAGTTAGTTACTAGTAGTTTTTAAAGATGTGCTTTGTTGTGTTTCGTTTTTTCAGGATAACTTTAATTTTTTTCGACATTTGCTTTCGTTTTTTAAGGTATAATTGACACTTTTAATGAAAATAATGAATACTTCAATTTTTTGAAAACTAGCCTACTGCGATAATCACGGAGAGAAACTTGTTTCGACCGGCCAAATTTACATGCCATTCCGAAAAAACGGGATATTTGGACGTTCTGGTGGCATTTCGGATCACCGGGACATAGGTACAAGCGAAAAATGGGACGTTAGTCATATACAAACTGGCGCAGTAAATAACATTTAATAGCGACGCACTCTACTGTTGTAAAATTGCAATATGACCATAAATTTATGACGTATTTCGTTGTTATATAAAATCGAGGTAGGTAATGCTTCGGGGCTGCCGCGGTGATTCACACATTGTTAGGAGTCACAAGCGGGATCGTCGCGACTCGTAGGTCGCAGGTCAACTATGCTCCTCCATTGCGGTGCAAACTGCAAGGCGGTGATCGATACTCTTATACTTGTTAGTGGAATGGCCAAGATTACTTTAAATCTAGTTAGGTGTTGGAAATAATTTTACTACTCGGAAGATAGGAATAAAATGGTGTAAATAAATCTTTTCAATAAAAAATTTACCTTATTGAGTTAACAATATTGAGAAATGATTTGAAATGTTTATGAAACACTTTCTTAAAATTTAATAAACTCTATCATAAACATAAATCTATTCAATATTTTAATTAAATAAAATAATAATAATACAATCCCAACATAAAAATGAACAATAACATTTAATCGGTCCCCCATATCTAATTCTAGAGCAGACCGCAATCAATCTAATGCGATAACTCATCTAATATAGTTCTATTCACCCCTGCCCCCCGAGACTGCGCAAACATTTGTCGAAGAGCAACAAGTGAGCCCACTTCACCCACTTGTTGTGAACCCAGAATTAATGTATCACTTTCAAAATACTATTGTGTTTTAATCGCGCCAGCCTGCAACGAGCGAGCGCCCTACAATATATTTGTATACACTTTTTATGGCGTCAGCTGCGCAAGTGTGTATTGTCTGTGCTTTTACACAAATAGGATTAAATTGTTTTTTAATCTGTTTCATTGCGCATCTATTCGCGCCATACGGCTCGCGCGCGGTTTTGGCGGGAAACTAATAATAGTGAATATTTTGTGTTTTATTATTATTATAGCTATTTTGTGTTTTTTTTGTAATTGTTTAGATTTTGAGGCCAGTCGTAGCGCACGGGCGCAAAGTGTGACTGTAAAATCGACTGGTTGTGGGTTCGATCCCCACTCGAGGAACTAAAATATTTACTAACATTTATATTTTTATTTCTTTGCTCTGGTGTCGAGGCAACATGCGGCGTTGAGTTCCGCCACTCGACACTCAATGCCTCCAGAACTCGGCGGAAAGTGAGGAACAGTGTATCTTAACAATAGGTTCCCTTGCCTACCCTGCTGTGAGTAGAGTTTAAAATAGAGTTTAAAACAAAAAAAGTATAGCTCGTTGAATACTTTTAATTTGTAATAAGTAAATTTTGCCTCATTAAATTTAACTCAAAAAAGCCATGGAGATAAAACCAATGTTGTGACAAGACAAAACTAGAAATATGTAATTTATTTTACTTAAATTTATACGTTCATACAAACATGTTAAACAAAAAACTACATCACTATAAACAAGCAGATCTACGTCTATTAAAATCTTTATTTATAATGTAGTGCGTATCGCGGCGGCGGCGGTGTATGGAGTAGAGACACAACAGACGCGATCAATCGGCCCCAATCCCCTCGTAAGTTAATCTTTCTATTCATTACGAGTTATTGTGTTTAATGGAGCGGACTCCGGCCATCCACCGCCATCCACCGTGAAATCGCATCTAACGCTTCGCTCGTAAATTCGATTACATAGTGTATATTGTGGCCGCTACCGCTAGATATCGAGATGCGATGGCGAGAACTCGACACTCGTGACCGATGCAGTCGTTTAGATCTTCAACTGTATCGTAACTCTTTTATTTACAATGCGAAGAACAACATTACTGAGTATTTAGTGGCTGGGCTTGCTTTATGGTAACGTGTTCCCGTTCCCGGCTACGGTAATCCGTGAGCACGCAACGCATTTCTATTTTTAGATTGGAACACCTCATAACTAATTAGCTGTTCTAATTAGCAACTGCACAGCGGTGGAAGATAAATTGGTGCTTAGATTTCAATTTTAACTTTGCTTTTATGTAATGTACATTCGTAAAGATTATCTGAAAAATGACTGATTGTGAGTAGAAACAAGAACTCATTCTTGATGGACATAACGCAATTCTATGTGGATTTTTTTTAAATATATGGTCTAGCCCCGACATTGTTACTTAAAAAAACAATTAAACTTAGTATTTTTTTTTATTTGAATATATTTTTATCTGGGTATTGACTTCAAAAGACCTGAACGTATGCCTGCAATAGTCTTAGGGTTTAGGCATGACCATCGCGGCCACTGCCACAACGGTGGGTTTTGTACATTCAATTACTTAAATAGCTTTTTGTATCCCCGTAAATAAGGTGTGACTTTGAGTAAAACACAAAAAAATATCATATTCAGATAATGTTTATTCTGTATAAATTCATAATACTCAAAAAAATGATTTTAGTATTTTTTTTATTATTTGTTTTTTTTCCTATAAATATTTTATCATATTGAATTAAATATTTTTTTATAAGATTATATGTATAATATAGACTTAAAATCTCTTGTATAACATCGCATCGTCATTAAGTTGTTTGAGTGCAGAACAAGCTGGCCACTAGTTCATCACAATTTTCCAATAAAAACCCATTTTAAGGCATACATAAACTACAGTCTATAGCGCCGCGATCACGAGACAGCCGTTTTACCGTTGGAGGTCACAAGTTCAAATCTATTCACTTGACTCGAGAGCTTTATATTTAGTTAGCGTTTAGATGTCTTTTCAGACGACAGGAACATGCACTTAATTAAGAAGAAAACGGAAATCTTTAAATGTTTTGAACTAGAAATAGTACCTAGGCATGCATCTAGAACATTCCTCTTTTTTAGATCTTATAGCTATTATAAATATAGCAAAGTAGCCAGAAAGTTAAATCACTTCATTCCTCACTTTCCACCCTAATTTTGAGACATTGTGAATTCCGTGTTAAGTGGCGGAACTCAACGTCGCACTATGTTTTGTTACCTCTGCGATGAAATTAAAATAATTCATTCCTTCAAATGATAACTCGCCTCTCACTAATTAAAGCGGAATATTTTAGATATTATTATTTAATGTCTAAAATGACCTTTTGGCCATCATTTAATTTTAATATTTATACATAGAACTATTGAAAATAAACAGGAGTGTTGCGTGTCGAGTAGCGGTCAAAATATTTCACAACTTAATCAGATCGAAGTAACTACCAGTTTGAAACTAAGCACCTAAACCCTAGGTAGGTAGTACGCCCGAGACGCGGACCGCTACAGCCGATACAATCCCTCAATAACCATCTAAATTCCTGAATAGAAATGTAGAAGTTTTAAAGTTCTATAAATGTGAGATTCTATTTGATTTTGTGTTTATAAAACCAAAAGAGATTTCGTACAAAATCGAATAAATTGTTAAAATATTGTTTTATGTACTATCCTTTAATATAGGAACGTATTAACGTCATGTTAACTAATAACTAGGAAATATGAAGTATATACTCTATATTTCGATTCATAACATATAGATATTTATTAAGGGAAAAAATGACTAAAACCTTTTGCATTATTATCTAATATTTTTTTTATAAACATAAAAATATACTAATTATATAATTTATAGTTGTAGATAATACAACTTACTGTAGTTATAAATTTAAGTTGAATTACATAAACACGAACACTACCAGATAGCAGGTACTCCCTTGATTAACGGCCAAAGATCGTTTCTTATAAAGTAGTATGATAATGTAGCAATAACTCGTCGTTCGGCTCGGTCACGATATTCGTTAACCCGAGCGGGAAGTACCGGGGGCCGGTAGGTGTGAAATGCAAGTAACGAGGGTACCGCCTGCAGCCCGCCGCCCGCCGCCTGCACCCTGATGCACCGATACTACATACGTCTTCATGTCGCACGCGAGCTCGCTGACCCGCAGTTGAGCTGATAAATCGAGAAGCTTGTACATGTTACACTTACCTAAGTGAATATAATGAGGAAACGTATACAACACGTATATTTTATTGTTAATTGATTCGAGTAAAACCTTAAGGTTTATAACAGCGAAGAAATGATAAGAATTCAAATTGAAGCTTTTAATTTATATAAAATGACATAATGCGCCGTATCTCAGTTAGCTTAATTATTTACGATTTTTTAATAATTAGGTACTTAGCATTTGACTTGAGCCTTAACATTTTCTTTAAATTTACCTAATTTAGAATTCAATAGGAATATACAGTACATACATGTTGAATTCTAAATTATTAAACATTTTAGCATACGTGTTTACCGTTACAGTCTATGCGGAAACAGTCTAACTAATCCCACATCCACGATGCTGGCGTAACTGTGGCATGCTTAATATCCATCGCTTAGAAACATTACTCCTCGCTTATTACGGGTTCTATCTCCGTAATACATTCAAAGTGGAGACGTGACCGCGATACCGCTGCATTATCTCGCATCCTTCGGAGGTCTCTTAAAAACTTAATTTAAATAACGTTAGAGCGATTGTTTAATATTAATTCGTATACGAAGTGAGCGTGCATCTGATCTTTCGAGAGAGCAATAAAAATTCTTATCTGTGTTTACTTGTTTAGTAAACGGTGAGTTCCCATAGAGTAGGTAGAGGCAGAGCCCTGGTGCCGATAGGCGCGCGGTGGCAGGACGCGGTGGTCCACGCTTCGAATAATATATGGGTTCTTCTAATTATGTTAATTATCAGAACACTTAAGCTTCATATAATTGGGTCATATCACAACTGGTAGAGTCCTTGTATAATCGGAAATGGCTTTATTTATCGTTGAATAATTCAAAGGGCGGTAGTGGCGGCGCAACACGCCTCGTTTTATTGTAAAAACTATCTATAACGCATAATGATATGTCAATGGGAAATTTATTTATGCGTATGACTTACGTAGATATATTATTATAGTCCGGTTATTTATTTATTTCTGGGCACTGTAACTATAAATATTACGAATCTTATTAAAAAAAAAATCAAAAATTTTCTAGTTTTCCAAAATATTCTATTATTTACATCTGAACAAGATAACATCAAGACACAAATATTTAAAAATTAAAGTTTGATGTGCTTAAAAGGAGTGGAAAGTTATCATTTTAAATACATTTTTTAGTGAAGTTATGTTGAGATAGAAGAAAGTGAGAAAAAAGTACATGCAGGTAGCCTCGTATCAATGGAATGGGAATCTAAATATGTAAAATAATCCTAAAAAACCATTGAAACCTCTCTGATACTATAAAACTTTACATCGAGCTTTTGATCTGTATCTACACCTATCTGCATATAAATGCTGTATGTTCGTTGTTCTCACTATACCTATTATCTACTTATATTAAAAGGAGCACTTTTAAGGACACAAGATTTAGTGACTCCGACATAATGAAGGGTCGTCGCGTTGTAAATGAAACTTTTAATGACGATACGTATTACATTTACATACCCCCGACCGCTTGTATCTGTATGCTAATCTAAACAACGAACTGGTACTACAGGACTGTTTAAATAAGATTCAAATTATAGTTTTTAACATTTCTTTTTGTTTTGGAATATTTTGAAATAGATAAAACTATTTTAACCGAATTAATCGCGTATATTTTAGATTATACATTTTGTGTAATAATCGTGAAAATCAAAGAACTTATTATTTTGAAGAGGCCGGTCGTGGCGCAGCGGCAAGAGGTGTGACTGTAAAACCAACTGGTTGTGGGTTCGATCCCCACTCGAGGAGATGAAATATTTACTTAAATTTATATTTCCATTTCTTCGCTCTGGTGTCAAGGTTAAGCGCGGCGTTGAGTTCTGCCACTCAACACGCAATGCCTCCAGAATTCAGCAGAAAGTGGGGAACGGAGTGTCCTAACACTAGGTTCCCTCTGCCTACCCTGCTGTATGCGGGATACAGCGTGAAGCTGATTTATTTTATTTATTTATTATTTTGAAATAGGTTGAACCTAGAAAATTTTAAATTATATACCTGAATATTTATCCTTCGATTGTCCACTTTACGCAAATTTGAACGTTTGATACATTTTAATTTAAAGATAAGCAAATTTAAAGATAATCTCAAACAGGCGGAACATAACATAAAAAATCATAAGTAAATAAACTTACCAAAATCACATAAGTATTTTAAGAATAGTTAGCTGTAACAACTTACATCAGTACTTTAATTCTTGTTTTTATTTATTAAATCCAGTATATTCCTGAAGGTAGCCTTCTCAGGTTCCTGGCAGCCCTCACCAGATGAGAGTAAGCAAGGGAGGAGGTAAAGAGGTCGCAGGACTCGCCCACGCGACAAGTGAGCCGTTACGATTTGATTGGTATTTTTATTGCCCCTATCTCGATGGTTAGTCCTTCGGTTTTGTGAGGCCGCGCCGCGCCGCGCTCGCTCCAATCTCGGGTTAACTTGGTTCCTATTAATTATGATTTATATAGATAGTGGTACCGGATTTCGTCCTGATGATATCGATTTCTATAAATTAGTATATTTATATTATAAATAAGTTAAAAATTTACGTGTACGTCATTGTTATGTAAATTGAAATCAAAATTAAAACATTTTTATTCATTTGAATAAACTTTTGCAAGTACTTTTAAATCTTCGAATGTATATAAAATTATTTCTGTTTCTTGTGTATAACTGTAGATGTTACTATTGTTTTTCAGTTTATTTTTGTAATATAATAAACTTAGAATAATTTTATTACACACGTAAATATTTTTATTAGACTAAAGATATTTGGGACTGCAGAAGGAAGTGAAGTTGAAAACATTACATTAACATGGCAACAAAATATTTGTAAAAGATTTGTTTTCAAATAACGACATACACTTTCTTCTTGGAGGATCCAAGGAGATCCTTGGGGTGTCTTGATAGACACCCCAAGGATCTCCTGTAGGATCTTTATACGGTGATACCGTATAAAGATCCTACTGACTTAGGGCCCAGTCTATCCACGACATGTCATTATACAAAAGACTTATAATGATAAAAAAACAAACACATCTGATTTATTTTGTAATTGTATGTATAACATATTATAAATACAAAATACTTATAAATTATAAGTAAAGACGAAAAATAATATATTATCATTAAAATTTTAAAATTATGCTCAATTTATCACACAATATTTATAATATGAACTTAATTTATTATTTATTTAAAAGTCATTATAATTATATCTAAAATATTATGGACGTTTATCATCTCTGTAAGTACCTACCTATATGTTTGCATGTATTTGTATATATCGCATGACTTGTGATCGTAACTCGAGAACTAAACAGCGAGGCTAAAAGCTTATATTGGAAAGCTTACAGTCGTGCGTTGTGCTTTCGATACCTAAATAGAGCCAAGTTGAGATTCATCGAGCACTACTTGAGGAGGGAGGAAGTGAGGACGGCAAGCTGTGACAGATTGCTCGTTTTTGCTCGAACCTTTTTGATTCAAATACCATGGATTTGTTAAATTGCGGATATAATTGAAACTGCTTAACTCGAATCCGTCGTGGTGCAGCAGCACAGCATCTTGCTGTGAAACCGGCGGTATCGAGTTTGATTCCTACTCAGGAGTAACAAAAAAAAAACGTAGCTTTAAGTTTAAAATTGAGTTGAGCGTGAGGAACGTAGAGTTTTATCACTATGTTCCCTCTGCCTAATCTGCTGTAAGTATGCGGTATACAGCGCCAAGCTAAAAAACACTACTTATTATTTAGACACCTGTCATATGCTAGGTTAGTATTTATTTAATCATTTATTTAGATTTAATAGTTACTGTTACATGGTATAGAAAGCAAACAAGTCTACCGTCTTCGGTTTCACAGCTATTGCAATTTAAACGTGGCCCTTATAAAAGAAAACATTCATAAATTAAGAACAACACAACAAACAAAACGAGAAAATAGGTAATTTTCAAAAAGAAAAGTCTAACAAAAAGATATACCTACCTAAAAAAATATGAAGAAATTGAGTTCTCTATATTATCTAGGTGTCAAATAATTAAGGATCGTTAACGATATTTAATATTTGTTTATATTATATTACGTTTGTGAAATGTTGTCACTTTTAAAAGTACCTGCAAGTAATATAGGAATTAATAGTTTAACGATGAATTAATAAGAAATTTATAATTTATTGCCTATTAAATAAACTATCTTTAAGTTAAATTCTTCTGTGGTTCAAACGGCTACCGACGTCCGTGTCACACAAAGCTTACATACACTTGTAAAATAAATTAACTATATTCATCACATCATTACAAGGGCTTATACCAAATCACGATGTAACATATTCATCAGTGTTAACCCTTAACACGCCGAGAATCGAACTCCGGACCGTCGATGATTAGGGAACTTTATGGGCTCCTTTATCGTTAATGATAGATATAAAATAGCGGCCATTAAAGGTGACGGCAGGTGTCCGCGCCGCCGCGTTATAAATCCGGCGTCCGCTGACGTCCCAATTTACTGTACATATATTTATTTTTGGGAATGTCATGTAATCTGATTAGAATTTGTTGGAGCTAACGATGTCGAGACAAATGGCGCTCGTTTGGGCGCTGTACCCTGGAATTGATCGCTGTCGATTGGTTTTTTGTGGCTTATAGGGTCACAGCCGTGTCGAAACTGTGTTGTCCGTGTGTTGTCGCCTTGTAAGGGATGTTGGACTAATGTGAGAATTATATGATTACATAATGAGCGACGCTGTTGATCTTCACGGAGAGAGCCGATAACATAATGTTACATCTGCATATTGACAATGGATACTTTACAAAGCAATAGACAATCAAGTAGGTGTAAGCGTTGCTGGCTGTAAGTACTGGTTTTTTTAGGCAAAATAGGCATAGACTGTAATATAGTTTTAGGTATTAATTATAGAACTTACTTAGGGCGTATTACTTCGACTTAAATGTTTTATAGCTATACAAAAATAATTATAGCTTATTTTAGTAAATATTTCCTAACTCTATTAGAAAGATATGTTTTTTTACAACATTACTTATGTTATGTGAGGCCGGTCGTGGCGCAGCGGCACGAGGTGGGACTGTAAGACCGACTGGTTGTGGGTTCGATCCCCACTCGAGGAGATGAAATATTTACTTAAATTTATATTTCCATTTCTTCGCTCTGGTGTCGAGGTTAAGCGCGGCGTTGAGTTCTGCCACTCAACACGCAATGCCTCCAGAACTCGGCAGAAAGTGGGGAACGGAGTGTTTTAACACTAGGTTCCCTCTGCCTACCCTGCTGTGTGCGGGATACAGCGTGAAGCTGATTTATTTATTTTTTATTACTTATGTTGAAAATTAATATTTCTAGAAAGCTAAATTTTAACTATGTCAAAGAAGACCGTAATGTATGAGCATTTATTTATTAAATCTTACATGCAACATGGTCATCACAGCAGGTCAGGACAGAAGTAAGTAAAGTGGAAAGTCTCATATATTAAATCGTTGGCGCGTGACGGCGGACCGCGCGCTGTCACGAAGCTGCCGCGGTCGTGCAACCACCACACCAGGCCTCAACAGTCCCCACCAGGCCCCGCCAGGCCTCACCAGGCCTCTTATGACAATACCATCCTTTGTAGTACTGGTAATTTACTATCCATTGTCTAGAAATAGAAATAAAGTTCATGTTTACCTTTTTTCTCAGGCAGGATTTAAGATTCTAGCAAAGTTTAATTTTATTTATATTTAGGTGTTTACAGTGATATTGACGAGTATCACATATAGATACGAAGAGTGTGGGCTCTGTCACCTGCCATCTGGACATTGGAGCATTGAATTTATTGGTAACTCTCGGAAGCCGTCCACGTCCGTCTATCCAACTTTACTCCATTTTTATAATGTTCTTGTTATAGAGACGCAATAATATAATGATATTAGCTTACTGTAATAACAAAGTTCACCATATTTCAATTGTTTACTGAACGTTAGCACTTTACTTCGTGATGCGATACAGACGCGGACTCGTGACCGGCGGCGGCGGTACCTAGTGGATACATACACCGATAGCTATTCTACTTATATACTGAAGGGATCTATCCATTAATCTGCTTTAGATATTAAATATGAAGTAACAATAACAAGGGAACGCGAGAGGCTGTGGTCGGTGGCGTGAGGCGCGCTCGTTTGTCCGCGCAGATTTATAGGAGATGCGTCGTCGATACTGCGACCGGCAGCCCAGCTGTACGACTACCAACATTTTAGTCTGTCTTTGCGAAGCGGTAACCTCTAACAAATTGCACAACTGTGTGTTGTGAAAGTAATCAAAAAATGGTGTATAAAATATTTAAAGGCGTCGTGGCGCAGAGGCAGTAAACTACGATTACACTCCGAGAGAGGAGACTCGGAGAAATGAATTATTATTTATTAATATTAAATTTCTTCGTCCTGGTACCAAGGCAAAGTGTCGCATTAAGTTGCGCTACTCAACACGCAACGCCTCAAGAAATCGAAGGAAAATATGGATCGAGGTGTTTTAACAGTAGGTTCCCTCTGCCTCCCCTGTTATATGCGGGATACAGTATGAACATGGAAAAAAAATCCGACATATAAAATACCCAAATACATAATCTAGCAAGCACAGATTTACTAAAAAATAATTGGCCAAAATTTTGTCATTAAAAAAAATATTTTGTTTAAACCTATTTATAAATTCACATTATCAAATGAAAGTTTGTAACTTGCGTTTCAAATGTACCTTGCCTAAATATTAAATGCGGAGGTTTCTCTGAGACAGTTTCAAAATATAATAATTCTCATAGTACTACAATATACAAAACTGCTCGCAAGGTATTTATAAACTCATATGAGATTAAACAAGTAAACAATTAGTTGCCTCATGGACCTCATGGACCTCATGGTCCGTCTGTACTGTGTACTCTATAGATGGGTACTGTACGTCGGTGTACGCGCTAATGGGCTATATAAGTGTTTTGAATGGTACAGATTTATCTCGGGTAATTTACTGCGACGCGGACGACGGTCGCGGCGCGGGGCTGCGGGCCCGGGGCGGGTGGGAATTAGATCATATTGCATATACGAGTAGCTGCCTCCTTTCTATAACTTTCAATGTGTATTCAAATTACGAAATTAAGTATTATATAGTATAAATAATAGCGAAATGAAACCATCGTGGCGCAGCGGCACATCAAACGCAATGGTAATGTGTTCGATTCTCACTCCAGGAATGAATTATTTTCATTTCTTCGGTCTGGTAACAGGACAACAGGTGGCGTTGAGTTTCGACACCCATCACGCAATGTACGGTGCGCACTACGTGTCCGTAGTGGCTAGATAAAATAATAAAAAAACAATGCTGCAATATCATCGTAGTAAAAAGAAATAAATCAGCTTCACGCTGTATCCTACACAGCAGGATAGGTAGAGGGGACCTAGTGTCAACACACTCCGTTCCCCACTTTCCGCCGAGTTCTGGAAACATTGCGTGTTGAGTGGCGGAACTCAACGCCGCGCTTTGCTTTGACATCAGAGCGAACAATTGAAAATATAAATGTCAATAAATATTTCGTTACCCACTCGTGGTAATGAAATTATACCGAACCAAGAGCCATTCGCTTTTACAGTCACACTTTGTGCCCCTGCGCCACGACTGGCCTCTGAACTTAGATTTAAGACACTCCGCTCTCATTCGCACTGTGGTTCCTTACTTTTCGCTAAATTCTCGAGGCATTGCGTGTTAAGTGATGGAACTCAGCGACGCGCTTTGCCTCGTTACCAGCGCGAAGAAAAAAATATTTCATTTTGAGTAGGAATCGGTTATCGAACCCACAACCAGTCACGACTACAGTCGCACGCTTGTGCCCCTGCGCCACGACAGGCCTCTAACCGGCCTCATCTGTATGTCCCACGCAATATCAATTGGAAACGCTCAATAATTATAAACGTGATATCATTGAAGTGATCCAATTAAACTACCTTGCTGCTTTATAAATAAGACTTTAGTGTATAGTTCAATAATCAAACTGTCGCTATCCTTGCACTACCTACCTAGTACCTACCTACCTACCTAGTACCTACCTACCTAGTCCTACCTACCTAGTACGTACCTAGTACCTACCTACCTAGTACCTACCTACCTAGTACGTACCTAGTACATACCTACCTAGTGCCTACTGCTTATTAGCGATCAGTTCTATGAGATTGTATGAGAACGTCGCATCTTGTATGCATTAGCTCTTAGAAATGTATCATTATTAATTGTTAGTGTGATTTACGACTTCTCTAAATGGAAATCATTAGGGAAATTCATGTTTTATGAGATTATAATCAGGAAGATGAGTCGTTGTAAGTCATTTTAACAAGTCCTTTGGTTTTTCTTCTTGTTCTCAAGTATTTATTATATTATTGTTCAGTTTTTTTAGCTTCACGCTGTATCCCGCATATAGCAAGTCAAGTAGAAGGAACCCGGGGTTCTAGTTCTAAGAAACTCCGCTCTCTATAAGGATATTTCCGTCTTTTCCGTCTCCATTTTCCGCCGCATTCGTCCGTTCCGCGTTGCGTGTTAAGAGGCAGAATTTAACGCCACTCTCTTTGCCTGGTAACCAAAACGAGATAATGAAAATATTAAATATTTAATTTTACCGACTGGGAATCGAACCCACCACGTAGTTAAAGGATAGGTAGTACAGTATCTCTTATATATTATATTTTAACAAATGCATTTTATCTCCACGAAGTAAATACTTTACGATTCATTATGAATATGAACATCACTCTAAAGTTCTCAAATAGCTTACTTCTATTATCGTGACGCGAACTTTAATTAAACGAATTGACCGACAAAAACTGAACGTGATCGCCGTAATTTAATTATACGCTTCATTTTCTAATTCCAATTGGTTTCATTGACTGAGGCCGGGAGTTTTTTGCAGCATCCGTCTGGTCATTGCTCTCTCTCGCCGAGATGAGGCTTAGACGTGCCTAGGAGAGGTGTATCTAAGACAAGGCGCGGCGCGTTGAACTCTATAGAATGTAATTGGCCAATTATGATCCGCACTAGTTCTGAGTCGCCGCCTCGTCTGTAAACATCGATGTGAACTGATCTGTTACATATTTAACGACGTACAGATCGCTTCTCCTTTTTTGTATGAGATAAGTGGTTGAGTCTACAAATCATATGTTAGATCAAACAACTTTAGTGTGTTGAAAATAACTTAATTTTTATATACTAACGTTATTTCTGGGGAAAGGAGAGATTAATAATTGTGTAATTAAACATCTTCATCGTCAATTCAATATCAATTTTATTAAATCAAAAACTAACTTCTAACATTCCCACTCTTATCACATCCTGTAGATTCTGAAACAATATTTATTCTAAGAAATAAAGGAAATATTATCAAAATAAGACAGTTCAATAAATATACTTAATGTATATAAGCAGT
This sequence comes from Heliconius hermathena, assembly GCA_013403705.1. Taxonomy (NCBI): domain Eukaryota; kingdom Metazoa; phylum Arthropoda; class Insecta; order Lepidoptera; family Nymphalidae; genus Heliconius; species Heliconius hermathena. Next base: position 158,801 of record JAAIXJ010000028.1, on the reverse strand, counting down.
AGATCTGTAGGCACCAGGCGGCGGTGAGGCGCGAGCTCGTGAGGTGTCGGAGCGGCGATGGATAACGCCGTATTGTATTTATAGAGTGATCTCCTGATCTCCGGCCAGATGCACTGTTACCGTTACTGTTACTGTTTCTACCACTACTAGATACTATTTATTAAAGGTAAGATCGTGAATGTCTTGCAGTTAACACCTTATCCGTATTTTCAATTTAATCGCTTCTATAGCCAACTAGATCTCAGAGCTTGTAGAGAAATACTTATTTAAAACTTACTCCAATTTATTTCACATCTTGCTTTGTATTGAGACGTTGTTATGAAGATTATTTTATAAATTTAATAAAATTATATTGTTGCTATTTAAAATCTCGTTTCAGAAGTTTCACTCATTAGTATTTAATGTCGATTGCGATTGCAGTTAAATCGTGCTGGCACAGTTGTGTAGTGCATCACGGAAGTAGATATATATCAGATGCTATCATCGTGAGGAGTAGGAGCCGTCATGGTGGGGCGTGGCCTGGTGGGGGCAGGTCCAGGGGAACAGGGGGTGGGCGTGGCTGCGGGCCATTGGCGCTCGCTGAAACAATGCGAACAATAGCTGAAACGTGATGCCTCGCGCCGTCACCGCGACCGCCGCCGGGAGCCTGTATTATGAGTTAAATAAGCTTTTTGTATTTTTGTAATGTACGATCTTATGAATGATTGCTATGAAGGCATATTGTACATAAGGTTCTTAAAAGAGACCTTATCTTAATTAAATATGGCGTATACTTTTGTGCTTATTTCTTTACATTGTATCCACTCTTTTACAAAAAACATGCATGCGAGTACAAAAAATTATGCTATAAAATTACATCACGATTCAGATTTTATTTAAAAATCTATTAACGTGTAAATCATATAAATAAGTTTAGTTAAATCACTATTCAAAGTATTGGAAAGGTTAAAGTGTCGTGGCCCAGAGGCACAAGCGTGCAAATGTATTCGATTCCCATTCGAGTAAAGGAAATACTTAATATTTTCATTTTCTTGCTCTGGTAATAAGATAAAGCACGGCGTTGATTTCCTCCACTCAACTCGCAGTGTCTCCAGAATTCAGCGGAAAGTGAAGAACGGAGTGCTTTATCACTAGGTTCCCACGTTCGCTCCGCCTATCCTGCCATGTGTGGTAAGTATGCAACATGAAGCTAAGAAAAAATTAAAAGGATCCTTTTGAAAATCATACCGCCATACCAATACACTAAAAACATACTTAGGTACCTACACTAAATCATAGTATATAGTTAATATCAGTTTTAATCCAGATATAAAATGGTAATACCATAAACAGTGAGCAAAGTATCATATTTTCCTCATTGTTATTTATATAGAGGTTTCCTCCGTAAAGTAATGTATGAGAGACATTCAATACGCGCGCTGCGCCTGCGCCGGTGTACGCCGCGGTGGCGTGAGACCTCTCTGGATGCAACCAGTGTAATGTCTGCAATCTATACTAAAGTAATAGCCACAATACATTTCATAAAGTATGCTTAAACAACACAGATTTATAAGTACGGAATGTTCTTATGTTGGTTTTTAATCTTCGATGCTGAATAGAATTGGAGCTTATAGTGATAAGGATTAACTACGGTTATACAGATTTTCCATTTTTTTAAAGTAAACTCTTTTATTATAGTTACATAAATATATATGAGAGATTTTGTGCAAATGTTATTTGTGCGCTCTGATATTATTTATAATCAAATCTTGTCCAAAGTGAAAGAATTATAGCTGTTTTTGTGCGACCCGATAGCGGTCCGCCGTTATGCCAAAATGTTAATAAATAACTGACATTTTCATGACAGCTTCCAGTCTATCGATCACCAGGATCTATATTTTTGCTATTCGACATCTCAACTCTTGTTCATAGGTTTCCTATAGAAATTATATACAGAAGTAATGTATCTAAAAACACGGACAAATCAGAGAAACTAAAATTTATCGTTAATTATTTTGCTCTCCACATATTACTGTAGACCACATTAGAAAATATTTTTTTATATTACTAAGAAAACTTGAGGCCACTGTCGCTGTAACATTGATAGTCTTGTGATTAACTTACACTAATAGGAATGCAAACTGAAGAAGAAGAAGTTAAATATAGTCATATTTAACTTCTTCTTCTTCAGTTTCATCTTGTATCCCGCACATAGCAGGGTAGGCAGAGGGAACCCAGTTTTAAGACACTCCCCATTTCTCCATTTTCCGCTTAATTTTTCGAGCCATTGTGTGTTGAATGGCGGAAATTAAGCTGCGCTTTTGCCTTAATGCCAGAATGAAGAAATAAAATATTAATAAACAACAATTCATTCCTCCAAGTGGGGATCGAACCCAAAACTGTCGCGTAACAATCACAGTCTTTTGCTCCTGTATCACGACAGCCTCTATTATATTGAAATGTAATTATTTTGACCTCTCACCTAGGGGAAGTACCCAGTATTGGTAGTAATTGGGAGATTTTTACAAATTTCTGCTACCCAAAAAATTCGACGTAGCTTGATAAGAACGTATGGCTTAGTGGTCAGAGCGCCTGATCGGTTTCCAGGAGGCGCGGGTTCGAGTCTCTCTGCGTTAAAATTTTTATACGTTTTCTAAATAAGTATTTTTCTTTCCTAAGTGTGGAATAGCACTTTAAAAATTTAAAAAAATGTTTTTCTTTTATGAACAACACGCATCTCTTTGTTATTTCCAAATGGAAACGTAAACTTTCACCACGCGGCCGATACTTCCATTTTTAAGAACACTTAATCTCTTAACTATCCCTAGACTTTCTCTTGATATATTCCATTGCACGAGATTTATTCGCGCTCAAGTGAAATAGAGGTAGCCCGATGTGGACGTCGACGTCGACGCCGCCAATCACCTCAAACGTGCATTTAATTTTGAAGGAACAGAAGGCTGTGTTCAAGCGATATTTACATAAAACCAGTAATAAGATAAATCTGTCCGTTAAATACGACCGACACGTCAAGAAAATCGTGGCCAAAGTGACGAGAGAGCTTTAAATGATCGCTGTGATTTGTTGGTAATTACAAATATTTTATTCGACAGATGTGAGGTAACATAGCAAAGTAGGCAGAGGAAACGTGGAGAACTAGTGTTACTTCTGTTCCTCGCTTTCCGCTGAATTCTGGAGGCATCGCGTGTTGAGTGGCAGAATTCTTCGAGTAAAAATTGAACCCACAACCTGTCACCCTTACAATTGCTAGCTTCTACCCCTGCGCCACGATTTAAATGTTAAAATAATGTAAATATGAGTCTCAGTACGTACATTATTTTAACATTTACAATTTTATTTTATGACGTCGAATGTAAATCAAGCGCTTAAAGTAGTTTTTATATTTCATTGAATATCAACTTTTTTGCAGGAAAAGTCTAGACTTTCTTAGTTCTCACAAATTTTCAAAACTATTTATTCCAGTTTCATTTAAAGGAATCAACAATATGTGAAACAGACCATACTTAGACAAGTTGGCTTTACGGTTAAACAAACTAACGACAATGATCAATCAATATCACACCTTCTCATTCCACATAGAAATGGCTTATTACCATTTTTAGAGTCAAGTCAATTTTTTTATTCGTTATAATATATTAACACCTTTGTTCTATCCATGAAATTTATGAACGCAATTACTTTTAAATATGAGCTTTCCTCCTTATAAATTGTAGAGTCATAAAACCAATCATTGGAAGCTATTGCGGCCGTTTAGCGAAATAGGGCTATATGTTGTGGAGAGTGTGAATTCATATGTTAGTGCATTTTGAAATCGACGTGAGAGCACAATTAAGTACGTGAGGCGACTGTCGGAGCGCGAGCTCTGCGCGAGCAAACACGCGAGGCGCATACGCAGTGCCCGTAATGTGCTGTGCTGTGCTGGTGTGGCCAACGGTCTGGCCAAAGGGGGATAGACGTCGTCACTGTTCTATATCCTACAGGGTCGTAGAGTCTAGAGAACGTTGGATAGATAGTATTTTCGTAAAAATATCTGAATATTATAAATTGATATTTAACAGTTGCTCTTTTCAACAGCAATTGTTGAGTTTCTTGCCGGCTCTTCTCTGCAGAACTGCCTTCCGAACCGGTGGTAGCTTTTTTTGTTTATAAGTTCATTCGACGATTCAAAAGTGTTTATATTTGAATAAAGAATATCTTGAATTTGAATTAGAAATTTGATATTGTAGTGAAAATGTTTATTATTAGCAGCACTTAAGAGTATTAGTTGAGTGGCGAACCTTCGCTTTGCCTCGTTACAAGAAAAAAAGAAAGTATGAAATATTTTATTCCTCCAAATGAAAATCGATCCCACAACGGTCGCGTTCACAGTCGCAGACTTGTATACCTGCGCCACGATGGCCTCAAAAAATAAAATAAAATGAATATGTTAAATGTCTCAAAATTCCAGTAGAACTGTATCAACCAAATAACTTATAAAATTGAATTGAAATAAGATCTATCTACTTTTAAATAGTGAAAGATAAAGAAAAAAGAATCATGATTTTAGATAGAGTATGGCGACTCTACGTTCAATGTGAGTCAGCGACAAGTGAGCGAGTAAGTGATTTGTGTGGGCTCTCCCGTGATGGATCTGCGTCGGCGCTGAATCCTAAAAACTTCTGCTATATTAAGACATTTATGGTAAGTTTGCTTAACGGAACCATATCTTTTGTACTCTATAAGGGGTTTATGTGTTTTGATGTCTCGGCTGAACCGCTTATATTATGATAATTTTATTTTGTATTTTTTTTGGAATTCGTTTTATTATGTTGCAAAGTCCAAATGTAAAAGTAAAATGACTGTTAGTAATCTTATAATGGAAGTTTATATCAACTAATACTTTAGAGTGATAAACAAATAAATTAAGTTTATATTTATACACATTTGTACAATCAAGATGCTCACTAGAGAACTCAAGCCTAAAATCCTTTTGTGTTCATAGGAACAGTAATAACTTTTTTGCTACCTTTTTTATCCCGAACGCTATATTCGGGATAAAAAAGGAAGTAAGTTAAGGAAAGGATTAGTCAGAGGAAACTTGGGAACCTAGTGTTAGTACACTCAGTTCCCATAAAGGCACTTCCGTTTACCACTTTCCACCGAATTTCCGAGGCATTGCATATTGAATGCCTTCGTTTTGCTTTCCCTAACTAAGCTATAATAGTATTTATAATTAGTTACACTTGTTTTAGTTAAATATTTACAGTATAGATAAAATGCATGCAATTATTACTAAAGTCTTAGTCCCACAAGTCCGAGGCGTCTGGAGCTTGGAAGGTTAAATGCGACATACATCGAACCGACCCTCTCCTCCTCTGAAGTAATTACATTACTTGCATAATTAACTCATTAACTGTTTATGAGTCACGCTTGCACTGCCTCTTTAGGAGGTACTGAGCAGTTGCTGCTCACAGAGCAAAATGTTACTCAGAACTGGAATCTATATTGTATGCTTCTATCCGTTTATCAGAATGATAAGTGGCCCACGTATCTATTTAAATATTGTAAGAATACCTGAAATTCTATTTTGTTTAGCTACACTCTTTATCCCGCAAATAACAGAGTAGGCAGTGTTAGGATATTCCATTTCCATTAAAACACTTTCTTCCCCGACATTCCACCGAATTTTGAGTAATTGCGTGTTATGTGGTGGTACTCAACGCTACGATTTGCCTCGTTACCAAAGCGAAAAAAATTAGGATATTAAATATTTCATTCCGCTCAGAGGAAATCATACCCATAAGCGTCGAGTTTACAATTGTCCGTTTGTGCCCCTGCGCCACGATGGCCTCATCAGTAGACTAGATAGAATTAATAGACTTTATGACAGAATAAGTCTCATTAAGGTTTGTTTCTTAAGTGTTGTTTTTATGTATACATTACAGGATATAATAGGCCATCGTGGCGTAGGGTTATAGTGTTTGACTGTAAATACGCAAGTTGTGGGAAATTTAATAGTTTTTATTTCCTCGCGCTGGTAAAAAGACAAAAATATGCAATATCTTAAAAATTAAACAGAAATTAGGGCACTATAAAATAGTTCCCCAATTTCTTTTTCCAATTTTTCCCCACACTAGGCTCCCTCTGTCTATCCTGCTGAATACGGAATACAAGGTAGCTAAAAAAAGAATATTGTAGAGTAAAATTGTATTTTAACATCAGGTACAAATAATCATATTTCAAATCATTAACCATACTGAAGTAATTTATTGGACACATCTTATTTAACAACCATTCAGCATGTGTATTCGTACCTATAACTGTAAAAGCAATACAGATATCATTTCTACAAGTTAGTGCTCTTCCTCATTGCAGCCCTCAGGCTTATCTAAATGAACCTCTCACGTAGTCTCGATAACGTTAAATTGGCGCACCGTGACGTCCCGGTATCGGTACATCGATGCATCGCCCGTCGAGTCCCCGCTTAATTGCACGCGTCCCGTTAGGATGGACGCCACTCATTAGCCTGCAGCCTGCAACCTGCAGCCTGCAACCCGCAACCCGCAACCTACATCCCGCAACCTGCAGCCTTCACCCTGCCCACTCTATGCTGTTACGGCGGTTATCTGCATTGAATGCGATGGAAAATGTCATTTCCGTATATTAGTTTGTTTTAATGTAATATACTAACTACTTCATTATAGTAAATAAGATTTATAAACAGTTTTATGTATAATAGTATAATAGTGTCTTGTATGTAAAATGGTTGGTAGGTTGGTTTTTGTTTTTCTGAGGTGGTTGATAGTTGTTTCAAAATATATTTTTTATATATTTTAGGTAATTAAAAAATCTCAAGAAAAGTTACAGAGGGGGTAGACTCAAGCGAGTGTACACTCCGATTCCAACATTTTGGCCAATTTTCGAAATATTTCGTGTAAAAATAAAAAAAACCTAAAATAAATTTCTTCACGGAAAACGAACCCACAAGCATCGCGTTTACTGCCAGACGATGTCCCATTGCGCCACAGTCGACCTTCTTTGTGGAATAATATGTGTGTCTAAATTTTATTTATACTTACACCTATAGTAATAGTTATTTTACTTTCCATTGACCAAGAAATTAGTTAATGTATCGTAACTTTAAACGTATGTAATTCTTTGTGACAAATTATAACCCACGACCACTGTGGAGAAGACCATTGCTCTATATTGGCTTTATTTCTTTAAATGCAACTCTTTTTTACTTTTACACATTTTTTTCTTACGAAGGCAATCGCAATACACTAGTACTGATACTGGTATATAGTGAGGAAAAGTTACTCACTATATACCTTTTTTTTCCGCCTTCAAGCTGTATCTGGGAACCCACAACCTGTCCGCGACTGTCCTCTAATCACTATATACTAATTACATTTTAATCAGTCATCATTTCGACAACCTCCGCGTTGTTCACTATACATATATATAGGTATAGTTTTTTTTACAATAAGTATAATATGCGTGTTATAAAGCAAAGCACAATCAACCTCACATATGAGAGATAGACAAATCAAAATAATATACTAACATAAATAACACACGCCAGTCGTGGTGCAGGGGCACAAGTATGCGACTCTAAACGCGACAGGTTGTGGCATCGATTCCGACTTGAGGAAATTAAATATTTAATATTGCATTTATTCACTTTGGTAACGAGACAAAGCGCGGCGTTGCTCCGGGACAGCGGGGGGTCGCCGGGGTCGATACCAAACGGATTTGTAGATACAACCGGATGAACAATTCGATGTTCTTAATGCATTTGTAATTAAAGGTAAGTCGTCTTTACATATAATATAAATATAGAGAGATAAGTATAAGACTATATACCATCATATATTAAATTCTCTATAAAATGTCCTAAAAAACGAGTATAACCACTTTAAAGTACCTATAATTATTACGATATTTAACAGTAGGTTCATATTTTTTGTAAGATAATCTTAATAATCTACATAATATGTGAAGCAAAAACTTCCAAAGATTTTGTCCCTTTTCACAAAAATTGCGCTTTATATGTAGGAGAAGTGTAGAACGTTAATATTTTTCAATAATAATGCTTATCACCTAAGAGCCGGTAGTAGCTTGACCTTCGTTATTCCATAAAGCCTGAAAGATTCTATCTATGCACATAGACCCAACACTTTAGCAGTTGTTAGGTAACTAACATGCAAAAAATAGTACCTAATTTTCGTTAAATTATAAAGCGCAATTTTTTTCTATTTTCTTAGGAATATTATCAAAAATAACGTTGTCCATTGCCAGATACTTAACATGGTTGTAAATTCTATTAAATCACAAGCGCTTACGAATCTAATATACTAAAATATAAAAAATATTATTTGCTCCTAATATGTTCGTAGGCGCTTATAGCATATAGGATTTATGGGTGAGTGAGTAAAAGAGCATTGTGACACTGAAACAAGTGTCATTGACATTGTTGGAAGACAAACGTCTATCTATTGGGACGTAGGAAGTCCTTATGGATCACATTGAGTCCGTGTTTAATCCCAGTCACGTCAATATTTATCAATAGTTTTAAGCTCATATTGTTTATACAATGTAGATACGCTTTAGTGAACAACAAAAAAAATTAAACCGCAGCCAATATTGTTCAAATCCGCTTATGTTGTCGCTCAGTTTATATACATAACTAGTTTTCGCCTGCGGCTTCGCCCGCGCACGGGATATAAAAATAATCAATTAGTTGCGTATGATACACGACACGTTTTAAGGGCGAGAGGTAGCACCCACCACAGGTACAAATGATCTTCCTCTATAAATCCACCATACAACACAAAAGCCAGTATTTATTGTAAATTAGCGTGTTGAACCAAATCAAATCTTCAGATTTATATTATTATCTATATATATAAAAGGACTTGTGCTGACTGACTGAGGTAAGACGCACGCAGAGCCGTAACCGCTGATGGTAGAAACGTGAAATTTGGGCAGATGTTTATTTTCATATTCTGGACATATACTAAGAAGGGAATTTTAAAAATTTTAACCCTAAAGGGATGAAATAGGGGTTGAAAGTTTATATTGAAAAATCTTTAAATTGCCACCGATTTTTATAAAAAATTAAATTCAGACTGTTAAGAATATTTTATTGAACACGTGTTTCGTGGTTATTTTGGAATTAACTCCTAATAAGCGGGCGAAGCCGCGCGCGCCCTCTAGTAAGATATATATAAACAATTTACCTTTTCTATACATAGATACCGTTCCTGTAACGTGTAACAGTTTCGCGGCGGTCAACGATTACGATGTGATTGACCATTCTCGTAGCCGACCTCGGTAATTACAAGATAGCATCCACCTCCTCTGGACCCTCATCTTAGACGCATAAGCTCCACTTTTCTTCGCCGTCGCCTCGCATTCAGATTTCGCCTTGTAATTTGGTGATCGATACGAATCATAGATAAGCATTAAAAAGGCTCTGTCTAATATTTTATTGTTCGTTGTTCGAGTGCCAATATGAAATGTTTCTAAACAAAATCGATTTGGGCTCCTTTGTTGGGTTTTCAAAGAGATGACGATAAGGCGTGGAGTGGATGCTATCGTGGTATCGTACTATCGGAACATCACGCATTGTTTATTTCTTAAGTTAATGTATCTCGCGAATTGAGAAAGTCTGTGTTTATATTGTGTTTTTGTAATCGGGACGCGCTTTACATCAATTATAAAAGGATTTTTGATTTTCATATAGATATATAGTGTATTATATTTTTTGTATGCTATGACGCAAGACTATTTATACTCGATTCATTATGGCATGAGACAAAATGTAAACAAAAAAATTCTGTTTCTCAAACTTTATTGTATCTATTATATTTAATTTATTTAACGTGGAATTTTCTATATACAGCATTATTACTTGTTGTGCTTGAATGTTATATATAAAATATCTTTGAATAAAAAATATCTTTTAAATTAAAATAAGAATAGCAAAATAATAAAATGAAAATGTACAAGTTTTACTAAAAGTTACTTGACTATTAGGATAAAAAAACTTAATATATCTATTATTCAATTATTTATCCAAAATCAGGGGATTCTGAGGAACTGTCACCAACATTAATGGCGAAACGGTCCACCATTATCAATTAAATGAACAATTTTTTTCATCTTTTGCTCTTCTTTTATCACATGGTCAATGCAGCTTTGCCAAGCTTCTACTGTTGTATTTTTAATAGCATCGGCTAGTAACTTAGTTAGTAGTGGTAGTAGTTTATTATTCATGTCAAAGTGCAAGCGTTGCTTGGTGCAGGTTTACTCATGTTCTAAAGTACGAGTGTCTCGTATAAATATCAAAATAACAAAAATAATACAAAATATAACAAAAACAGAAGAACCAGAAATAAATTTTAAGCTTTACAAAACTTTTAAGTTTCTTACTTAATTAGAAAAAACAACAAAAATAAAAATAACAACGGATCCATGAAAATTCAAAGAAAATAACTGAAAATGGTGGATATAATCTGACGGATGACAAAATGTTCTAATATTAATAATATTAGCAAAATAATGTTCTGATATAAATATTAGTTACGAGATATAATTTATTTTTATAATACTAAAATGTGTCTGAAGTTTAAGAATAAGTAGACTTTTAGGTGTTTTACATGTACATGACATATTTAAAAAATATTATTGAAAATAAAAAAACCGGGTGCATATCAACATTTGTAAATTTTAAGTTAAAATATTCCTGGCTTTAAATATGAAAACAATCTTTATTTTTTATTACTACTTTTTACTTACTATTTTTCGTTCTCGTTTCTTTTAACTTAATTACTTCTTTTTATTTACCATATATACAGTGTGCAATTTTATAAAATTTGAAAATATAAACATTTAAATTATATTACGAAAATACTTGGATATTTTAGGATTGATTTAGGAAAAAAATTGTGAATTTTGTAAATAAAAATTCTACCCGCTTTACTGGTATTCTATTTCAATTATAAGATAATAGTATAATAAATTTTATGGCTATTTACAGTGTTATTAGCAAATTAATACTTAAAATATATATTTTTTAATTAATATAATAACTCCATCAAACCTGTCATGTAAAAGAACCTTTTTTTGACATGTTTACCTTTTATCTCATGCCTTCATGAATCGAGTATAGTAAGAATATAAATCAATTTGGAGCTGACAACAGATGCTATCAGGCGAGTCAGGATTTTGTTAGATTTCTTAAGGTACATTAACTCTAATAGGTATAGTAGGTACCTACTGGTAGCATATATAGGATACTTTTGATTGGTTTGGAGTAAAAAAGTAATCGGAAAAAAAAAGTTTTCACACAAATTATACTTATTTAAAAAACCTATAAAAATTTCGACGTAGCTTGGTGGGAACGTATGGCTTAGTGGTCAGAGCGGCTGGTCGGTTTCCAGGAGGCGCGGGTCCGAGTCCCGCTGCGTTCAAATTTTTATACGTGTTTCTAAATAAATATGTTTCTTTCCTAAGTGTGGAATAACACTTTACATAAAATTAAATGATAAAAATATTCATTCAATTATTCAATTTAATATAAAAATTATCACATGTATCAATATGTGGCCATCAATATATGGAGCAGTTTGAGGTTTCGATTTTCACTCGGAGGAAATAATTTTTTTTTTCGCTTTGTTAACAAAAAAAATTGTGGCTTTAAGTTTCGCCATTCGCTTGTTGAGTCTCGAAATTTGAGGAGTGTCTAACAGATAAAGAAAAAAAATTAAAATCAAAACTGCTCAGCCATCTTAGCCAGCTAACTTCAGGGCGGCCACGACTCGTCGCCCTTATCGTACTCTGTGGGTCGACACGACTTAGTTCCGTTTAATCAGCAGCGGCCATTAGCGTATCAGTAGTTCTGGCGAGTCGTCACCGGGGGGAGTCGGGGGTGGTCTCGGGTCACGTCTAACGGTGCCGGAGCCAACTAGCCTCTCTTCTTACTGAGATTAGGAGAAGTATATTCTAAATGCTGTGATAGGAAAAAAATGTGTTATTGTTGTGGAATGAAGTCTATGTAACAAAATCTAAATAGGTACCATTTACTGTTCATGTGTTCTTTATTAGGTTTCATAAATCTCAAATCTTTCTTTTTCCTTATTCACATCCTATTATTTTCTCACTAATTCAAATTCAAATGCCCGGTGATCAATATTTAGAAACATACAAGTATATGAGGCCAGTCGTGGCGCAGCGGCACGAAGTGTGACTGTAAAACCGACTGGTTGTGGGTTCTATCCCCACTCGAGGAGATGAAATATTTACTTAAATTTATATTTCCATTTCTTCGCTCTGATGTCGAGGTTAAGCGCGGCGTCGAGTTCTGCCACTCAACACGCAATGCCTCTCAAATTCGGCAGAAAATGGGGAACGGAGTGTCTTAACACAAGGTTCCCTCTGCCTACCCTGCTGTGTGCGGGATACAGCGTGAAGCTGATTTTTTTTATACAAGTATATCTTGATCATGTGTTTATTTAAAGCGCTTCGACTGTTTTTCTTAAATTACTAACTTGATTGCATGCGAAGAAAGCATATTTTAGGCATTTTTAAATTCTTATATCTCTTAAATAACTATCAACATTCTTAAAGATAATAATTTAATTTTTCAAACAAAAACATGATAGACATGATTTGCGACAAATATTCAAAATTCCAAATTAAAATATAATACCACATTAGTATCGATATTGTACTGTTGATAGTAATTGAAAGATAGTTATACTTCGAGATACATAATGTATCTCAAAGTATAACTTTTATATATTCTATAGAGAATCACATATCTTTTTTATTATTTTTCTAATAAAATGTGCCCTAAAAATTAAGCCATATTTGATTATATATAAATAATAGAAATAAAAAAACATTGAAAAGAAGGAGAAAATCCGGGATCCGGGATGATACTGAAAAAAAAATTACCTCCTCATATACAGAATCCACTTTTCTATCCTTTAATTATATATGGAGATTCCTTGCTTTTTGGTAACAAGGCAAAGTGCAACGTTGAAACTTTTTTGGTAACGAGGCAAAGTGCAACGTTGAATCTCCACTCCACTCCACTCAACACGCGATGCCTCTAGAATTTGAGATTAGATTTGAGAACTGTTTTAATAGGGTGGACTGTCTTAACACTCAGGTTCTCAGTTTCCCTCTTCCTATTATTATTAAAATAACCTACTGTAAATTAAAAAATGTAAGCTTACGTGATAATTGATTCACATTTGTTGATACTCGTAGGTGACACAAGGTACCACATGCGTCGGCGCCCCATCACCGCTTCTATTACGACCAATATTACTTTAAATAACAAACAAGAAATCAAAATTGAATAAATCGACGATTTGAAACTTAATAGAAGCCATTTTGTTTGACCTCAAGCGATTACAGTTCTCGTTTCTATATTAAAAACTATCTTACGAATGACAGTAGGTATGTCACGAGTAACTTACAAAAGTTATATATATGTACTTAACCCGGCATCGAACCCGCAATACATCGCCATTTACACCAAGGCGTTATGATATTCAATATTAGTTTCTATGGACTTTATGGTCTGTAGATGCATTATAAATCACTTATTGCATACAAATTACATATTATGAATCCGAATTTATGGGAATTGATTTAAATGAGTGTCAGATGATAATCAATTACGTATTAATAGTTTACCTCTGAACCACGTGTGTGTTTGTTTGTTGTACGGAATACCTTAAAAGATGAGGTACTTTAATATTTCGAGTTTATATAATATATTATGCATAGACAATGATTAGGTAAATACATACTTTTTTAAATTTGATTTTGTCGTATACTATATTTTGTTTAATGTAAAGTTTAAGCCGTCTCTTTCATTAGAAAGATAGAGAAAATATAGTGAAATATAACGAATAATATAAAATGTAAAGAATATGTAGTGAAATATCACTGAGTTCTGCGTATATGACGTGTTTTTTGGTCAAGACGAGCATGTTAGTTGTTAATACGACTTAAGAAAAAAATGTTTAATTTTTTCTTTATTTTTAAGCTCACGCTATATCCGAACACAAAACCGCGCTTTGTCTTTTTCCCACAACGAGGAATGAAGATAAATCATTCTCTCGAGTCCACAACCGCCGTGTTTTTTTTTATGGAAAAGGACAAGGCAAACGGGCGTTGCGGTCACCTGATGGTAAGTGATTACCGCCGCCTATGGCCCCGTACAACACCAGAGGTACAGGTGCATTGCCGGTCTTTAAGGTGGGTTGGGCGCCGGAGCCCGGCATTACCTGATGCGAAACACAGTGGCATAAAGCCAGTACCTCACGCCGCGCCGGTTTTAAATGCCGGGGGTGGTAATGATCCGGTCGAGTCTGCCCATGCGTGTTGCCATTGCTGGCGACGTGACTCTATTCTACGTCGTCTCTTACGACACCACCAGTACCAGTATAATCCTATTCTAGGCCGGGATCACACGGCACAGTGTTTAGTTGGATACTGCGCCGCTGTGCCACGGTGGCCTCATTTAAAGTAAATATTTTAATTCTAGACATTTGAACATATTTAAGACCACTCGACAGGAGCACCAGTTGTGGTGTGAGTGATCTTCGCAACAGGTTGTGGGTTTGATTCTCACTCATGAAAATGAAATATTTTTCATTACCGCGTTCTGGTAATGAGGCAAAGCGTGAAGTTGAGTTTTGTCACAAACGCAATACCTTCGGCACAAAGTGGGAAACAGATGCGTCTTAATACGAAAGGTATTTTTCAAAATTAGGTTCCGTAGTTTCCTCTGCCCACCCTGATATGTGTGGGTTACGGCGTGAAGCTAAAAAAAATGTAAACGTCAAGTGGGTAGCAGGCACTCCTCACGACGCTAAAGTAAGTAAGCTTACAGTGTGCAAGTGTGTCACTCATGTATGTTCCCTTTGCAGTCAAACATAAAGCTAATTGCAAATACAAATTAGGTATTGGTAAAATTCAATTGGCTGACCTTGCGACCCTCGTGGGAAAGCTTCCTCGTTGGTACTGCACTATGTACCATACGGTGCACATCTCCGTTACACAGGCCGTCCTACTTACATCTAAACTGTTTGAAATTATAAGAAGCTAATAAGTCGTTTGATGGAACTGGCTACATGGTGCTGTTGGGTTACAACTATTGTGTTTATTTTACTAGGTGCTTTCGCTGTGGTTTTAATTTAAATCCCACTGTAAGTATAGTATGTTAATATAAAAAAAGACCCTTTAAATAAAATTTAACTAACCTTTCTCATGATACAAGTTAAAAAATATTTTTTTAAAGGATATGATTTTTTTGGATCAATTTGTTTATGAATCGACGTATACATAATAATCTTTGGGGTCAATTTGGAAAATGTCGTATAATTGTGTTTTGTGCGAATAAACATAGTAAATATTCATTCACTTATCGATGTCGATATGTTTAGAATAAAGAAAAGAGTAGATGTTTAGAAGCCTCTAGGCTTATACTATTCATAGTAAAAGATAATATTAGAAGTAATGCTAATTTTAAATTAAACTATTTTAACCGGATTAATCACGTATATTTTAGATTACATATTTTGGACACCCGATGTTTCGAACACTTTGCAGTAGTAGTAGACGAATGCCACCTCAGTCTACCACGGAGGTCACGAGTAGACTGAGGTGGCATTCGTCTGTCAGTTGAAATAATTATTATATCAAACTACCGCCAACGATTTCTTAATTTCCATCTTCATACAAAATATACGCGATTAATATTTATTTATTTAATTATAAAATAGTTTCATTTAAAATGTGTAATAATCGTGAAAATCAAGTAATGCTAATATTTAAAGAAGCTGGCTGCAAGGAGATGGATGCGTGTTGTACGAGACCGAGAGGGTTGGTGCTCTATGAGGTATTAACAATTTTTTATATGTTTTCCATAAAGTATTTTTCTTTCCTAAGTGTGGTATAACACTTTAAAAATGCAAAAAATATTGAATAAATGGCATTCCCACTCGCCAAATGATAATTCTAAGCAATTGTATATTTGTAATTATATCCCTACAGACATCAGCATAAATAAGTTCTAGTAAGCATTTACAGATTTCGACGTAGCCCGATGAGAACGTATGTCTTAGTTGATCAGAGCGCTTGGAAGGTTTCCAAGAAGCGCGGGTTCCAGCCCCGCTACGTTCACATTTTTATATGTTTTCTAAAAAATATTACTCTATGAGGTAGGCCCACAGTTAGCAGTGGATGGAAAAAAATGTCAAATTAAAAGTTAAGAATAGTAGAAAATTTATACTGTAGGACTTAGGATTGGATATGTAGTTAAATATGGATCCAGAAAAAGTCGACGATAACTCAAATTCAAACTTTACAAATAAATGTTAGTTACCAATAAATGTTAGTGATCATTCAAATTTTATAGATTCTAGTTAAGTAATATCTTACTTATCAATATTATATGCCTATAGACGTCATGTTCCACCAGTACCTGCTGCTGCTAGCTACAACTATTACTGAGACGACCTGACCGACCGCGACGCAATAACGCGCTAAATTATATTAATGCTATAAAATAACTGTTATTACTTAAGTGCTTCTAATAAATAATTTAACAAGATTTATTTATGTAAATCATACGAATTCGACAGTGTTATAGTTTCTCCGGCAGTGTGAGGCGGCGACGAGGAGGTGGAGGTGGAGGTGGAGATCATATTTCATGGCGGGTTTCTCATTACATTTGCGATGGCAAATTTATAAGTGAGTTTGGTAACATTGCGGAAGTGGCGACGCGCGTTTAATTGTACGCTAGATAGAGAGCCCGAGGCCCGAGGCGTGGAGAGATCAATTAAGATAACAGTATAGAGACGCCGCGAGCGACGCCGCGCGCCCGCTAGCACGCGGACGGGGCGCCGCGGGTAATGAAGCTCGCAGGCTCGTGATGGCTTAGATACGTACTATTTGTATGTGGGAATGGTTTATCGTGTTGAGGCGATTGGAGTTACATTTATTAGATAAGAGGAAATTAGAAATTATGGTTTTTGTCTTCGTGCACATTTATTTTTTTCAGCAAGATATATCGACTCGTGACTTTTTCCTCGGAAATATTTTGTTATAGACGCAAATATCAGTTATTATCAAAGTACGAAAGGTAATGCTTAGACAGTGTATTAATTTTGAATGAAAAAACACAAATAAATTTGATAAGCTTTGTATGTGTTATACATTTCATATAGTTATTAACTAAACAAAAGGTGCGTGCTGTGCGCTGCATAGCTTCCAAATCTTCTAACTTTTATTTGTCAATTGAAAATGGTCGTCACTTTCAACAACCTTTGTTAGTTCAACAATATTCCTCTAAGTTTGATGCCTTCAAATTCAATTATAGACTAGATCATGCTCGTGGCTATATAAGAAAATAATTCAAATTCAAATAATTTTATTCAAAATAAGAAGTTACTTGCTTCATTTTTTGAACGTCAAATAATTTACCACCAGTTCACTAAAGTTAATGCCTCAGACCTGAGAAGAACCGGTGCAGGAAACTCAGCGGGACTTATTTTTTTAAAATCAATTTTAAACAAATACATATTTAATTATCTGTGACAATGATACTTTTGAAACAGACTGGAGCGAGCATTTCATTCCCAAGGCGTCTTATCATTTACAAAATCATTAATTTGGTAATGGTAAATGGTAATAACCTTTAACACACAAACATCTTTTCACAATNCCTGGATTGCCTCGAAAGATGAGTCGTTTTTCCGACGGGGGATTCAATTGCTACCAGAGAGATGGGAGAAAGTGGTCTCTAATGACGGACAATACTTTGAGTAATGTCATTGTAAGCATTATATTTTAAATTAATTTTTTTTATACAAAAAAACAGCGAGGACTTATTAAAGGCCCTAATATAAAGAAAATAAACAAGTCCAATAGTTTATTAGGATTAACAGTCGGGACATATAAGTAATTCTTCAATCAATAAAATCTTTACCAGGAGCCCCGCAAAATCTAAAGAGGTCCCGACTATTAATCCTAATAAACTATTGGATTTGTTTATTTTCTTTATAGTTTTATGTAGTCGAGGTTTTTGTTTTTACAAATATTTTTTTTATTTCACGCTGTATTTCGTACACACCGAGGTCGGGAGAGGACACCGAATTCTCCGTCGCCGTCGAGTGACGTTAAAGTGAGGAAACGAAAATATAAAATATTTACATCTCCTCGAGTGGGGATCGAACCCATAACCTGACCGCATTTACAGTCACAAGCTGCCTCAACGTTTACTTTTTTCAGAAAAAATATATTGCTATAATAAATAGTTCCACTTTAAAACGTAACACAATATATTATGGCTAAATGCTTTGTTGTATTATTACACAAGTTTCTAATGCACAGGCCGTGAACCCGCGACCAAACGTTACAATCGAGACATTCACCTATAAATCACCAATATCACACGCTTATATATATTATCGGCCACTTACTGACGTCCGCGTCGAGGCGTGGAACCGAACCTGTACCGTATACAGGAATTTTTATTCAATTTTAAAATCAATAGATAACTGTCGCAGTGTGGACCAGAGAGGTCGTAACTTCATGTGGATATATGAAGTTGTTGGTGACGCGGAGGTGTTAATAATAAAATATAAAATTATCGAACCTTCATAAATTATGGTGCGCTGTGGTGCGCTGTAGTGCGCTGTGGTGCGCTATAGTGCAGTGTGGTGCGCGTGTAGCGGTCGATGTGCATTGTGTTGTTGGTGACAGTGTGAGTACTGAGTAAATAGTGGATAAAGTAACAATGATTTTTTTATTCTATAGATTTTATGGAAATCTTGATGATGTACGAGCGCATGTGTCACACATCTATGTAATAAAAAAAAAAACTAAAACTAAAAAGAAAACTACTACTACTACTACTAAAATAAAATAAAAATCTACTTATAATAAAATCGTAGTGGATCGGCGAGTGTACATAGAAAGTACATCAGAAAAAATGTTATTGGTGGCATTTAATATCGTAATAGAAACAAAAGCAATGGTTTTTAAAGTTTGTCTGTGCGTTTATTCACGCTAATCTCAGAATCGGCTTAACCAATTTAATTCCAGTTTTTATTGTTCTATTTTGCTAAGCTTTCCTTTTCATTTAGTGCTTGCTAATTAGATCTTATAAATCATTTATCTCTTGTTTAATTTAATCATTATTATTTTTAATAATATACTTTTGTGAAGGTAATATCACAAATTTCAAACGTCTTTAACATTAAATATCACGACGTAATTGGTGATATTTGTAAAGAAAAGTCTAAAAATAAAAAGTGAATGTATGTTGCATATTGTATTGTATGCAGAACAAATTATTTTCTTTTACTTTCCATTACTGTTACAAGTTTGCAACCGTCGCGCTAACAGCGAGCCGACAGAATAGTTATTTTAAAATGATCTTATGTCTCCTGATTTGGGAAGATACATTTTTATAACTGGCAAGTTTATAAATATTAAAGAATTCCATTAAACGCAATACGTTTGGTCACACGACATGGGCTATTTATCTTATTTGTAGGTATTGTCGTAATTACCACCGGTGTCCGCGGTGTCGCGCGGTGTCGCGTGGTGTCGCGCGGTGTCGCGTGGTGCCGCGTGCCGTCGCTAGTATAGGCGTGGTGTCCCGGCGAGGGGTCACGTCGTAAATCTCGCCGCAATTAGCCGTTGTTTCCGCGCCCGAGATAACACTTTATCATTGTATTTTGTAATTTGTCACACCCACTTGTCCGTGTTTTGTTCGTGGTCCGGGGACGGGGACGGGACCGGGGACGGTCCGGGGACGCGACGCTCATCAGCGCGGAGGATCAATATTTTTAATTGCTTACACGATTTATCAGCCGGCCACTGCGTCATTGATCGCCTCTATAATTTGAGAGCTCCACGTTTATAGGATGTTTTAGGTTTAATTTTGAATTATGATGTTGATTTTTATTTGTTTACTTTTGTACTTTGTTAGCATCAGGTTTCAACATTTGTTTTGTGTTTTCTTTAGCTTCACACTGTAGCAGGGGAAGTAGAGGGAACTTGGAAACTTGGTAATAACATACTCAGTTTAAATGAAGACATTTCCATTCCTCATATATCATTTAATTCTCAAGACATTTAATTTAGTGGCAGACTGAACTTCATTTCCTAGCTGGCTTTCTGGTTTGCCAGAGCGAGGAAATGATACAATTAAATATTTTATTTGATGTGATGATGTTTGCGCCACACGCTTGCGCCCCTGCGCTACGATGGCCCCAATGTAAATATTTATTTATTATGATATTACAAGGTTCTATATGGTCACCGCAGTAAATATGAAAATAGGTATAGAATATAAGTTGTTTTATAGTAATTCTAAGTTCTAGCTTTCTAAAATATATTATTTTAAAAGAAATGTGAGAAAAATATATATGCAATATGATAGTGTGTATTAAGTGCGATGTAAGTCATTATCATAATAAGTACTTAATATTTATATTTGTTCTGAGAAGTTCTCTCGTTATTATCTCGTTAGGTAAAAAAAAGTTTAAAAAATTATAAACAAATATTTAATACATAGCATTCTCTCTTGCCAGACGATAATTCGTAGTAATTATCTTTGGATTGCGGAAATTTATAAAAATCTCCTTACTGAGATGCTAACAACATAAATAAGTTATAAGAGGCGTATAAAAAGTTCGACGTAGCTTGATCAGCACGTATGGCTTAGTGGTCAGAGTGCCTGGTCGGTTTCCAGGAGGCGCGGGTTCGAGACCCTAAGTGTGGAATAACACTTTAAGAAAATATTAAAAACAAATAAATAGTAGTCAAATTGATAGCGTGGAAGTGACTGGCGACCCCGCGGTGAAAACTTACTGAAAAACAAATTTGTCATCGATAAATAAGTTCGTTTGTATAAGCTCGGTCAACTTCCGTCTCGTGGGAGGCTTTAAACATCTAGTAGAGCTACTAAGAGCTGGGAATAGCTTTACTTGACTTGTGGTGTCATATGTTATTAAAAATTATATATTTTTATTAATATTTATTAATTTTAACAGCTTATTTCATATTATATGGAAAGTATTTTTTTTTTGTAAATAACGGTAGCAAACACTAAAACGAAAACGTTAATTAATTTATCAGTCACACTTTGTGCCCCTGCGCCGCGACTGGCCTGGAATTTACATAAGAGATTAATATTTATTTAAAATCTTTTTAGTTTTATTTTCTCATGGCATATCGCCCGAAAACCACAATGTACAGAATTCAAAGGTTATTCTTAGTGGCTGCCCCAATAGGCAATGTATGTACTCGTATAATAAGGGAACCTAAATTGACATACTATAAAATCAATTGGTAATAGTGTTACCCCGCGGTGATATACAGATTAATAATATTTAAGATATTGGCTATTGTCGACACAAATGTGAGCTCTCTAATCTAATCTAATTGGCAATCACAAAACACCAACCTTATTGCACAAACAATATTTTGATTTCCATTTAGTTACTCTTCCAAGTGTATGGAGACCTGAGACGCGCAGACGCACCTGGCTTTAGAACAATTAGCAGCCTCTTTTGTGAGGCTTGTCCCACAAGAGCTCCACCCACGCGCACTTAGCGACAGTCGGGCTGTTTGTACACACAATGTATGTTTACAACACACGACGTAACTCATAAACACTACGACGCGCTCGAGTCTGTTTGTTTGTTAACGGTGCGCTTTAACTATTGCTTACATACAATGATTATAGTATTAATTGTTTATAGGCCTTGTAGGCGTTGTTACAGTAGAGGCCAGTAACGAAGTGAAAATATTTGATATTTCATTTTCTCGATTTGGTAACGAGGCAAAGCGTGGCGTTGAGTTCCGCTAATCAACACGCAATGCCTTCAAATTCGGGGGAAAGCTAGGATCGAAAGTGTCTTAATAGGAACGGATTTTTTAACACTAGGTTCCCAGGTTCCCTCTGCTATTGGCGGGATACGGCGCAAGCCTAAAAAGAATATTCCATTTATGTAGGCGTACAAATTTTTTAGGTTATTTCTAGATATAATATTATCTTTACGTAAATGTATATATTACAGTAAATATCTCTGTAGTTCTATATCATTATTCAAGCTTAGATCCGCGAGTAAAGAGATGCAAGATGTGATAACGTCCCACCGACTACAGATTGTACCGAAGTATGGCAGTACTCGTAAAACGGGCAGCTATTTATCGAGATCTCAGGCGAGTATTAACATAAAATGGCCGGAGATGGTTCCCCGTTTACAAAACACGCATCGCGCTTCCTGCACGAGCACGAGGCGCATCTCGTAGATAACTGCACCTGCCGGACTGCAACCTGCTACTACACCAGTACACCCGTACACCCCTACACTCGTACAGTATACTACTTACTAGTATAATGTGTTTGTGGACAAACGAGACTGAGTCTCGGTCTTTAAGTATTGAGGGAAGATGTTGTTTTTCTTATTTTTAGTTTTTTTTAAATATTTTATGACAAAAATCAAGTAAATAAAAACTTTTGTATAATATAATATATATTTTTTTTCACTCTGTATCCGGCATTCAGCAGGATAAGAAGGGATAATCGTGTGATCGTAGGATTTAGCGAAATCTAGGGCTAGACAGGCTTTCAGCTTATTTGTGTGTGAAATAGTAGACCGTGTGGCCTAATGGATAAGGCGTCGGACTTCGGATCCGAAGACTGCAGGTTCGAGTCCTGTCACGGTCGATGTGTTTACATCGCTATGTACATTGCAAATTTTTTTGTTGAAAAATTTTGTTTATTTTATTCTTTTTCAAGTATGTTGAGTAGGTTATGAAAAATATTTTAAATGGGAAAAAGAACTTCTTACGCTTTCCCTTAGTGCATGTTATAAATAGTTTTTTTGCTACGTTTGTGCACCTGCGCCACGACTGGCCTCAATAGTTTTTATGTTGGAAATTTAACAGTTCCTGTGAAGTAGATATGAACTATTAACAAAAGAGGTATCAAAAATTAACATAAAAGTTATAAATAAAAACTAATATAAATTGATGTTTAAAATAACAAATAAAAAGAGATATTGGTTGATAGTTGCTTGGCTCGTTTCTATTTATATTTAATCTCCTTTTTTACCTGAACCTGTGAACCTAGCGTTAATACACACCATTCCGATTGACACTCCTGTTTTCCACTTACCACCGAATTTTAGAGGCAAAGTTGCGTGCTGAGTAGTGGAGCTCAATATTTTTTCCTCGAGTGGGAATCGAATCTACAACCTGTTACAACACACGCTTGTGCTCCTGCGCCAAGGATGGCCTCATTTGATCATTCTTTCATTTCTTTTTATAAATAACTTGAGTATCGTGCCTGTAACTAAGCTATTGTAGATTTGCTTTCGCATTATCCATCGCGTAACAAGTAGTTTCGCAAGCGAAGTTCGCAGAGAACTACTCGCAGTTGGATCTCGGAGTTCGGCAAATTATATTAATTACAGTAATCATAACAGCGCGATGGCCGCTACTCTCTACCTCTACCTGTACCTCTACCTACATACCTCTTTCTCTATGACCGGTAATGATAGAGTCTGCTCGACGTGAGCTCCTACAACGTCGCGGGCTGGAGGTACACTTTAGTTTACCTTTTTATTTTGTGTGTTTATATGCAACTATGCTTGATTTTTCGCGTTTTTGTTTTTTGTAATTCCAAGTAGGTATTGCGAACTTAATAGGTACCTATATTCTATAAGGTAGTAAACTTACTGAAAGAGTACAATATGTGTTAAAATGTTGAACATAAAGGTTAAAAAGACATTGGACTAATGGAAAAGTTAACTATATTGTAATATAATTAAAAACTGTCACAACATCAAATATAAATATAGTCACGTCGTGGCGCGGTGGCTCAGCGTCTGTCTGTCGCCATTCTCATTTTAGTTCCCATTGTTATTTTCGGGTAGACAAAGCGCGGCGTTCAGTTCCGCCACTCAACACGCAATGTATTCAGAATTCGGCGGAACTCGCCGCTCAACACGGAATATTTCAAAAGAGGAATGGGAACCTAGATTGCCTCTGCCTAAACTGTTATACGGGAAAAATCGTGAAGATGATTGTTTTGATATTCTTGATGTACCACGAGCTTTATATCAATAGTTGTGCAAGTACGGCGGAGAAGGAATTGGAGCACTCGTAAAACTAACGACCACGTGACAAATTAAACAATAACCGTCCGGGATACCCACCGCCAATAAAACCACCTATAATTAAGTGCGGCCATAGCTATAACATACAGTACGGTTGACGAGTCGTGACTCGTGACTGCGCTGAAGTTACATGTGTACATTTGATTTTAGACTTTTGATTATTTTCTTCCCGAGCGCACAATAATGCACAAAAATTTAAAAGCCTAACTTCAGGACGGACACGACTCGTCAACCGTAGTGTACCTAGTTTTATTCTTAATGAATTTCTCTCATAGTTTTAAGTATAATATTCTTCGTCTCCATCACAAAGGCGCCCTCGTTTACTATTTAAATTTGTTCCATTTTATAAATCTGATAAAGCCTCATTTAATTTTTCTGCAACGTATATTTTTATGAACATTTATGAACAAAGATGACCACCAAAGGGGTTATTTTTATTACTGTTTCGGTTCCAAAAATTTTTAAATATATAAATATTATATTGGTTTTGGAACTTACGTTGACTTCAATCGAAAATGAAAGTTATAAGTCAGATACAAAACTCAAGATATTTTGACCGTAACACAATTTGCATTTATGTAAAACAATTGAGTATTATAGTAATGCATACGGCATTGTTGATCGCAAAGTGAGTGTTGTATTATTACTAATAAAAGAGATTCATAATAAAAAAAATTGTAAAATTATATCATGGATGGATTTGAAAGGGAACCAGTTGAGTTGGTTGTTAGATCTTCTCTGCAGAACTGCCTTCCGGGCCGGTGCGGTGGTAGCGGTATGTTCATATGATGATTCAAAAGTGCCTTCGAAAATTTATTTGAATAAAATGTATTCTAGATGTAAATTTGGATAAGAATAGTTAATAAATATACTTGAAAAATAATATTATCTTCATATAGTAATTTTAATAACTAATGAGTAGTGGTGGACAGTGCGCGTACACCACAAACACCACACCTCGTTCAAACTCATCATTCATTTATCACTCCGAAGGATTTTTCTTGTACCATAGACACTCTTTAAAGGATGTGCTTTTAACATAGTTTGTGTATAAAAAGTGGCTGTAAAATGTATAGGATGCGTACAGACATACCGCGTCTCTCATCTAACGGTGGCGCCTCTATAGGAAATAATAAAACTGCAAAAACTCTCCTCCCGCCGCTCAGAGCTCTACGGTACATTACTTTCCACATCTGTCATCGATCAGTATGTGATATACGAGTGTTGCCTATTACAATTATATAATGGAATTCGATCAATTATACATGTATTTATTGACACTAACTACAGAGCTTTTATACCGGTATTTGTATGGTTGTTTTACGTATTAATGTCATTCTTCATATATATAAATATTATTTCGCAGTTTCGCCTATTTAAACTTATTATTTTATAGCAAATTTATCCAAAGTCTTTATATGAATTATAGCTTGTTAGGATGTATAAGCTGTGTCAATGTGAAGTTTCATTTAAATCTGTTCAGTAGCTTTTACGTGAAAGTGGAGGATGGATGTATCCATCCTCACTAACTACCATATTTATAATATTTGTAGGGTTACCTGAGGACAAAATGAAAAATATGTGACAGTATTTATCAAAGAGCAAGTTTAATATGTGATAATGTTGATGCTTAAGTAATAGTTGAGACCAGTCGTGGCGCAGCGGCACGAGCTGAGACTGTAAAACTGACTGGTTGTGGGTTCGATCCCACTCGAGGAGATGAAATATTTACTTAAATTTATATTTCCATTTCTTCGCTCTGGTGTCGAGGTTGAGCGCGGCGTTGAGTTCTGCCACTCATCACGCAATGCCTCCAGAATTCGGCAGAAAGTGGGAAACGGAGTGTCTTAACACTAGGTTCCCTCTGCCTACCCTGCTGTTTGCGGGATACAGCGTGAAGCTGATTTTTTTTTCTTAAGTAATTTAAGTATTAAAGTAAAGTAAGTAAGTATTTAAAAGTTTGTTACGAAGCAAAGAAGTACTTTACGAATCTTTCAAGATTAACAACATAGGCAAAAAACTTAGAACCAATTTTCCCCAAACGGGCAACATTCATTGAAATGGGGATCCCCTACTATATACTTTTGTAGCTTACCTAGCGGGAACCAAATATTCAAGCACTATGTGTGTACACACACTGTGCAATTACTAGTAGATAAATTATAATACCCATACTATTTCTGAAACGAAATGAACGGAAAAAACCCTGTTTACCTCAATGTATATCTTGTAGCTATGATATGTAAATCCAGGCAAGTGTATTGTCAGTCAAATAACTCATAAAAAATTGGGATGTATTTTGCGTGACTGGAGCGGCGGGGGCCGGTGGGGCCCCGGGGGGTCACGGGGGCCGGAGGGGGCCGGTGGGGGCTGGTGGGGGCCGGGGCGGCGCGAGAGAGGAATACTAAGTGTGTGTTAAGTGGTACCACGTATCTGATGGTACCACGAACTTTTCCTCTTTAGGACCGTTAGATGGCTATCTGTAAAAGTACCTATTTACTTAATTTAAGTTTTAAAATATCAAGTTCTCGCATCTCATAATAATTCATGTTTATGTATGCGGCAGATATCTACTTCAGAAATCAAGGAGATATTTTTGACAACTTTTACATTATTTTCGTTTTAAAAAGGCACTGTAATGTAAATAAAATAATAATATTATTTTAAATACGTAAATCTTTTGTAAATTCATAGAGAGTAGCGTGCACTATAAAAACTATCAACAACGACTTTCGTTGACATCGAAAATTTTCGCCGTCAATTTTTCGCAAGTCAATTTCCGGAGGACGTGGAGAACTTGAGTGTGTTGGTGACGGAAGCCAAACTTTGTTTAACAACTGATATCTTAATACTATATCTGAAATATCACAAGCTTTTCTGTTTTAGGTCTCATAGATTAAATATAACTAAGTATATATCTCAGTTGTATTTCCTTAAACGTTCAAATGTCCATCGACGTGACAGCTACAGCAACGCTGAAAGCTGCTTCATTCGATAAACGTTAAGATCAATTATTTATGAATAGGGTGTGCTTATTTTGATGGAATTGGAATTTAGAGGATTCAAATAGCAAGATCGACGACTTTAATGGAATAGTTTTGTGTATATTGTACTTGTTTCTTTTGTGTTAGACCCAAAATGCTGGTTGCAGTTACGTCAGCAGATTGACTTCATTCAAAAATACATATTTATCACATAATATTAAAATAATAGGTCTCTGGGCTCTTCGCGGCGTAGAGTTTCGGCACTCCCTAGGCTCCCCATGCCATGCTACATGTGAGATAGCTATCGCTGTGAACGCTGATATTACTTATAAAATTATTTTCTCCAAAAAATATAACAGTCAAATAAATATGTCATCATAAAAATGATATGTTTACTTTTAAAATGTCGACGATGTCAGCGGCTTGATAAATAAATATTTTGTTTAATTTCCTACGAGAGAGACTGACGCAATTATAGGTCATCACATTGTAAGCTTTAAGCATTCCGCTGCTGGCACACCAATCAAATATTATTTAACAGGCAAAGGGAACCTGGGAACCCGGTGTTAAGACACTCTATTCCCAATTAAGACACTTACGTTCCCCGCCGAATTCTTGAGAAATTGTGTGTAGCCCTTTGCCTTGCTACCAGAGCGAGGATACGAAACCTTTTCCGAAAGGAAATCGAACTCACAACCGTTGCGTTTATAGTCACTACACTACTACACCTGCTGTGACTTCACACCAGATCCATATTATTAGCAAGTTGCAAGTGTCTCATGCGAGGAGGTCCGCAAGGGAAGCACCGCGGGGGGAGGCACCGCGGGAGGGGGGACGCGCCGCGGGGGAGGCACTGCGGGGGACTATTAGAAGGGCTGAGCGGTATTTGCAACAATTTGCATTTTATAACACTTCAGTAGTTTATAGATTAGTTACCTAATTGATAGGTATCCTGTTATATTAAGATATTAGATAGTTATTTAAGACATAGATTTTAATTTATTAATTTCTTTTAAATAAATTAATAAAGGTGTTCACCATAAATAACAATATATTATGTTATATTTTCAACTTCATCTCTTTCATACGGCAGAGAGAACCTAATGTCATCACACTACATAATTTTTTTATATTATATTTTAACAAACCTTCAATAAAAATAATCAAGTTGTTGTGTATCGTAAGTTTATGTTAAGTTTATAATAGTAAATTTAGAAGCAGACCGGACTTCGGATCCAAAAATTGCAGGTTCGAGTCCTGTCAAGTCTAACTCTAACACTAGATAAAGCTTATTTATCTAGTGTTAAGAACTTAATAACTAATAGTAACCTAATTATGTCACACATATTCACGATTAATTATAAAAATAAATAAATAATTCAAGTTCACGTTGTGTCCAACACACAGCAAGGTAGGCAAGACACTGTTTCCCACTTTCCGCTTTTCCTTTTCCGGATTCTGGAATCATTGCGTTTTGATTGATACACCAGATATAACTGAAAAATAACTTATAAAAAACTTGTAACTTAAAAAATGTAAAATTTAACTGATAATATTGTGAAAATTTACACTTTCAATAAAAATTATAAAATGAATTTATTTTTGAATAAATATTTCATGTCCTCGAGTGGGGATCGAACCCACAACCGACTGGCCTCAGTGATGTTTTATTATCGTTTTATTATTATATTGCATATTGAATATCGATAAAATGATAATAACAGTTCATATTTCTGAATATTAGTGTCTTCTCTCGTATTTCCCCCTACAGTTTCCTCTCGCTTCGAACCATCAATAATATATTTTATATATAAATATGGTGTACCTACATTACAGCGGTCGTTTATAGCTCACCTCTCAAGTAGCATTATATTTACGTTCTTCAGATAATTTACATCGATACTGCGCTTTTGAAAGTCGATAAATATACCATTTTAGCGTCGGCGCTCACCGTCTGTTGGGTTGTTGCACGTCGATCTGTCTGTTGGGAACTGTTTGTAGTTTAAAAATGGTGAGAATAATAGATACGTTTTTTTATAATTCTGACTTCTGATTAATTGCTCTGAAATTATGCACTCAATTCGGATTTCAAGCTTATCAAAGGGAATGAAGCGTCTGTAAAAGACCCAAGTTACAATTTTGTGAAAAGAAATAATATAGGTATTTTGTGAGAAACAGGATTTCGTTATTGATCAATAGAAAAA
This sequence comes from Heliconius hermathena, assembly GCA_013403705.1. Taxonomy (NCBI): domain Eukaryota; kingdom Metazoa; phylum Arthropoda; class Insecta; order Lepidoptera; family Nymphalidae; genus Heliconius; species Heliconius hermathena. The sequence continues at coordinate 129,407 of JAAIXJ010000028.1, read as the reverse complement.
GGCTTAGCGTAACCAAGTTTACAAATAAATCTTTCACCTGATGTTGATAACAATATAGAATATTTTATGAAAATTATATCAAAAATATAAATGTTTTTTTGACATTTTTTATGTTATGTTTATGTCTAAGATATTCAACAATTTTAGCTTTTTTATGAGTTCCCATTGCATTAAAGACACCGTGGCCTAAATCTAAACTAATTTGTAAGTAAACCAGGCTGAATTGGTACAGTGGTTTTTGCTTACCGGACATACAAACAGATCGTTTTACATGTTAAATTAGTAGGCCAATGCTGTACAGTGCGGTGTAGTTTACAGATGACATGTACTATGTCACCGTAGTTTAAGTAAAAAGCGGTCAATGGTCTAGTGACCACGTTCCTCGATTAGCGTAAAGTCTTCTGTTTATTTTGTTTAGTGAAACGGTAATCGATACTACGACTTACCTATATTAATTTTATATTGCAAAATAACGATGTTATCTTTATATAATGTAAATTTAAAAATATACTAATAGATTTTTAAGGCTGTTTGATATATTTAACACATTTTTCGACTGCTAACTATATTAAATTCACAGTTAAAAATTATTTCAAAGACGTTTATTTAATGTTATGTTAGGTTCAATTCATTCTTTATAAAGAGAACTTTACTTCAGGTGATATTATACAATATCATTATTTTTTTCAGGAATCAACTATAAACGTAATTGTTGTGGATTCGGTTCTCAATTGTCAAATCAGTTATTTTAATTATCCCGCTCTATTATCAAGACAAAGCGCGGCGTTGACCGCCGTACAAAACTACCAATAATTTATTGAAGCTATATTTAATAGAATACTTGAGTAAACCGTAAAGGATGAATGTGTGTAGTTTCGTTATAATGAGTGACAACATAGCGTCGTGTCACCATCACGCCGGTAATTCCCCTCGTATACTATTGTCACAGTAACACGATCTAACCTTACTGTCCTTTGGAGGTATAACGGTTTTGTTTACTTACAACTGTGAACATTTACAAAATACCGTTCAAAATAACTTTAGGAAATCGAAAAAATATTCTAGAAGTAGGTACGCGGACTTTGGGACTCAGATTTAAAAAAACAAAGAGAGTATATTATGAGGTACGAGGTAAACATGACATGATGATGACTACACATCATTCATCCTTTCCATCAGGGCGAGATATATGGATATATAAATTTGATATAGAGTTTTGGTATACCGAAAATGAGTTATTATACTTGTAGCTTACTACATTAGCTTGTAGGTATTCTTATTATACTTGTAGCTTACTACATTAGCTTGTAGGTATTCTTCGTACGGGCTTTTCTTATTCTTTCTTTCTGCACCTTTTCCTTCCCTTTTTCAACTATCATATAACACCTAATGTCTTTCAAGCGTGCAAAGAGAACGAACTCTCTTAACATTCAGTCTCCTTTTTTAATTGAAATAAGTGCGCGAAGATAAAAAGAAAATAATACTCGTATTTTGTAGTATTCTTTTGAAAGTAGAACTCACAGTTTGGTCTATCTATCTTTGACAATGAGCAGCAAGCAGCTATTCACGCGACGACCGCGTCCCGTTAGCGCGATTTACGACACGATACCACTAACTAGAACCAAATAGGGACCAAATAGGTGGCCAGGATCTACTGCTGCGGCGGATGTGTTCCTGACTGACGCCCGCGATGTCTCTGTATACTTGCGTAATTGATACATACATACATACAAGTAAGTTTAATTCAAAGATTTTTAGTATACCGAGTACTAACACATTATTAGTTCTACATTTTGGACAATGTGTTAAATTCTAAATAATAAGTAAAGTCCAAGTGTGTTTTGTGGCAGTATGAAAAAAATAAATGCGAAACATTTTTGCCATTTAGTTTATTTTTTAGGGAATATATTTTTTGATCAAAAATATAATTAATTATTCTTTTGGATTTATATGTAATGTAAAAAAGTGATAATAGGTACAACAATTGTCGCTCATTCGCGTTTGGCCTCGGAAACTAGATATAAAACGCGCTAGCTGAAAATTTGTGGAGATCTAGATAAAAGTTAGTGAGTCTGTGTAAGCCGAATGACAGTACATTTCTAGGCGTTAGTTTATAAAGCAGTGCCATTAGTTCGCGTCCGCTGTCCAGGCAGCCGGCGCGGTCACGACGCCTGTCGACACTCCACTACTCTACACTTGCCATTCCCAGGACGCCGCACTCAGCTAGCTATACATCACTGATCGATAGATCGCCAGATACCGGCGATACCGAGGGGTACTGCAGAGTACCGCAGCGTACCGCGGGGTACCGTGTACTGGTAACATGGAAACGCATGTTTTGACAGGAGTCGACGGCTTAATGGCGGCCTTTATTGGTGTATATTTATATGAGAGGCTCTCGTTGTTATGAGTACGTTTTTAGTACGTTTGGACTACTTCGCGTTGTTCATATGCGACTATATTTGACAATAGTTATATTATATTTATTTTACTTTGTTCTTATATTGTATTCTAGAAAAAATTAACAGTCGTCGTGGCCCAGAGGCACATGCATATGTACTGTAAGCGTGACGGTTGTGTGTTCGATTCACATTCGGGTGAATATTTTTATTTCTTTGCTACGGTACCAAGGCAAAGCGCGGTGTTAAGTTCCGATACGTACTCTGCTACATGGGGGATACACCGCCAAGCTAAAAAAAATCTGATCTGGTATTGTGCCAAATTAGATTATAACTAGGTACTTACATTAATTTCTCCCAATTTTTATTTTTTATTTTACTGGACTTAATATGATAGAAGAATGATTGCGCTTGTTTGATTGATTATTATTTACAAAAAATAATAATAATATAAGTGAATTTATTAAAAGTACATTTTTTATAAAACGGTATATGTTTCCTTAAAGTTTTTTTTCCAAAGTATGGAATAACACGTTAATAATATTAAAACACACATTCTTACAAGCGAGTGTGGACAGTCTCTAACTATGAATAAGAGGACGATAGTATGTGACGTCTTATTGTTATCGATGATGCGTATCGTTTTCGTGTTCACCATAGTCGCAGGTTCGATCGTCGATAGCGACTGTAGATAGTTTTATTGGCCATTGAGATATATTACGTTACACAACACAATCGCCGTAGTCAACTAAAAATAAGTGGCCATCAGTAGCGCTTGTGTATGATGTAGAGGTTTATTTTATTTAAGATTTAATCTGATTTTCTCAGGAACATTCTTTACTGATTTCGTAAGTTAGTTATTTTATCTATACATTAATTTAGCTTATATTATGTATAAAACTAACCAATGTAATACGTACTTAACATAATGCGTGAAGGCAAAAGTTATGATTTTTTTTATAATCTTTGTATGGACAATATTTGTAAATAATGTATTAGAAATATTTTGTAATTTGTTGAGTGTCGTATCACCAGGATCCCTCTGTCTTTCCTGCTATATGCGGGATACAGCGTGAAACTGAAAATAAAATTTAATTTCATGAAATAAATGTTTTTTTTTTCATTTGAGGGCAGTCATGGTGCAGGGGCGCAAAGTAACTGTAAAATCGACTGATTGTGAGTTCGATCCCCACTCGAGAAGATGGAATATTTAGTTAAATATATATTTCCATTTCTTCACTCCGGTATCGACGCAAAGCGCGGCGTTGAGTTCTGCCACTCAACACGCAATGCCTCCAGAATTCGACANTTAAACAAGACCACCTCAGGAGGATAAACTTCCATCAAAAAACTGATTTATTCAAAAGCTCCTCCACAAATGGCGATTGCTATTAGTATTTGTAAATATACTCATGTAATTTAAATTATATCTGTTTTTTGCCTTCCTTTATTTATGACTCTATATTATATATATTCGCGTCCAGAGGCACAAGTGGGCGGATATAAACGCGACTGTTTGTGGGTTCGATTCCCACTCAAGGAAATAATATATTTAATATTTGCATTTCCTCGCTCTCATGACGAGGCCAAGCGCTGCGTTGATTTCCGCCACTCAACACGCAATGAATGAATCCAGCAGAAAGTGTTAAAAGGAGTGTCTTAACACTAGGTTAGGTTCCCAAGTTCCCTTTGTTTACCCTGCTATGTACGGGATATAGAGTGAAGATAAAGAAAGTTTATATACATATGTATACATGTAGGTTGGTTAAGAAGTATAAGGAAGCATTAAGAGAAGATTTCTCAAGCAATTTTTACGGGAACAGGAAATAAACAACCAAAAAAATTTGCAGGTGATGAGTAGTTGCACACAAATTATTTTAGTTAAAATATTTTAATTTTTTTTTATTCGTTTGTAATCTTGTATGTTTTAACGAAGTCGGTAAATAAATTATTTTAAACTTAAGTTGTGTGAGTATAAAGAGCAGTTTAAATATTTTGTGAGGAAATAAGATTTTTTTGCGCAATTACAAGTAACTTGATGAGTTTAAATTTGATACACTCAAATAACCGTCGCGGCCCGTCCGCAGCGTGTTTATTAACAGTGGAAAGTGATGATTAAAGAAATGTATTTTTTAGCCACGCTTGAGGCGGTAATGGCAGTGTCGTAAAGTCCCCGCAATCTGTTACAGTTTTATTAAAAAAAATGCATACAGCCGTAATGACCCGCGGAGCGCCCGTCCCCCGTCCCCCGTCCCCCGGGCCGCGGACTTCCCACGAACAGTTTTATTATCTCATTAGTTCGAACAACGTCTTCATAGCGCGTCGCGGCCGCGGGACATCTTTCATTACCGACGTAATGACTTTAATATAATCCTTCACTCCACTCTCAGCGCACCAACAACGCATTAATAACCTCGCGGACCAATGCATACTCACTGGGGATGCATCCATTGCGTCACAATTGTAACGACTCTTAAATCTGTGAAGTCTAACAAGCAATGGAGTCGATACAAATATTCCCGTCTTGTATATGATCTTATTGTTGTTCCACAGATGATTACAAAGAGCCTGGAGGCTAGAGGCCGAGGAGGGCCGGGAAAGGCGGGCCGAGTTGGCAGAGTACCTCGGGGCTCGCCACTGTGCCCGCTGAGATTCCATCTGTTTACTCACACCCGCTAATGTTACCGTTTTACGGCTGTCCTCGGGCGTCACAACGAGCTTACTGTTGTTTTATTACACGTTTTAACCGTAATAGCGTATATAAATGAAAGATAATAAATTACGACACTTGATTTATATTCAGATAACAGTAAAGCCATTAATAGTAGTATAAATATAATTACCAAAAACCATTACCATGAATAGAAGAGAAATGGTTTAATAGCTCAGTAGCTTATGAAATAGTCTTCAATATTAGTTTTATTTATACTATAACGACTTCAACAAAGGAATATGATATGTAGGGAGTATAATATAGACACTGACACGTAGGTCGTAAGCATATCTAAACGATCTAAAATGTGGGTAAAATGACACAAGTTTCTCAGCTATTGAATATTACGAAACAATGCAAATTTATGCGTCAGAGATAATAGGTGACGCGTCGATGTGACGGATGGAGGGCCGCGGGCGGCGCGCCGACACTCCGGTGAGAGTGTGCGAACACTCTTGCCGAATTGCCAAAGCTCGGCCGCAAATCACGACAGCACTTTATCAGATTTACTATCTGCTATGAGGAAACCTCTAAACGTTCGTCCCCCTTATGGGCATGGATGTTGCCGAAAGTGAATGCTTGCAGACCTACTCGTACAGTGACCGTACTCGGAGATACACTGTCATAAACGTTAAGCCATTGACGTTGTGATATTGAATTAAGAATAAATATTTAACTTTTTCACCTTTACTCATATTGGAAAAGAGAAGTTTGTGAAACGGAGTTTGGGGAACGGAGTGTCTTAACACTAGGTTCCCTTTGCCTACCCTGCTATGTGCGGGATACAGCGTGAAGCTGATTTGATTTGAATTGATTTGAAGTTTGTGAAACATCATTATCCCTACTTTGAATCTGAACTAAAACTAAAAAATACAATCCTTTGTCTAAATTAACATTGGCATTGGAGGTGAACCTTTGTGTAACAAAAACACATTATATTCATAATTTTGTTATATGTACTTAATATACCTGTATATTATATATATGCACAGTAACTAATACTTTCCGATATCTTAAGTAGTTTATATCTAAATATTTTCGATAAGTTGTTGATTCGACATGTGTGAAGTTAAGCTTCATTTAGTAGAGTGGTTGCGTCCCACCTCCACCGCCACCACCGCGACCACGCGCCCACGCGCCGCGTCCCGACCGCCGACCGCTGTGTGGGATTCATAAATTATATCAAACGCATCAGTTTATTGCTTATTATATATTAATTACGACTGAACTATCTAAAATATTTAAGCGTTATGTCATTTCTAATTTATAGTCAAAAACGTAGGACGTGCTAAGTAATTGTCATTACCGCGAGCTCTGATGGCGCTCGATGGGACTCGATGGGACTCCGTACAGAATTCAATTATTTCACGTCAAAACCGAACGACGAGATAAATTAAAAATGGTCATAAAACTGTTTACTATTTGATTGGGATGTTGCTTTGGAGTTTTCGATCAAATTGAACTAATCTCATTTGTGTCGTAAACATGTAGAGAGCTTTTCTTCTTGTCAAAATCTGAATATTCAATTATTCTCATTAAAATTTTTCTAATCAATTGACTTTTTAATTCTATAATCTTATTTACATTCTATTCGGTGAAGGAAAGTGATTGAATAATTTCAATTAAGGTTTGAAAATTAAATTTTAAAATTATAGATTATAAATTTGAGAAAATATTTTGTGTAAATTAATTTATTCTTATTGAATGTATAACATCTTAATAACAGAAAATAGTATAAATGGTTTTTTTCATTTCTTTTATTTGGCTCTCTTTTTCTATTACACATTTTAGTTTTTGTTATGCGCTGCGTTAAGTTCCGCTACTCAACACGTATCTAATGTCTCGAAATTGCGTAGTACCTGGAGAACAAAGCGTCTGTAGCGTAAAGCTAAAAAATATATGTATTCGTTTTGATTTTATAATGTAAGATATGTTCGAGATATGCAATAACAAAGGCTAAGCTAAATCTGACAATTTTATTTTTATTATTTATTTATTAAGATTCTCGCCGTATCCTGCATAGGGCAGGGTAGGTAGAGGGAATCTAATGTTAAGACACTCCACTCCGTTGTGTGGCGAAATCCAATGTCGCGCTTTGTTTAGTTATGAAAGAGAGAAAAATAAAAGTAATTTATTACCCCGAAATAGAATCGAATCCACTACGTTTACAGTCAGACGCTGCGCCACAATCCTTTAGCTATGAAATTCTTTATCTTAAAACATTTAATCCAAAAGCTATTTTTCCATATAGTAAGTTATATTATTGTTTATATTGTATATATCTGCTTTGTTTCGTGTTCCAGGAGCGACTTCGTGACCCTGTGATCGTATATTTTAAATTCAAATGACAATTTCATTTGAATTTTTAGAAATTGTTATGGTTTCAAATGTAAAGAAATAATAAAAACCGAACTGTATTATTTATTTGTTCTAAATGTTTTTATGCTTTCTATTCGTAATGAGTTCTGTCACTAACATAACTTATGTTTCCATTAGTTATTTTTTTTTAAGAATTTATTTACTGACTCTATTTTTTGGAAGATGTCTTGATACAAAAATAATAGCCTATTATGAAACCTAGAAGTTATTTTTCCCTTGAACCTTAGTTGTTTTTAGTACATTTATACATGTTTATTGCGTCAGTATATAGGTATATATTCTTACAAAATTCAAAGTAATAAGTCATAAGTATTGTACATCACAAAAACATCGATCCTACTACCGACGATTAAGTAGTCAAGACCCTTACAACGAGTTAAACTGGTTTTTGATACGCAAAGTAACAATTTCTCCGTTTTAATAAGAGCGAAACATGAACTATAACAAATGAAATAAAAAAATACAACGAAAGGATTATATGTTCTCATTTTAAGATTGATGGTAACCTATGATTTAGTTTGACCTTGAGAGTGCAGCGTGCAGTGCAGGCCAGTGCAGGCCAGTGAGGCCAGTGCAGGCCGGTCCGAAGGTAGGTACGCCGGGCTTTCCTGGAAGACATAATTTCTTATACGCAGTAATCATCGTTGCAACTTAATGTGAAGCTTTTATTTAGCCTCCCGTGTGTTTCAGTGCAATATCGAAATTATGTTTAACTAGCGACTTCCGGTGGCATTTCCTGTTAAATGTGATAAAACAACATAAGTGCATCTGTTGTTTTATTGAGTTTAATTTAATATTAAAGGTGCGAAATACGTGCTTACAATATCATTATGACAAGGATTAGACAACGACATGTTTTAATATTTGACACTTTGACTATCTCACTTACAGTAGGGTAGGAAGGGAACCTTGGAACCTAGTGTTACGGGAATGTACTCCCGTTCGCTCGCTAATCTTTACTAAATAAATAATATCCTGAACAACAAATTGAGACGGGTTCACCTGTTAATGAAAGTAATTTGAATTTTAGTCGATACAACAAATACAGATTTTTTATGTTCGACTGTACCCGGCATATAGCAGAGTAGGTTGAAGTAATTGAGTGTTAAGATACTCCGATCCTTACTTTCCTTTTTTAGAAATATTGAATGTTCAGTGACGGAATTCAACGCCGCATTTTGTCTTGTTACCGGAACGAGAAAATAGAAATAGTTATTTCTACCGAGTGGGAATCGAACCGATAACCGTCATGTTCACAGTTAGACGCCGTGCCGTTACACCACAATAGCTTCACGCACATATTACCTAGCACGCAGGGTAGGCGGAGGAAAACTGTGTGGAGTGGTTAGACACACTGTTTCCAGACCCTTTCGTTTCCCATTTTCCGTCAAAATCTGGAGGAATTACGTGTTGAGTGGTGAAAATCAAACATACAACAACAAACATACGTTTAAAATAACATTTGAATACAATTAATTCAACAAAATAATAGAAGCTTAGAACTCTAATAAAACTGGTAGAGTAGGGACAGCGCGTCTCCAACAAAAAACTCTCCCGCGATATTAAATACAAACCGAAAGTTAATTATCATTCCTAAACTTTTTGCTCCTGTTTTTGTCGGTAATTTAATTTGTTACCTTTTACGAGCATGTAATACAATTCCTTAAGAGACGACGGCGGTTCGTCGCGTCGGCCTTCGAGCGTGACGGCTACTGGGCGGCGACAAAAACGTTATTATAGCGACCACCGACCACCGACTACCATCACCACCACCACCAATAGGCCGCGCTCCTAGCGAGCCTTTGTGTTGCTTTTTTGTGCGATAATCTAATTGTAGAGTAAAAAGTTTAAGGATCTATTCTTATTATCTGTGCCTTGAGTGTTCTTTATTAGGCTTATTGAGCTCGTCGTGATTGATTTTAATAGCGGTGACATGGTGAGTTCTATTTCTAATAGGGAGAATGCATATTATTTTTATTTCGTCGCTCTGGTATGCGACAATGCGCAGCGTTGAGTTCCGCCAATCAACACGCAATGTCTTAATAATAAGGTCGTGTATCGGGAATGGCATATCTCAACAGTAGGTTCCCTTTGCTATCTTGTTATATCCGATATACAGCGTAAAGTTTATATATGATGCGAAGGCAACGTGTATGAATGAATATAAATAAAAAGGTGGATTGTATATATATATTTATAAATCAAGCACATATTTATTTACATTTGAAATATATTATTTATTTAATAATATTAAAGAAATGTTAAGCTCTAAAATGTTCGTTTCTATAAACCGCTTTTAAGTCTGAGATCGATCTTGAGAGCGATTTGTAAATAGGTTCATGCCTAAATGTAGCTCTTAAGCAGTGAATTAAAAAGTATAGATATTTCCAAAAATGTTATTTCCAAAATTATATTGAAAACTATAACAGAACCTAAACAAATAATATGTTGTTGTTAAAGCGTAAAGTAAATAATAAATGTTTTTTTTATTTTTTTAGCTTCTCAATGCATTCTGCACATATCAAAGTAGGCAAAGGGAACCTGGGAACATAGTGTTAAGGCAATTCGTTCCCCATTTTTCCCCATTTTCCGCATTTTTTTATATATAAATGTTAATATTAAAAAACATCACCAGAAACGTCTTCCACCAAAACCTTCAAATTAAATAAGTTGCTATTTGAATACACACTTGTATCGGACGTTATTAAAGCAATACTTGAAGTAGACTGCAATAACAAGTTGAGTTCTATTACTAACCGAAGTAACAATAACTCGTGTATCCCGACAGCTCACTCCCAGGGTCCCAAAGCGTCCCAGTGGGGTACCACAAGTACCGTCCCGTCACCGTCACCGTCACCGTCCATGCCTCTACACGAGGCGCGTCGGTTGTTTTTATTATTACAACGAGTTTACTTAGCGCTTTGTGAAAGTTGAAGACGAATCAAAATATCGATTGTTATTTGACCTTTAATACACTGGACCTGTTCTTTGAGATCTATAAATAAGCTCCGAGATTGTGTTGGAATTAAAATTTTATTTTTACAAAATTAATATTGTTTAATAGATATTGTTAAGTATTCTTATTATGGTTGAAATATATGTTTTATTATTAGGTCGTATTCCAGCTAAAATTTAGTAATTTGGTAATTTGAAAAACAATTCAGTTTAATAAATTTATATATAGATTCTTCACTTTATTAATATTGCAACGCAAAAGTATCCTAGGTAACTAAGGTGATATATCTAATACAGTCTTCCTCAAAAAAAAGATTAAGCAACAGAAAAAAATCGAAGCATTAGTGCCTTAGATTAACATAGGAAAGATAGAGGGACTCTAGCGTGACACTCCGTTCTCCACTTTCCGCTTAATTTTCGGCTTTGCGTGTTGAGTGGCAGAACTCAAAGACACTCAATGCCTTGTAACGTTAAAAAAAATCAGCTTCGTGCTGTATCCCGCACACAGCAGGGTAGGCAGAGGAAACCTAGTGTTAGGACTTTCCGCCGAGTTCTGGAGGCATTGCGTGTTGAGTGGCGGACCTCAACCCACAACCAGTCCATTTTACAGTCACACTTTGTGCCCCTGCGTCACGTCTTTTTTGTTACGTGTTATTAAATATTTTTCCGACAGGAAATCAAATCCTAAGCCGTCGGGTTTACAATAAGAAGCTTGTGCCTTGTGCCGCCGCGCACGACGGCTTACTTAGATATTTTACAATAGTTACAATGCCAATATTGAAACGATGTGACATTATTTAATGATGATCTGGCGATATTTACTTTTGCGATTAGGCCACATTTACTTTTATAAAAAGACCAGAGTTCCGTACGGTACTTAAAGCTAACCAACAAATAGTATGTAATCCGGAGTAGGTATAGGTAGGTAGGTGGTGGTACCTCTAACATTAAGTGGAGCCCGCGCGGTCGCCGCAGCGATCTCAATTATAGATAACTCTGCTTAGACACGGCCCATTACGACGGCCGCAAACAATGGCCCGCCTCGCTCCTCACTCCTCACTGCTGCACTCCTCACTTCTATCATGTACCACTATTGAACTTCATACAAATATCCTAATATCCGTGATGATGCCCCAGCAGCCAACATTCTTTTCTAGACAATAGTTTAACTATATAAACTAAAAAGCGGAACATATTTCGAACAAACATTTTAAAAACGTTAGGTTAGGAATTGGTAAATGATAAAAGACTCTGTAACGTGTAAGATATGATGTATGATTTTTTTTTATTTTATTGAATTTTAACTTCTATAAAAATAATATGTTAGTTTATGAGTACAATTTAAAACAAAATTATATAAATATTTACACAATTTGTCCTAAAAGGAATAAATGTTCAAATAACATTTTAAAGAATATACATATCGTTTTGGTCTCATGTAGTGACAAATAAGTTGAAGTAAGGAGTTGTATTGATGTTCCACAAGGTATTCCTCTAATATGTAAATATAGGAATATGGCAGTAGTATGTAAACAGTATGGCAGTAGTTTTTGAGTTTCACGCTGTATACTATATATTCAAGCAGGATAGACGGAGTGTTAAGACTGTTTGTTTCTTACTTTTGGTCTACCGGATTTTCAACATTACTTATTGAGTGACGGAATTTTACTCCCTAACTTATCATATAAGAATGAATAAAATGAAAATAATTCATTCCTCTAAGCGAGAATGGAACCCACAGCCGTCGCGCTTACCATTAGCAGCTGTCTCACTGCGCCACGACTGCTTCAGCATGATTATATCTACCATATAATGACATGATAGCAATAAATTTACTCAAATTTAAATTTCAATGACGATTTTCATTTTATCGTTAGATTTTATAATTCCAAGAGCTCTCGGAATATAAGAACGGAAGGAGTTGATTTCGAATGTATGGTGTCGACGGCGCTGACACTGTCTACGTCCGCCGTGAACTCGCTCTACAGTCCTAATCTCTGAACTGAAAAGTGCCTTCCATACTCTACTTTGTTGCTTTTTTTACTTGAAGAAGCTTAGCAATGAAATCATTTATTATTAAAATATAATATATAGTTGAATTGAGACTTTTGTAGATATTATCTAAGCATAAGAATGTTGTCCAAATAAAATGTTAATAATTTTTAACATGTTAACCTTTTATATCATTCACTTTGAACGCTACAGTTTAATTTCTTAGATTTTTTAATTCAATATATATTTTGACATTTTGTTAAGAATTCAACACAAAATACTTAAATAGAAAGGTGTAAAGGGTCTCAGCCTCTCAGCCGCAGTCGAGTAACTGACGCGATAGCATCGACAGATCACTAAATTAATTGGAAACCCATCATTTTACATTATAGATTACGTATATAATGTAACTATTTATCTTTGTAGTCATTTATTATGTAGTAAATAAGATGGTGGGTGAGCTTCTTAGAAGAAACTACTAAGTTGTTCGGAATTCTTTGCCTCGAAATGGAAATGGGGATATAATTTTGACTAGGTGTTGTTCGTAATTTCTTGTGAGATATGTATGACCTAAATAAAGATTTAGGTATAGTAGTCCATTGTATATGATGTTTGTAGGTTCAGATATTAGTAGCAGAACGTTTATATCTAGCTTTTCTCTGTCCTTAGTGAAAACAAAAAATAGCGTCACACTGTATCCCACTAGAGTAGGATAGGCAAGGGACTATAATGTTAAGTCACTCTCGGTCCCCCACGTACGGAGCTTAACACCGTGCTTTATCTTGTCAGAGCGAAAAAAAGAAACAATTTGTTGACACGACTGTCCACAGGCGCTGAGTGTAACTTGTGATTGTAATAAAAGATCAAATTATTATTTGTATCTGTAGATATGACTCACCTCTCACTGATCTAGAGAGAGGTGAGTCAGGCACTCATAAACTTTGGCTACATGTATTTCTTTGAAATTCGATATGTCTAAAATGAAATATTAAGTAATATTAAGTACCTAGTACCGAAGTTGGTTCTTGGGACTTTTTATGCTGGCATTTACAAAGCAGCATTAGCTACCGCGAGTTTTGAAAGTAAATGTGTCTAGATGTGGAATGGCTGACTTCATTACCGATTACGCGGTTATTGTACGTACAATGCACAAGTGTTGGTTGGACGTACCCCCCTGTCCCCCTTCTTGTATCCCCTGCCCCTTGCCCCCCTCGCCCCGTACCCGTTTACCACCCCCCGCTGAGGCTTCTGATTTCCTTTTTTTTGACCGCATTTCTTTGTTTCGTACTGATCTACTTTTGTAAGAAGCATAGCGAAGTCATATTGAACTTGAATAAAGTTTATGAAGATAACATTAATCATAATTTGTATCAGATATATAAAATAATTTGGCTTTGCAATATTTTTATTATATTTCTGCTTCAATAATCAATCTGATTTTGCTTGAATAATAATGTGGCAAGCAAATATGTACACATAAGACTGTGTTGGACATATAGAACGAACGTTTGCTAAATAAGTATAAAGAATTAAGTAAGTATGTCTTTTACATATAAGACTGATTGGGGTGACCTGGAGATGTAAAAATAAACAAAAGAAAATGAAACGTTAGTCACTTTACGTCTTTATAGTGCTAAAAAAACTAGACTTTTCTTTCTCAACAGTTAACTCCGATTAAGTTGTCATTTAACTGCAGAAAACATACAAATTTAGGTTTTAATTATGAAGATAATGACAGTAGTCTAAAATAGATTAAATTTTAAAAATATATTTAATTATTCAAAATATTTATTATAATAGCAAGTGTCACTTTTTATATAAATACGTCGACAGGCGCTCTGCGTCGCCGCTGTGGTCGTAACGGTCGTACGAAGGGTAAAATGAATTAGCTCCAATAATTCGATACAGTTAGCGGTGACGGATGACCAGCGACTGCTCGACACCACATTCCTTCCCAGAGGCTCGCCAGATGCCGACATACGGACATTGATTATAAATTAACTATTATATATATTTTTTTCCTTGTATTTTCCTTCTAGGAAAGTTCCTCTTCAGAGCTGTTTCATTTTTTTTTGTTTTACTAATGTCCTGAATAACAGTAATATAATTACAGGGTTTTGGCAGGGAAAATTTGAATGTAAAACTGCGCAATGCAATATTTCACTTAAGTTCAAGGATGCATGTTGTGAAGAGGAACCTAACGCCGCATCTTGTCTCTCCACAAATAAAAACTATTTAAATGTATTTTTTTCAGTTTACCTTAGCAACTCAAAAAATCATGCAATCGAAGTGTGGTGCTATGTCATGTTATTACACTTCCTTTTAGATTCGTGAAGAGATATATACAAAAATATTACCTATCTTCTTTTCATTTACAATAAACTCCAAGCAACACCGCGAGTCCTCACTAGCTCCTGGTTCTACCGCCGCACCACGGGTGTGTCACGTAAAGCGATTTTGCGCATACGTTAATAGCGGTGGATCTGCGGCCGCTGCGGTCGCCGGCACCGACTGGGGCTGTGGCTGTAAGCCTCGTCTTCCACTCTCATTATATTTCTCAATATAGCAACACAGTTTTTTTTTTATAATTCCACCAAATTGTGATTATGAAGTATGTCTAAAGTGATATTTGTGTTTTTAAATAAGTTGATTTGTTTATTATATATTTAGTAGTTTAATGAGATGCATTTCAAATACTTACCGAAGCTAAATATAGAATTTAAAGACCACGTAAAGTTGTCACCGTCAATCTGAAAGCAATTAATAAGCTCTTAAATAACTTTTACTAACTACTTGCATTTTTTTTGTTTGCATAATCATGCCCATGTATAAACATGTATAATAATATTTATAATATATTGTTACCTTAACACTACTAAAAGTTGAGCGTTAAAACACTACGTTCTTAATTTTCCGCCGAATTCTGAATGGTGGAATGTTGAATGGTGGAACTCAACGCCGTGCTCTTCTAACTCGACGCCAAAGCAAAGAAATGAAAATATAAATTTAAATAAATATTTCATTTCCTTTTTGAAAGCAAAACTCTATATAGCTATATTTGTGCAATTGTAGTGGTTGTTCACCTTATACTTTATATTGGTGCAGCAGAAATGGCCACTGTCTGTCGGTAATGAACCCACTCTCTGCGGTTCCTCTCTCGATGTTCGCCGTTTTTTGATAATAACCGAAGCACATTTAGCGTCGCCACAACAACTGTTCGGAACACTTTAATGGAAGATATTAGAAAATGTTAAAGGTACTTTATTACAATAATTGTATTCAACTACCACTAACGATCTCTTAATTGCCTCGCATAATGTTCTGGTTTGAGACTTCAAAAGGCAAAATCAAGAAAGTGTGGATATTAGGTGAAGGTGATCTTATTATGCTACGAGTATCATATAGATCGTAGGTTCTATCCTACCACAGAAAAGATATGTATTTCGAGACATGGCATCTTTATGTCTGTTTTTCATATTACTTTTGTAAATTTATCACTTGTACCTTGTTCTGTACCTTGACTGAATTTCAAGATTATAGTAAAGATGATACTGGAGGAATGTCACATTAAACACTTGAGGACCCCTCGAGGAACAGGTTCGAAGACGTTGGTGACAGTGGACGAGGCGAAAGAATTTACAATGATCGTATCGATTGGGGTTCCCGTCCTTCTGGCTACTCCGCTGACATTAAGCGAGATGTTGAAAAAGCTGTCAATAGTCAAATATTAATGTCTAGATCTATATAATATTATATACCTTACCTACTACCTAATGTTTAATTTAAGTTCTCATATTCCGATATAGAAGTAAATATTCCCCAGCACACACACAACACACAACACAGTTTTAAAACTTTATCCTTATTTTTTCTATAAATCTCTTACAACACGAACAGTACATCCCTTCGTATGTACGTCGTACATATTCGTACATACACCTACCGGCCTCTCATCTCAGTCGAGTACACCGATATTAAACACTCCGCCACGTCGTAGCTCATCCTTGTAGTACCCTGTGTTGCTGCAACAAGGCCCGGGTGCGTCTAGTCGTGTTCGTGAGCGCGAACTGAGAGAAAACAAATAAATTATACTGTAAAAATATAGCACAACGTCCAATACACTACAGTTGCAGTACAGTTCAACGTGCATTATACTTACAAGTAGACAGGGATGTTTTTCTTCAAATCAAATCAGCTTCACGCTGTATCCCGCACACTGCAGGGTAGGCAGAGGGAACCTAGTATTAAGACACTCCGTTCCCCACTTTCTGCCGAATTCTGGAGGCATTGCGTGTTGAGTGGCAGAACTCAACGCCGCGCTCGACACCAGAGCGAAGAAATGGAAATATAAATTTAAGTAAATATTTCATCTCCTCGAATGGGGACCGAACCCACAACCAGTCGGTTTTACAGTCACATTTGTGCCCCTGCGCCACGACTGGCTGTTTTTATTCGGAGAATGATATCTTTTTATTTGCAAACAGTTTTTAGTGTCACATCTCGCGCTAGTGGGATAGGGATACTATTACTAGTATAAAGTCTGTGTGCTCTTCACTTTTTACACATTTTTGAGGGTTTAAATATTGGTCGGACGCACAACTATCGTGTGAACACTCCATTTACCAACCAACCCAAATGTACTATCGTTGTAGTTAAAAAATCACCAAACACAGAAAGAGCGGGAATGCTCTATGAAATCAGAAACATTAGGCAATCGAAAATGTATTGTCTTTATATTTTTTCTTTATTTGTTATTAATAAATCAAATAAACTGAATTGTTTTCTAAGGTTTTCTATTTTCATTATTAATAAAATTGAAAAGTCTTTGTATGAGAGGTATCTAAGATGAACTGCACTTATTTTATTGTAAATACAATTGATTTAGTAGCTTCAGTACAGGAACAAAGGTGTGAGCAGACATTAGCGCGGCAGAGAGGAGGAGGAGGAGGGCTGGTGAGGCTGGTGAGACTGGTCACGCGCACTGGCGGCGCGTAAATCGGTGCTCTTGCATCTGTAGCGAGAGTAATGTTTCAAAGTTTTGATGTATCGTCGGTGTCTGCGAGGTAGCGTTCAATTGCATCGCTTTGTGTTCAACTTGAGACCTCGTAAAGCTCTCCCAGAACTACTAGTACCTAATATACTCATTTATATGCTGTATACATTATGCTATTACAGGTTTATTGATACTTGTATGTATCAATAAATAATACTGACTCATTATCACTAACATAGAAAGAACCTAATGACAATTCTATGCGTAATTACTATAACGAGTTTGAACCTATGTTCTTCAACAATATTTATATAGAGATCATCGCCTAAATTGTTTACATTTTCCTGTTAAGACACATTACAGCTTTGAGTTCCGCAACACAGCGTAGTGTCTTTAGTTCGGCAGAACAGCGGAGAATATAGGATGTTTTCATTTAGCTCTAACGGCCTACCTTATGATGTGGAAAAATGTATAATAACAAGTTGGTTATTGGGTTTGTTCTCGGTATATCGGATATAATTAGGTAAGAACCATTTGACATAATAAAAATCTTTATAAATACGCAAAGTAAATTAAAATAAATAACTTAAATACGCAAGTATTAGAAGCTGCTGTCGCTCTGTGCGAACTGTGTAGTCATGTTGCAACTTCTCACTTCTTGACTGTAATAAAATTAATCAAGCCCTCTTATCTATTTATATTTAATTGGCTCCTGTGTGTATCGAGATAACGCAGTTCAACCGCTAAGTGGTTCTAATACGATATCTACACTATATGGATACGTATACCTACAGTAAGAAATATATACTAGTATTTATAAATAAACTTTTAAATTGTGTACTATGTAGTGATGTAACTTTTTAATCTTTTTTTAAATGAATAAAATGTTTTTTTTTTTTATTTTTTTTAAATATATAATTAATTATGATAAAAATAAGAAAAGCGATGAAGTCTTGGCGCAGGGCACAAGCGTGCGACTGTAAGTGGACAGGTTGTGAGCACGATTCCCACTCGAGGAAATGATATATTTTATATTTAATTTTTTTCGCTCTGGTGACGTGGCAAAGTTCGGCGTTGAATTCCGCTCAACACGCGAACGGAACGGCGTGTCTTAATACTAAATTATCTGCCCTGCTAGGTGCGGGATACAGCGTGAAGCAAAAACTATTATGAATTACCTGTTCCTATCAAATTAGTCAATTCAACAAGCGATGTCTCGATTACGGATGGAAAGTGAAGACACTAAGTTCCCTCTGCCTTTCTATACTATACAGAACAAAAGATAAACTTGTTTTTTATAAAAGTAGTAAAAATTGTTTTGTATATATGTTTTACTATCTAATTAGAAGTGCGCCCATTGCGGTGTCTGATACTTGGTGTAAAATAACACGATCATTAGAGGCGGCCTCTGCCCCGCGACGATCGAAGAAGTCTTAAATTTGTTAAACTATGGAAGAGTAAGTATATATCTATAAGTGAACCTTACATAATACGAGTCTCATTTGTGAAATATGTGAAGATTGAGCGGAATTCTCTATACACACGCCTCCACAGCGCGCACGCGGAACTGCTTACTCACAGAATGCTGCCCTTTACGGACACAATGGAACAGATAATGTATTGGAGATGTAATGTATTCTACATTAAAACATCACTTATATACTCAGAAGCATTCGTTTAAAAATTATCTTTCCACCTAACATATTATAGTAACAGAGAGAAAACCTAAAGTCGAGACGGTCCTTTCTCCGCTCCAAATCTAAGTAAATAATAATAATTTTTTTTAAGTACATTTTGTCAGGTTATGTTGCGAAACACGTAGACCTACATACGAACAAGCTGTACTCTAATTTACTAATTTCATTTAATAAAAAGTAAAATGTCAAATATAAAATACTATTCAACGTTACAGATATTAAAACACAAGATTGTCAACGGATAGTGCAATAAATCAGTCGCAGTGCTCTCATTATACGGCGGTTATTACGAGTTCGAAGTCACGCAAAAAATACTTTGTAAATGAATTGCTAATATTTAATAAATGAGTGGAAACCAGATTGCAAATACTGTCTTACATTACATACGAGTACTTCGTATCGGGGCTGTGGTGATTGATATGTGAACTAGGCGCTGGACTCTACTTTGTTCACTTGCTTCATATATTTTTGTTATCTCATTCTATCTCTATTAAATGGGACTTCTTCTAAATTGATTTGTTACGATATTTACCTAAATATTTGCATATTTCATCAGGCAATTATAGTTGGACAATGTTTGAAGAATAAATTATTGTAAAGTTATTACTAAAATTCTACTATCTAAAAACTTTTTTGTTTTGATATAATTTTCTGGTTTTATAAAACAATAGTTTTGAACGAATATATGATACAAAAGACCTTCTACGAAGCTATATTGAGGAACAAATCACGAGCACCGATCTAGCAGGTAAGCTATGTGTTCCAATTTCTGCAATTCTTCCGAAATCCTGTGTGAGTGTGAGTCCTGAACTGGCACTGAGGTCCTCATAGACCATCGTTGATCCGTCGCTCATATTACACCTGTCCATTTATAAAGATAAACCTAAAAATATATATTATAAATATCATATTACATTAAAACTATTAGTCAAGTAGACCAGTTTCCCATGAAATGTTTCCATCAAGGACGAGGAGGTCCAACTTCAATATATTTTTAATTATATCATCAGAATTGAAGCATCGCTTCGGAATGCGACTGCGATGTAGATCTTTAGTTTACTGCTTATTACTTATAGTAATATCGTCAATAAAAACTTTAATGCCGATAAAATACGTATAATTATTGTGTAAATGATTGAGATTATCTTTTTGGACGGTTTTAATACTGTGATATGTTTTTGACAACATGTTAATGGCCGTATAGTACTATGTAACTGTCTATTAGAAGCTTTTATAAGTTTGACTGAATGTTTTATACATTATCAACTCTTTTTTACGTCTTTATTTATTTTTTTATGATTTCACTTATTTCTTATTTTTTGTTTATTTTTATGTTTTTTGGTTATCATTATATTGATTCAACGACATAGGAAGGAGAGCAAATGTAGTTGAAGACGAAGTTCATGAGTATTAAAATGTTTAAAGTTTTTTTACTTTATTTTTATATTTTATTTACAAAACATTGAATAACAAATCCTCTTTTATCGAAAAGAAATATTCATTATCAATCTGCGGCGTAACTACGTTAATATTATAATATATTTACACTTTTTATCATTTCATGTAATATATTAACATCTTTTAAAGTCTAATTTACATAAAAAGAAACAAACATTTAATTTCTTTAAAGATTTTTAGTTATTGTTTTTGTAAAATGTAAAGTATACATTTTTCTGAGGTATATCTACGTACTCGTACTTTTAGCGCACTCTACATCACTTCAAATTCATTATTCATAGTAATTATATGTTATTAATGGATTTATAAATTAGAAACCCACAAATATTTACTCAATTTTCCTGTGAGCTGTATCTGGCTACAGAAATTGTTTTTACATTTTATTTTGCCATACAGAGTTTGACACAAGTGTATACGTGTGTCTGGTAACAATTATGATATTTGCAGCTTCACGCTGTATCGACACACCACGGGATAGGTAGAGGGAATCTAGTGTTAAGACACTCTGTTCCATATCTTCCGCCCTATATCCAGACAACATGTGTTGAGTAGCGGAATTCAACGCATTTTGTATTAATACCGCAGCAAGGAAACAAAAATATTACATTCCCTAAATGAGAATCGAACCGCGACAACTGTTATGTTTACATTATGCTAGACGGCCTCCTTAACTTCATGCCAATACATATATCAGTAAATATCACATTTGCGATCAATTTCCTACTAAGAAACTGAAATCAAATTAATGACATATCACTTAAATATAACTTTACTATAATTATATAATTACAACTAAACATTAGGAAAACTAATAAAAAATCGTAAGTAAATGGCTATTTGAGCGCGATAGAGTCGCCTGCGCAGGCGCACCTGTCTCTGACACGCTCCACGTCAATCGCATTGTAGTTTCGTGGGTTAGTCAAGTGTAATTACACTCGACTCTACTGCTTGCGTCGGACTCGCGTTTCCTGCTACAAATAATTGCGACTTCAACTGTCAAGCTTATTTATACAACACTTTTCTTGTTGTATGTCATTTGGTCCGAAATCAGGTGCTTGTTGAAATTGGCAAACTAAATTATTTTATATATATTACACTATTTATGTACACTTTTATTAGATTTTTAGAATTTCGTATACTAACCGGAAACAGGTGGATGATAGTGAACCGATGGAGCAAAATATTAAAAAATACATTTAGGTATTGGTAATGTACAAATGACTTTATGATGGACAAAAACAAACATTATTATCGTATTTATACATAATTAAATAGTTAAGAATACTTTTGTTGCTTAAAATATTATAGCGGTTTTTGTGAACTACGGTATTTAATAATATTCTATATTTTCAATTATGGAGTGAAATTAAATTTCCAAAATTTTGTGGAATAATTGTCCAAATTTATTTACACTTTAAGAAGATACACAAGAGAATAATTTTACACACTCACAGAAGGAAATAAAGAAATTTAAAGAAATAGTAAAAGAAACAGATAAGCGAAACAGATACGTATTAG
>JAAIXJ010000028.1:50656-106159 GCA_013403705.1 Heliconius hermathena | reverse complement strand
CAGGGCGACATGCCAGCTCCTACTCGCACGCAGGCTGAGTGATCTCTGTAAAGAGACTTTACAGCCTGCAGCAAGGGTCCGCTCACATTGTACCGGGGTAGTATCTCCCATAATTTCGCTCTTACAACTCTGTCAAACGCCTTTTCCAAGTCCACAAAAGCACAGAAAACTTTTTGGTTAACGGCCAAAAATTTTTCCGTGATCATGCGGAGGGAAAAGATCTGATCCATACACCCTCTTCCAGGTCTAAAGCCTCCTTGGGCCTCCCACAACAGCCTTTCAGATCTCTCTTGCATTCTTCTCGCTAAAACTTTAGCATAAACTTTACTACCCAAGCTAATCAAACTGATAGCCCTATGGCTTGCGCAGTCTATCTGTGAACCTTTGCCTTTATACAAAGGCACGATGACTGCACCTCGCCAATCGTCTGGGACCTCCCCTGATTTCCAGCATAAATTGCACAAAAACCAGAACAAGTCCAAGACGCGTGGCCCACCATATTTGATCATCTTGGCAGTAACTCCATCTGCTCCCGCTGACTTACCACATTTCAAACTTCGTATTGCACTCTCAACTTCTTTTACACTGATTTCGCCATCAGCTACATCAAGATTCAGCGTTTCGCTGCTACTTGAGACTGAGGCGTCATCACATTCATACATCTCCTTGTAAAATTCCGCCCATCTTACAAACAGTTATACAACAGTTACACAATACTTAAAAACAGTTTGTAAAAATCTGTAAAGACATGCAAAGGAATCTGTAGTTGTATCAATTACTTTTGCAACATAACACTTACATATATTATATGTATATTATTCTCTTAAAAATCATTTCGAATATATATTTTTTTCAAATTCAATTACTGCCGTGAGAGTTTCTGCCGTGACCCGCACAACTCTACTCCCGCGGTTTCGCGATCTTGAACTATGACCGTTTACTTTTAGTTTATTTGTAGCGCTCATAAATAAGAATACGTTTCGAAATAACTGTATGTATACTTTTGATAGGTCTGAATGTGGGTGAAGTTAATTTATGGGTTGTGGGTTTGATTCCCACTCGGGAAATGAATTATTTAATATTTTCATTTCCTCGTTCTGGTAACAAGACAAAGCGCGGCGTTAAATTGAACCACTCAACACGCAATGTCTCAGAAAAATAGACAGTGTGATAATTCTTTATCTCGCATGGGTTCCCTACTTCACCTTCATTTTTGTTAAATCGGGTGGAAAATAAGCTTTTCAACATATGTTATATTTTTAATAATGTTGATATGTAAATTGTTTTAAAAATATGATTTTTAAATGGGATTTCTCGTTAAGCAAATTTGTAAACAGTTATTTGTTGAAAAACAGTTATTTTTGTGCAAGAATTTCGCTCTAATATTATAAGCATGACTTTTAAAGTTTTTCTTATGTTGTTTATAAAAACTTGTATATTTAGTTGACAGATAATTACACCATCTAAGGTTACAGTACTGTATGTTTGGTCCTCTTGTCACATCTACTCACTTGGACCCGCTCGTGTGTTTGGAACATGTTTAATTCAACAGCTTAACTTATTGTCGCCACAATTAGTTTATGTTTCCGTTAACAATGCGCATTGAGTTTCTTTACTTTGGGAACGAATACTTAACTAACAACACCGAACAGACCATCATTAGTTAGCTTCATTTTTTTTGATTTGTTTCCGATATGTCATATAGTCATAGACAGAGTCGCTAGATCGTAGTGACAAGTTCGCTCGCTATTCAAGTACTGTTTACATTTAGAGTTATTTTTATTTTGTGAATGTATGTAAATTAAATAACATTAAAATTATAATATTAAAGCATCATATAAGTAGTAGTAAAGTTGTTGAAATGTTAGGTTCACGAAGTACGCGCTGCCCACTGCCCACTGCCCGTTGATTGTTCAATAATTCCTAATAATTATACGAATAAAGAGTTATTCTTATAATTTGGTGAGACACAAACAGAGACGAGGCGGCTGCAAGTCATGCGCACTAATAGCGCGCGAGCACCCTCCGACCGACCGACCGACCGACCGTGGGACGGGACCGGAAATATTCTCTATATTTTACCTCAAAATATACTCATGCAAATCTAGTGTCATCTCATATATTATATCCTTTGGTTATTACTTACAATCTGATTTTTTTTAAATTATTTCTACTGATATACCTACCGAATATAATTAAATTATATTAAAAACATTCTTTTCAGTAGTTACATTACATACTACAGAGTAGTAATACACGTAATGGGGCCGTAAAAATTAAATCAATTATCACACTGTAATAACACCAGGTTATTTCTTATAATTTTATTAACATAAAAGTTATTGTGAGCAGAATTCCTACATAAAAAACATCACATGGGCCTCCAATTACGAAATGTAATTTTATTATAGTTATTTTTTGCAAGTACTTTCAAGATTCATTAGAGAACATAACAACTGCTACAACTATAGCAGTTATCAGCAGATAGACAGACAAACAAACGAATGACCTCAATGTATGGAATACCAAAAATCAGTGGGCTATTATCAAATAATCTCGAGGCGAAGCTTCGTCAATTATCAAAGTGAGTGTAACCGGCAATTATGCTATTAAATATGAAGCTCGGGTACAAAGGGAATGCTCCGTTTTACTCCTTATGGTATATTTTATTATAATAAATAAGGCAACTTTGCGCTCTATCTCGCATATATATGTAGGCAGAAAGTACCTAGTGGCAACACTCTCCGAGTGTTATGTTTTGAATGGCGGAACTCTACGCCGCGCTCTATCTTGCGAAAGCGAGGAAAGGATAAATCGTCATATGTAAATAAAATCAAATAAATCATCTTCACGCTGTATCCCGCACATACCAGGGTAGGCACAGGGAACCTAGTGTTAAGACACTCCGTTCCCCACTTTCTGCCGAATTCTGGAGGCATTGCGTGTTGAGTGGCAGAACTCAACGCCGCGCTTTGCCTTGACACCAGTGCGAAGAAATGGAAATATAAATTTAAGTAAATATTTCATCTCCTCGAGTGGCGATCGAAAACAGTCGGTTTTACAGTTACATTTCGTGCCGCTGCGCCACGACTGGCCTCTAATAGTCATATTTGTACTCAAATACATATCCATTTTTTGTGTTTACATATATTTTTCTTATGTATTATAATCTACTGTGCTAGGTAAGCACTTTTAGTTCACATCAAAATAAACAATTTACTTATTTTTCTCAATAGGTCCAATAGGAGCGTACCTCCGCGGTAGCGTGACGGACAGACGGACGCTACCTGCCAATTAATGCTTCTATTCCGTGTGAATGACGACCACAAATCAAACTGAGCGCGGCGGCGCCCTCTGGCGGCTCTGCCCTGATTTATGTTAGCGAATTTACACCAATTGAGATTGATACGATTTCACTTTGCCCACACTAGCGCTAGCGCTTTAAAGACGACGGTGGCCGCGGAATAATAAGTATACAGCGTCTTAACTGAGAGGAGGATCTCCTGTCCCATATCTATTCTGTTAGGGGGAAAACCGTATACCTCTAAAACGTGACGTAGGTACAACTACATATGTGTAAACGACAACAATTTATGAAATATATTTACCGCAGCGCTTTGCGCTCCGTTCTCTCTGACTACCCGCTAGGGATAAAGCGTGAAACTAAGTTAAGTTAAGGAATTACATATATTCAAATTGATGAAATCGTGTTTAAAGTATTAATATCCCACTGAAACATCCTGTAAAAAACTACCCAAGTCTCGATGAAGCTGTTGTTTCTCCATAAAAAGTAATGAATCAGAGATTTCAAAGCCAAGCCGTTGAACATTCTTTAAGCATAATTACGTTTGTTACAAGTCAACGGTCACCTGACGATCTATGTGTTTCAGTTTCCACTCAAACAACAAATACTAGAACAGAATAAAATCTATATTTAAAGGAGCTTGATTTTAATACCGTTTTTATATACGGAACCCACTGAACGTCGCGAGTCCGACTCGCAGTTGGCAGGTTTATATTCATTCTAACAATATTTGATAACATAAACGCTACTTTGTTCCTGTGGACTTTTAGACGGAAAATGATAAATTCCTTTTTTTCGTTCCTATAGAAATTTAGAGCAATCCTTCCTGCTCCATCTAACATATTACATTTCAAATTTCTAAGTACGGTAGTTTCGTTTTTACGTTGTTTGTCAGTTACGCAGTAACAGAAAAAAAAATGTATAGATTTACAAATATACAAATATCAGATATGCCAATATAGGTATTCATTTCCAATTATACATCGATTTTTAGATGATTAAATAACCTTTTCCCCCTTTAATGAGCGCATTAAGTATACGTTCAAATAAATAGATCTATTTCGAGCTAGCCAGAACTAGCGATTAGGTAAATTTTACCCTCAAACTGGTCTATCATCGAGCAGTCAGCAGTCAGCGGTCAGCACGATATGCTCGTCCATACACACAAACACACAAACACAACACAACACGGCGCGGCGCGGCGCGGCGGTAGCGTGATGCTGCTGTAATTGTTAAATTATACACCACACTGTGATCGACACTTCTGTGAGACTGGCCGTTTGATACTACTTCGTTCGTACTTCCATTTATATGGAGAATAATTTTAGGAAGTAAATGGATTATTTTAATAATGGTTTCCCTTAAACAGATATTTTAGATTCACACTGCATTCCTGGTGTAGTTTGTGTGTAAAATATAAATTACAGTTAAAATATTGAGATATTTTAAAGTTCAAGATTAACGGCAATTGTAGTTTAAATGATACTGATGCTCTTATATTAAGAGATTAATTGGCTTTAGCTGTACTTTTAAATTCTATTTAAGTTTATATCGATTTCAATATAATGATCTCTTATAAAAACTAAAAGTAATAAATTATACATTGTGCCAAATTGAATACTCTATAATAGAATCTTGAGTTACTGTTACTCGGTACCACCGTGGGCGCGTACTTTATTGTAGTTTAATTTTTCAAGTTATTAATTTTCCTTTTAATATTGATGCTTTATTACAAAGCTAAGGAGTTTGTTTGGTTCAACATTCTAATCTCAGGAACTACTCAATAGATTTACAAATTAGGGCTTGACATATATGAAAATTCTTTTTGTGTTGAAAATTCTCAATCAACGCTTAACCCTAAGCTACTTCGATTTGACCACGCGGGCGAAGCCTCAGCTAATGTTATAATACACATATGCACCAAGGTAAGGTAAGGTGCTCGCCACTACGCTACACACACAGCGGGGTCAGTGGGAAATTTATTATGGATGCAATTAACTTAGAAAGCCGTTCCGTTCTAGATACTACTCAAAATAATTAATAATAATTTGCTTTACTTATATCCTTTATATATTATTTCTATAAGAGTAAAAAATTACGCTGTGTGAAAATTATTTGTTCTTATTGTTCGTCAATGATAAAGGCGAAAGATTCTTAAAAATGATTCTGAGTGAGAGTTCAATTCACAACTTTCATGTGGTAGTAGGAATGCTCACTATGTATATATACTTATTATAGTATGGTATATTAAATATTACTTTTTTTAGCTTGATAGTCATATATGGTGGGGAAGGGAAAGGGAACCATAATGTTTCCTATATTTCATTTATATTATATAAACAATTTATTCTCCCGAAAGGGAATCGAGAACAAAAGACACAAAATGTGGCAAAATGAACAAACACATAAACAGTCTATCAATCAATATTGTCTAATAGTAAAACTAGACAAAGCTCCGTGACCTCTACAGCCGTGCGCATAGAGTCCACTCGTCAGTGCCGTCAGTGCCGTCAGCGCGGTGGCGCCGGCGGGCACGATTTACTTATAATTTCATTTAATGCCCATGCTTCTATGGTTTTTATTCCATGTTCTATGCGTCGTGGTAGAGATCAAATTACACGCTACAGATAATTGGCGCACTCGTTACATACTCGTATAACGTATAAATCATTTGAAGCTTTCACACCAATTAAACGATACAATATGAAATATAGAACAACGTCCGAATGTTGCAATCTGATAACTTACAACGTAGAATAAATACCTAGTACTAGACACTTGGTGCTAATCAATTTGTAACTGCTATAATGAGATCTGAGGGCGGTTGTGGCGCAGAGGTACAAGCGTTTGACATCCATCCTTCTATCGGGCTACTCTGAAAAGTGCGAGATGCACAGTGAAATATACGAAAAAATAAGGACATATTCGGAGCTGTCAGCAAAACATACTTTAGTTTAGTAAAAAAAATACAATGCATTTTTTAACGTTGTTCATACAATTTAGTTTAAGTTGATTAAAATTTATTAGAGAATAAAATCTTGTGTAAACTTGGAATAATTAATAAATATAAAATAAGAGATCGACAAAAAGTTGCTGTAACTTGAGAAGGAACATTTGAATCGACAAGTGCTTATGTAAGTTAGTAAGATAATCTAAATGATACAAGTCAATCAGTACTAGCAGGTGGCACCTGCGCCTCAGCCGGTGCCTGACATTGAAACAGAGTGTGGACTTTACGCAACGTCGTCGCGTCGTTAAAAACATCAACGGCGGCGTTAAACCAAGCTAATTGTCGGTAATTGCGGTAATGGTGGTAATAGTGGTAATGGAAGTCGACACGATATGCCGCTATTACGGCGGAACACTGCCTATTTGCTTAACTAAAAGTAAGAGTTACTTTAGATATGCATTAAATTGCTCTAGTTGTAGTCTTATTTCTTGTTGTATTGAGGTTAACGGTTTTCTAAATGTTTTATGACTATTTTTATTAAACGTTATATAATTATAACTTATCATAAAAATATTTATGTTTATTACTACTTAGAGTTGTTTCTTTTTTAATTTTACAATATATATTTATGTATGTGGTCAGTCATGGCGCAAGGGCAAAAAATTTGTTTGTGAAATCGACTGGTTGTGGGTTCGATTCCCACTCGAGGAAATGAAATATTTATTTACCTTTATATTTTAATTTCTTCGCTCTGGTGTCGAGGCAAAGCGTGGAATTGAGTTCCGCCACTCAATTCAATGCCTGCAGAACTCGGCGGAAGGCGGGGAACGGAGTGTCTTAACACTAGGGTTTCTCTGTCTGCCCTGCTGTGCGTGGGATACAGCGTGAAGCTGATTTTATGATTTTATATTTATATATAATAGCTAGCGACACGCTCGCGGCTTTATTAATTTGAACTACATAATCAGTTATTTTCTCACCAGAATTACTTTCGTGATCTTATTATTATAAGTAATTATGTAGTTATTTTGTCGAACAAAATTATTTATTTGTTATTTATTGACGATTTAAATAAAATAAATACTAAATTTGAAGAAAAGTGCCACAATACAATAGTTACAACTGCATAAGTTAGGTCGGTTCTGATATTAGCGTGCACAAACGCATTGACCATCAGACAAATCGACAAACAGACAACCAAACGGAAGTATTTTTTTATTTCAAGTATAAATTAAAATAAATTTTCTCTATGAAATTTATTATATATAGACTACAACTAGAGTAATTTAGATGCCCTCAATAATAGATTTATTCATACATCTCCCATGTATATGTACATAGACGAGTGTCACAGACACTACAGCGCCTACTGAAGTCTTGGTACCATTTGCAAATAGAACGCAGCAATACTTTGTGTCTCGAAGTTCTTGTTTACTTCCTGTCTGAAGGATACCATCACTTCACCAACATCGTACGAACTGTCATCAATTTTATTTAAAAAAAAATAACAATAAACTTTATATCAAAGTATGTAGTGGTTGATAGATATGGGTATCAGTAGCAGGTTATAAAGTGTTGTTATATATAAAATTGGTATACACTCACCTACAAGGTGAGTATCTTTTATTTAAGAAAGAAGAAGTTAGTTTACATTGTATAAAAAAATATCAAGAAACAAATTTGGTATTGTAATATACCTAATAAGCTATTTGATCTGTGCACATTTCAAGCGACCGCCTTCGCCCGTGTCCGTGCCGCGGCGGAATGGCGGAGTGGCGGAGTGGCGGAGTGGCGGAGTGGCGGAGTGGCGGGGTAAACAGCAATACCTATGCAATAACGCCTCTATCAGCATATTACAGCTTCAAAGACCCACATTATTGTAATTTTATATCTTAAATGCTCTACTTAATTGTTTTAAAGCAAATTGGTGTTTACTTAGCATATAGGGAGAGTCAAGCACTGAAATTATTTAATACTGCATTTCTAAGTTATGCTCACTTCAATTATTTTTGAAAAGAGAAACTGTTGAGTTTCTTGTAGGCTTCTAGGCTTCTCTCGGCAGGACTGCCTTCCAAGCTGGTAGGCAGCTTCCTGTAGGGCTGACTCTTCTGTCATTTCTAAACTGAAAAACTAAAACTAAACTAGCTTCACGCTTTATCCCTACCGATGTAGTCAGAGAGAACGGAGCGCCAAACGCTACAGTCTCTACATACCTCATCCACTGTCATCAACCTCTTCATTCATGCCCTCCGGGGGGTCCTCATACTTTTTCCGTGACATTCCAGTATCTTTGATATTGTGTTTTCGAAGGTCAACCGAGGTCTCCCTCTACCTCTCTTACCGCTCACTTTTCCATCATAAATCTTTTTTGCCATTCTTTCATCACTCATTCGTTCGACGTGCCCAAACCAGCTGAGCACGTTCTTCTTCATTCTCACCGTGACATCCTCGCTAGTACCTGCCATTCTGTGTACCTCTTCATTGCGGATTCGATCAGCTAAGCTGACTCCGCATATTCTACGAAGAGATCGCATCTCCACAGCATTCATCTTTCTTTCATTCTTTTTCTGTAATACTCACGTTTCGCTGCCGTATAACAGAGACGGTACCAAAACTGCATTGTGTACGGCCAAAAGCGCAGCTGTGCTGACGTTTCGCCGTTTCATCAATGCAGCTAAGGCTCCGTTAAGTTTGTTACCGGCAACAATACGCCTTTCCACATCCATCTCGTATCATCCATCTCTACTGAACATACTTCCCAAATACGCCACTTCATTCACTTGTTCTGATATCTTACCATTCACACTGATCTTGCATTCCGTCCTTTCTTCATCTCTTTCAAAAATCAGAACCTTTGTCTTATTCGCATTGAGGCTTAGACTTCACATTCAGGTCACCTACTTTCACTTCCATATCACTTTGTTTCTAAGTTATGCTCACTTCAATTATGTTTTGAAAAGAGAAACTGCTGAGTTTCTTGTAGGCTTCTCTCGGCAGAACTGCCTTACAAGCTGGTAGGCGGCTTCTTGTAGGGCTGACTCTCCTGTCATTTCTATGTAACTTAACGATTCAAGGTGATGTTTATGGTCTAATTGAATATAGATTTTTTGATTTTGAATTCGCTTCACTTCACCTAACTAGATGTAACATAGTAATGTGTCGACGATAGACAGAAGATTACATGCGTGGAAGGGAGATCACTTATGTGGACGTAATAAGACAAGCTTGTTTAAGCGGGCGAAGCCGCAAGCAGGTTGCTATAAAAATAAAAACATACCTACGGAACTAATTGAGTATCGACTCAAGTTATTCTCTAGGTATCGAACTACTAAACCTTTTCGATGACATCTTTATTTAGCTGAAATAAAATATTCCTATCGTAATTTCTCGTTATTATTATGTATACATAATACACTTTATGTTACTTTACTTATTTCATTTTACTTCAAAAACTTCACGAGATCCATAAATTTTTCATATTAAATTTAATGTTTTTATTTACTGAAATACAATACCAATACAAACTTTAACAGTAAGAGTAGACATACTCAGGAAGTTCCGAGCATAAATAAATAGGAATGGTTTACACGATCGTGTCACGATCTGTGCGCGAGTAGCGAGTGCAGCGAGCGTCACGACTTATTACTAATAGCTAATATCTGAACAACTAATTCCCCGCAAATCTCGGCTGTAATTGATGTGGGCTTAGTGGGACCATTGACGGCGAGACCCTGCTGTGGTCCGTCTGTGGCGCGTGTGGCGTGTGTGGCGCGTGTGAGTGTGTGGCGTGTGTATGTGGCGTGTGTGGTGCAGCAGGTAAAGATAAAGGTTAGTTTCAAATAAACAGGAAATGGCGACAATTAATTCTCTTCTGAAATGAGTAGGAATCAAATCTCCAATTGTCGCGTTTCACTGTTTCTTATGGTTTACTGGAAAATAATAAGTAGATATGTATAAAATACGGTGCGTATATAGAGATATCACGCAGAGTTGACTATGAAATGTGGCCGTCGAGCCGTGAACATATATATCATATTTGTTTAGGTTTATAGTTTTTTAAATCTATCAAAGCTGAGTTAAGCTAGTCGTGGCGCAGCGGCACAAAGTGTGACTGTAAAACCTACTGGTTGTGGGTTCGATCTCCACTCGAGGAGATGAAGTATTTACTTAAATTTATATTTCCAAATTAAATTAAATTAAATTTAAATTTCCTCTGATGTCAAGCGCGGCGTTGAGTTCTCCCACTCAACATGCAATGCCTCTAGAATTCGGCAGAAAATGGGGAACGGAGTGTCTTAACACTAGGTTCCCTCTGCTTACTCTGCAGTGTGCGGGATACAGCGTGAAGCTGAAAAAAGTTGAGTTATCGCCGTGCTATGAGAGGACTGATGATATTGTATTGTATGATCATTGAACTAACCCTTCTAGATTTTCTTGTAAAATTTATTTAGAAAACCCACATTTATATTGTTTACAGATTTCCCAATTGGTCATTCAATCCTAATCGTGTATCTAGTGTATTTTTTTTTGCATTACAAAAAATATCATGTTATTTTTTTTAGTCTATATTATTATTAAGTTTTACCTTTCGTAAGTGCTTCGATAATATTTACACATATTCGTAGAAGAAAAAAAATTGTGACAAATACTTCAGATACGAATGAGACGGTTACCAATCAGCTTTTTATCAAGTTTGTGTCATACTCGTACATTATTAGGAATCATTACATATATCTAACTATTGAAATTTTGAGCTTTAGTGTCTGCAAGACCTACAAGTGTACTTGTATATAACGAGTTTTTCCTTCAAGTTCTCGTTTACATTGCAATTGCTTATACTTTGTAGGTACGTCTAAAAGTAATTAAAAAAATATGAAATGAATGTGAAAAAAAAAATTAAGTAATGAAGTGTATTTTATAACTGTAAATATAATTTTTTGTTTTTGTTTGACACAAACGTAATTTTATTTTATTGTAAGTACATAACTGAGCTGTCACTTATTTAAGCTAGTTATAATTTTTTTATTTTTTTTATTTTTGTATTACTTTTCGCTTCACTTTACATTAAATTATTTATTTACCTATTCCTATTATTTTAACGCTGAATACCCGTCCCCGTCCATAATAATTTTCACATATATTTCCATATTATTTATATATATATATAATAGTTTACAAACGAATTCGTCATCTAAAACGTTATTTTCTTTTGTATGTAGTATGTATGGAATAACATTTAAAAAGGTTAAAATAGGCTACAGATAGTATTAGATTAGAATTTTTTCGATATGAAGGGGCGAAGCAGCAGATAAAAGCTGGTTTAAAATGAGCAAACAGTGGGCGTATTTAAATAAAATCTCAGGTGGCTTCTCAAGATGTGACGAAATCATTCGAGAGCTGCAAGTACCTACTGGTGTACTGGTGTCACCTACAGGTGTCCGGTTACAGATGCAGAGACACGACGATGGTAATAAGCTACTGATTGTAACATACGTATTATATTACTTTTTAATAAACTCACGTTCTTGTGAATAATAAATATTTATAGCATAGAGAAAGTTACATTCGTTATGTCATTTAATTTGTGAGCTTCATAAGTTCATTTTCTTCTAAGCTTACATTTTAAATGATGGAATAATTTTATTTATATAACAAATGTAACATAATTATTTATGTAATTTTGTTTATTTTATGATTTATTCCTAAATCACAATATTTTTTTTTATTTTACGTTGTATTCCTAATGTTAAAACGGTTCCTTCTCTAGTCTCCGCTAAATTTTGGAGACATTTTGTGGTTTTACAAGTGAAGTATATACATGACATATATACATGATATTCTAGGTAGAGTGCATATACAGACACTGACACGTTTATTATGTATAAAAAGAAAAGAAGCTAAGTTGAATTATTATAATAATATTGAACCAACAGTTATATTGATACCATTACAAACAATCAACTTATCCTATAATATATAACAACTTTATACATTTACAAAACTAGACTATGAGACCGTCGCTGTGCGCGCTGGGTGCGCGTGCGCATCGGTTAATTGAATAACGGATCTGCTCATTACGAGTCACGTGACCGGGACTGTCCGCGGGGCGTCCACTCGGCCCCAGATATGCATATGGGAAAGTACGTAAAACACATAACATTATAATATATTGGACTTTCCTTCGTGTACTGTGAAGTTAAGGTGTAAGGAATGCTTATGATTAAATTATTTTTTTTTTAATTTCAACTATCCATTTACTGAATAAGAACTTTAGTAAATAATAAGTTCTTTGATTTTCATGATTATTACACATTTTAAATTAAACTAATTTTAACCGGATTAATCGAGTATATTTGGGATTATACATTTTTAGAAACAACATTTTTCGAACACTCACTTTGCAGTAGTCCGTAGTCCCGGGTAAACTGACCAGTCCTCCAGTCCAAAAATGTAAAAACCTAGTATACGTATTAATCCGGTTAAAATAGTTTCATTTAAAGCTTTAGTAAATTTAGAACAAGGGATAGTTGCGACTGAAGTAATGCTACAATAAATTAGGAATTAGAAAATACTAGAATTGCAAAATTAAGATATATATATTTTTAAACATCTTTAAAGTATTATTCCACACTTAGGAAAGAAAAATATTTATTTAGAAAGCGTATAAAAATTTGAACGTAGCGGGACTCGAATCCGCGCCTCCTGGAATCCGACCAGGTGCTCTGACCACTAAGCCATACGTTTGAACGTATGGCTGACGTAAGATATATATATTTTTACTTAAATTTCATTTGGCTGGCATATAAAGATTTTAATATTCGATTTCATCAGCTGGATGATGAGTGGACAACGTGAGATAATGAGATTCATATGACGTTGAGAAAATCACTTATTATAGAAAAAAAATATTCTAGGATTTTATAAGAAACCAATTACTATCACACGCCCAATACACTCTGAGCAAAAACATAATAATCACCAGGAATTCAATATTGTAAAACACACTGACCGCGATTATACGGAAAAATACTTATGATTGATTTTTATTTTCCTCATACATAGATTCAATTTTCTGTCTGTTTATCGGTGTTAGACAGGAAGCGCCTCGCCCGTCGTCGCCGCGCCGCGCGCCGCCGCCGGCCCGAGGCGCCGCGCCGCTTGTATTAAACGCATTGTAAAATGCAATCGATAATAATTATTTCTTACTGCACAATGCACATGCATGAGATATGTGTTTTTGCTTCTGGTTCCTCATATTTTATACGGAGCTATGATACGTATTAAATGAGGCAATTACACATTTTGATGTATATTTATGACTAGTAGCTCTTTATGATATAAAATACAAATATCCGCTTTTTAAAAGAATATAGAAATATTGGAAAATATTCGCAATGCTTTTTGTAGTATTCACTGTTGCGTAGTTTCGGCTGTGCGTGTCTGTACACACTGTCACTTAGTAACGGAAAATTTATATATTTCTATATGTAGATTGATACATAGGCCCTAAACCAGACCTCAAGTTCTCGAGTAAACCATACAGTGAGCCGCTGTGCCATCCTGCGCCACAGCCGCCTCAGCTACATCATCAAAAGTGTTAAGAAATACACAAATTCCTCCAGCCATATAATAATTCTAAATCAAAATGATTCAATATTACAAATATCAAACTACTTTGTAGAGAACAGGGTTTGTACATGTCAATAATAACCTCCATATGTATCTAATAGCTTTCCTCGAGATCTGCTCAGATAAGATACCATCTTTTTGATTGACTGATTGACGGACACGGACGGGCATAAAAGCATCGACGAAATCAAATACGCAAACACGCAACGACTTACGGAGTCGTTCGAGGTCACCATTACAATAACAATTGAAATTAAAATTATTACTACTTTTATATTTATAAATACAGCTCATAATGCCTTCCTTGTGATATGGAATGTTACTAATGTTGTTGAGTAAATACATTCATACAAACATACAACTGAAAAATAAAGTGTTAACCTGTGTACGAGTACTATCGACTGGTAGAGTGTGTTCAACATATTTAGCATACCTTACAACTATTGGATTTTATCCAAAATTTAATGAATACTTCCATACTTGTACGTAAATTAAATACGAAATTGTACGAACTGCGACGCATTAAGTTAGAAGTTTATTCTGTTTGTGAGCACTGAGTACCGCGTTTGAGATAAGGACCGCGGAGGAATTTAAGTTTATCACATTCATTGTTGAGTAAACAAACGTAAAGACCAGATGTTTTGCATATTAGCAACATTGTGTTGTCGCCGCAGCGAACTACAACTACCGACTGGTACAGAGAGGGAGAAAGAGAGAGAGAGAGAGAGCGCAGTCGTCCTAAACTACGAGACCCAGCTAATCTAAGAGACGATCAGTATTTGAAATAGCGCATGTATCGGAGTGTCATATTAATAAAACATCGCGGGTTCGATGCCGGTCTGGGAGAGTTTTTGCGGTGAGAGGATATCGCCGTATGAATTATTTATACCATTTATGGCGGAGACCAATAACATTGTATTCAAATGGCGCGGTGTATCGCTGGAGGAGCTGCTGCTTTAATGTGTAATATTTGCACTATCGATATACTCTAGTTTTATGATTGTAGCAATTGAATGAACTAACGAGGAGTGATATTGTAATAATTAATATTTAATTAATCAATCAGCTTCATGCTGTATCTCGCACACAGTAAGGTAGGCAGAAGGAACCTGGTGCTAAGAAACTCAGTCTCGCATTTTCTGCTGAATTCTGAAGACACTGCGTGTTGAGTGGCGGAACTCAACGCCGAAGAGATGAAAATATAAATTTAAATAAATATTTAATTTCCTCGAGTGGAGATCGAACCCACAACCATTTATTTATTACATTATTTATTACATTATTAAATAGCAATATTATGTGTTTTACATGATTACCTATATGTACGTGCATTTGGATTAGTATCTAGTTTCTATGAAAAAGTGGTAGGTAGTACAGACGTCAACTACAATTATTACATATCATAAGAATGCAGTCATCGTGGTGTAGTCAGTCGCCTCACCCTAATAAGTCCAGCGTGTCTTTAACATGATCGGAAAATAGAAAACGGAACGAACGAACGGAACGGTCATATTTCTGTTCAATTAATAAAAAAAATAAATATTGATCCAGTCAATATATGCAAAATGTAAAAATTGAAAAATATAAAAATATTTTTTTTCTGCGTCCGATAAGGAATATATGTATAACTTTTGATTATATTATACACAGCTAAATCCATTTTATCAATTATTTAAAAATATTTCACAACTTACTTTTGATATAAATACCAGTTTCTGCTTTGTCGCTTCTTTACACGACATGGTGAGATTGGTCTCTACAGTCAAATCGTTACAGATTCGAGCGATTCTGATTAAATGCTCAACCTATCAATTAAGGAACTGACTGTTCTGTAGAAGCGGCGTCTCATCGAGATAACTATTAGTTGTTAAAGTTTGTAGAATCTAGATATACTTGCCAGTCGCGAGTCGCGTGTCCAGTGCCTTCTCAGCCAAAAATCCCAGGGTCCCAGACCTACGTCATTGTAGCAAAGGTGAAATTTTGAGTCTTATAAAGGGTCTTGAATTAGTCTCGTAAATAATAATATATGTAAAACTGATGCGTGCTAGTATAACGTAGTTTACCCTAATTTTAAACAACCTTTAGGACGTCTGGTGGGAGTAAAGGCCCACGTGAAGGGTATGACAATAATAAATTTTCTTAAAATCATATTTAAATACGAGCGTTTCTGCTGTAACGTACATAGGTGAGCGTGTACCTTTAGTTGGAGCTACCTCTAAAAGACCCCCACTTGCAAGGTATTAAGTAGGTACGCGTACCATCCTAAGTCAAATTAGACTATTAATCTTCAAAATTTCAGCTTTCCTAAAACGACATAGGTCTGGAGGCCCCGGGATCTCAGTCTATACGTAATTATAGTAGTTCGCTGATTACTCCAGACGGCCGTTCCCCGGAGTGCCTGGTGTTAGCGCATTCCGAACTAAACATGTGAACAAAGCTCTGGAATGCACACCGATATGTCATTTTTAAGAACAAAAGGTAATCGTAGTCAATTATTTCGTCAATTACATTCTAATTAGTTAATGTTCGAGAAATAAAAAATGGAAAATATAGTTTAGTAATATAAAATATATCTAATAATATCTTTTAAATAATATTACTATTTATATATGCGGTTGCGGTTCAACGGCAAAGCGTCTTCAAATCGCGCATATAGGTGACGGTTGTGAATTCGACCCACTCGGAGTGATAAATTATTTCCATTTGCCTCGCTGGTGTAAGAAGACAAATCGCGGCCTTGATTTCCACCACGCAACGCGGAATGTCTTGAAGATTATGCAGTGCAATGGGAACGGAGTGTCTTGAGACAATGTTCCCATTGCCTATTATGTAGTATGCGGGCTACATTTGTTAAAAGTTTATTACATTTAGTTTAAGCTTATTTGTAAAATAAAACGGACAATATATTCTAAAATAACATAAGTTTAGCGTGTAGCGGTTATCTTATCTAAACTCGATTTTACAATGAATACACAACGCCTATTGTTCTAGCGCTCAGTACCCGACACTCGATACTCGACACTCGACACTCTACACTCTAAACTCTACACTCGACACTCGACTCTCGGTAGTCCAGTATTGTTCCACTTCGGATTCCGATAATAGCCTTGCACAAGCCAATATTTACATAAGTGAGGAATTAGATTGCTTAGAATTCAATTTGTATTACGACATAATGTATCTGCACATACAAATTGAAAATCTGGTAAACACCGCTTGATAATAATTTTGGTTCTAATTATTCCTTAAGAGTATGTATCGTAATATCATTGTTTTTTTATTGTTTTATTTTTTTTTAGCTCTCTTGGATCTCCGTTCTCCACTTTTCGCCGACTTAGCTGGCCTTAGTCTAGTCCTATATAAAATGTATTCATCATGATAACCAGCATTTGACCTGAGAACCTCCGCTCCGCTGCGTTAAACCCCACTTTTCATACAAAGTGTGAATCATACGTGATTGTTTCTATTTCCCTCCTTATCTGCTTCAAAGGCTTTCAGAGACTCGTGACTAGGACTAATGTGCTTTAGTTCCTTTACTGCGAGCTTCAATTAGTTTAAATTACGTCTGTTCACTTCGAGTAGATAATCTGAGGACTAAGTTTGACAAATGTGTTTAGTTGACGAGATGACAACAAACCTACGCTCTTTGAACAGTGAATATGGAGTACAGTACAGTACACGAGGGTATTGATGCCGTCAGACAATACAGCCCCTGGATTAGTCGCAAAAGATAAACGGCCGCGTCAGAGCGTATAATGATGAGTAATTCTCTTTTTTATAACGTTGTTATTTATTTGAATAGCTTTTAATGTTTGTTATTCAATGATATATTTTAAAAGTGGTTCTATATACTAAAGATAAATTATCTATATGTAGGTATGTATATCTATGTGTGCGCCTCATTTAAATATTCTACGGACTGCATTGTTATTGGTTAAAGCTATTGATGGGCACAAAATTACCCTCGCCCTACCTTTATATATTTTTATCTACTTATTTATCTTGTCTTATTTTTAGGTATTACTTGAAAATTACTTATTTAATTTTTACTCGTATTTATACTACCCGAACCACGGACAATACATACCTTTTAGACAACGTATAAAAATTTGAACGTAGCGACATAATTTTTTTAATAAATTTTTTATACGTTTTCTAAAAAGTATTTTTCTTTCTTTAGTGTGGAATAACACTTTAAAATTGTTTAAAACACGGACAATACAATTATTTTTTTCAGCTCACGCTATATCTAACATGTTGCAGGGCAGAGAGCATCTAGTGTTGATCAAGATACTCCGTAGAAAGTAGGACACTTTCCGATATATTTTTTTAACGAACAGTTATTCAAAAACTTGATGCCTCCAGAACACTGGGGAAAGTGGGGAACGGTAGGTTCCCTCTGCATTCCCTGCTATGTACAGGATACAAGGAAGAGGAGAAATGTAAAATAAAAAAAAACTCAAACCATTGATTTGATTGATTGATTGATTTGCATTAACTTTTTAGTTGCTATTTGTGATTAAATTTCTTTGATTCTACACTTGCACTACAATGAATTTGAATATGTTTTTCATTTCTTAGTCTTTTATTAATTAAAGTAACAATACAAATAAGCATGTTTAAGGAAAATATATAATATTTATAATTTTACCATAAGTTATGTGTAATTAAACCCACAGGTTGTCTTGTCATCTCTACCAAAGTGACTAAGTGTCTACAAAAGTGTCGCAAGTTTTGAAAAAAATTATGAAAAAAATTACGTCGGTCGAACAAAAACAATTTAGTC
This sequence comes from Heliconius hermathena, assembly GCA_013403705.1. Lineage (NCBI taxonomy): Eukaryota > Metazoa > Arthropoda > Insecta > Lepidoptera > Nymphalidae > Heliconius > Heliconius hermathena. The sequence goes on along the minus strand of JAAIXJ010000028.1, from coordinate 87,490 downwards.
ACTACAACTTTTGCACTAACAGTAAAATATTAGTTTTTACTTGAAATTATATTATTGTATACCTGAGTTGCTAATGTTTGCTTATTGTCTACACAATTATAAAACGTGGGATGTCTACAATCACCACTAAAGTTATATCTAGAGGTCTTAGACCATTAGACATCCAACGTCAAGTAATTATGCAGTGACCCAACACGTACTGTAGCGCGTCCCGCGTCCCGCGCCCCGTGTCACGTCGCGTCGTCGTCACCCGATATCACTTCACTAATCATCATATAATGAGCTAAATTATGTATGTATGTGTAACTGTCACCACCTCGACAACGACAAACTCCAGTTTGGCGCAACGTTTGAGCAAACACCGGCCTCACTGGACGCTGTTACTGTTGGCTGTTACTTTTGACAGATTCTAAATGGAACACTTGTAACGGTTCAATATTTAATTTGGTTTATACTTTATAGCACCTACAGTTCTACGTACCGTAGGTACATATATGTATGTGTACTAACTGTTTCGCTCGTAAAAAAAGCTCATTGTGTATTGAATCGATCAACGCGATGTGTGTTTTACCTATAGGGAATAGTATCCTTGATAAATGTAGTATTGAACACAAGATATATGCAATGCCTCCAGAGTCGCCAAAAAAATGGGTAATGAACTCACTTACATGCTATGCGAGAAAAAGTGAAGTTACTAAAAATATGAATAATAAATTAATACATAGTTTTACTCATTCCAAGGAGTGGAGCAAATTGACATAGGGGTGAAAGCAGGTAGCAGTAGTGGTGGTGACTTGTATGCAGATTATGCAGTGCTTATTGCATCATCAGAATGTGAGTTGCAGGCATCAATCACCGCTCTGAACGGAGGATGTGAAAATAATGGTCTAAGTCTGAATGCGAATAAGACAAAGGTTTTGGTTTTTGAAAGAAATGAAGAAAGGACGGAATGCAAGATCAGTGTAAATGGTAAGATATTGGAACAAGTGAATGAAGTGGTATATTTGGATGGAAGATACGAGATGGATGCGGAAGGAAGTACGAGTATTGCTGCCGGTAACAGAGTTAACGGAGCCTTAGCTGTATTGTGTGTCGGCAAAACGTACAGCACACGTAGCACAGAAGATATACACAGAATGACAGGTACTCACTGGTCGTCGAAAGAATGAATGACGAAATAATGATAAAAAAAATCATGATCGAAAAGTGAGGGGTAAGAGAGGTAGGGAAGGAGACCTCGGTTGACCTTCGAAAACACATTATCAAAGATACTGGGGGAAGGTCACGTAAAAGGACCCCCCAGATGGCATGCATGAAGAGGTTGATGACAATGACGAGGCGAAAGATGTAAAGTAGTATAATAAGTAGAGACCAATGCGTTTGGCACTCCTTTCTAACTGATTACTCCGCTAGGGAAACAGCGTGAAGCTATGTATTTATGTATGTATGTATGTATGTACATTTTTTAGTATATGCATTTTTTTCTCGCATAGCAGTAGGCATGGGAAACCTAGTGTTAAAGCACTGTATTCCTCACGCACCAACGAAATTTTTTTGAAACATTGTGCTTTGAGTGGTGGAACTCAATGCAGCATTTTGCGTACCTACTCACAAGGGGAAATTTATTTTCATTTCCCCGTGTGAGTACTCAAAATGCTGCATTGAGTTCCCCAGAGACGAAATAGAACCCATAATCGTTGCGTGTACAGTTAAAGGCTGCCCCACCGCGTCACGACGGCCTTAATTCAAGTTTCTCTAAAATTATATTTATAAACGCAAATCAAATCTTAGCATTATACTCTTAATTTCATAATTACCTATAAGATTCTTGTTGCATTTCAATAACGGCCTTATTACCAATGAATAGAATATACAACAGCTTGAGCTTTGTGAATCATATAATAGCAAGTCTGTATCGGCTGAGTGACACGTTGATTACACGCGGACAAGACGGAGAGACCGTGCACGCGGTTATTAGACGCTCACTTAAACAATTATGGATATTATATTTAGTCTCTTTTTATGTCGAATTACTCTTCAATATAATTGGTGTTTTTATAATTATTATAAGGAATGATTGAGGAAAACTGAGTGAATGGTCACTTATAGTTGTGTACCTATACTCGTATGTACAAGAGTATGTACATACTAAATCTAAATCAATGAATATTTTAACTATATGCTTGTTAACACAAATGTTGAAAGTTTGATTCTCACTGCGGCATAATGAATTATCTTTGTTTCCTCGCTCTGGTATGAAGACAAAGTTGCGACAAAGTGTTGAGTTCCGCTACTTGACACTTAATATCTCAGAAACAGGGTAGTGCGTGGGAAATGGAGTGTCTTAACACTAATTATAGTGATTAGACACTCAGGTATTAACCTATCCTGCTATAAGCGGGCTTCATAAATACTACAAAGTTTTATTATACAAAGCTATTGTAGTTGTAAATATTATATATATACTTGTTCCTCTTGAGAGGTGTGAGACAAAGGGCTCTACTAGTTCCTAATTACTTTAAAATAGAGAAAAAAAATTAAAATACAACAATTTTAATATAAAAACTTAACATTGCAATAAAAAAAATAATTATAAATCTAATATAAACATAGCTAAATAACTTTGACTTGTATGACAGTTGACAGCACCCGTCACCGCGCTTCATTATACTCCTATACGATCGCTGCGGGTTTTTTTTATTTTAATCATATAAAACTGAATAGAGGAATAATGAAATTAATGACGCGCCTGTTCAATGGCGGCGCGCTGGTGTGCCGTGATTGATGGTGTCCTGCCTGACCCCTCACTCCCCCCCCCTCCCTCCCTCTTTATGAGATAATGGTGTTTGCTCAAACAACGCCTCACAATCTACCTATTAATTGGGATATAAAAACCGTCCCAGCTGTACTCCAAGGAGTCTGTCTCAGAGAGGTAACGAGGGTACTCTCACACTCAGTCTCGTTAGAGTATCATTGTTGCTCTTAGCGTCAGTTTGTACTGTCATCATTGATTTTGCTAAGTGGCGTTTAATTAAAAAAAAAAATATCAGAATGATTAATTCTAAATTATTTATCTCAGTAATAATCAATTATATATGTATTTGCTTCGATTTCTTATATAATTTGTGCTACTTTTTCCGACCCGTTAAATAATTAAATCAATCAATTATAGTCATCGATGATTAGTAATTCTTATCGGAAGTGGGTTAATTGATGGAGGTGCTGCCTTCGCTGGTGTCGGATGCTGCGCTCATCTTGTATTATTGTTGTGCTGAGGCCTGAGATCTGATCTGGGAGAGAGGAAATTACTTGCGGAGATTACTTCCGATGAGTATTGTGTGTAACATTACAACACGCTACGTTGATCAGAAATATTTATATATAAAAATTTCGTAGAGTATGCCGGTCTCTAGTTTACAGTGAAGGTAAAATGTTTCCAGATTTGATGTTTAGTTTAGAAATTAATAAAACGCCATACTGTCCAAATGTTGTTTTTATTACTTATTTTTGCTCTAAAAAATACTTGAATTTTCGTCAGATAGTAAACGCGACAGTGCAATTTCCAAACGGAGAAATTAAACATTTCATGGAAATGGGCTGACAACAAGACAGTGCGGCATAGAGTTCCACCACTCAACACGCAAGATTTTGACAGTTGGGCGATGTGTGAGAACCGGAGTGTCTTAACTCTAAGTTCCTTCTGCCTACCTTGCTATATGCGGAGTTTATTTGCTTAAAACACACGTATAAACAAACCAACACAATACAGATGTTATATTATTATATAATAGTTATTTCAACATAAAATATACACCTTCATCATTACATGTAGCTTCAAATTGAAATCGGCGGACGCTGTCCGTGAACGTATCGGACAGAATCGCTTTAATTATCGACGGCTCCGACTGAAGTCATAAATCCACGGAGATGAATCAATTAATTTGTTTTTGATTGCTCTTGTACGTCTTGATTGAAGGATGACTTGAAACGCGACTCCGACACGACTCCGACACGACTCCGACACGACATTTGTTGAAGATCATTCACTTTTTATAGCATAATTGAATAAATAATAATGTATTCAATAAGTGGGGACGGAGTGTCTTAACACTAGGGTAACCCTCTGCCTGATGTGCGCGGGATACAGCCTGAAGCTGAATTATTTTTATTATTATAATTTATTGAAATAAAACAATAGCTAAAAATTGTACATATAAATAAAATTGCAGTGATGTCTGTCTGTGATTTCAAAATAAAAGTGTTTTTTCAAGTTATATAGTTTTTTACACGATGCTAAAACGCAACAATTTTAATTTGTTGGTTGGTCTGTCTGTCTCTCTGTAAAAAATAATAGACAAATCAGCTTCACGCTGTATCCCGCACACAGCAGGTTAGGCAGAGGGAACCTAGTGTTAAGACACTCTGTTTCCGACTTTCTGCTGAATTCTGGAGGCATTGCGTGTTGAGTGACAGAACTCAACACCGCGCTTTGCCTTAACACCAGAGCGAACAAATGGAAATATAAATTTAAGTAAATATTTTATCCAACCAACAACCAGTCGCTTTTACAGTCACACTTTGTGCACCTGCGCAACAAATGGCTTCAAAATAATAGACAAAATTCCAAAACAAAATATAAAGTATATAACAGTATAGATAACCATATCACATGGTTCCCTAACTACACATAAATATAAAAAAAAACATAAATTATTTAACTTCAAGCTTACGTCCGCATGGCTATGCGAGGGCTGCTAGTGTCAAATACAAGTATATGCTTTCGATATGATACAGTTACAAAACGACTAAACAATGCAAACGGCATGGATCTAATATGCCGTTATCTAACCTTATGTCATTTAGGTGCATATATTATACGTTTAAATTAAAAAAAAAAAAAACTTATGTATGTAAAAAGCCTACACGCCGACTATAAGCGCGATATTGAAATCCGGTCACTCAACACGCAAAGTCTCGAAGATTGAGTGGAAATTGTCTTAATATCTCTCCGTCTACAGCAGTAATAAGAGCCTGCCAATAAATAATATAAATTCATTAGGTAAAATACAAGAATACGTATATATATGTATATATATGAATGTAGATTAATGCTGTCGTAATTCTAAACATCTAAAGCACCACAATTATATTTCGTGAACTAATTATTTATTACAAATAGCTCTAAACCTTATTCTTTATTTGGTGATTACGTATTTTTTGATTATAAACAATTAAGATCAGTATCAGTGGTCTATAATGATGTATCGGCGAGAGGAGAACGCAAGGCTCGAGCTATCGCAGATACCGTGACTTCGGCGGCCTTCGCTCTTATATTAATGGATTTTGCATTGTTTTCTAGAACTACATACATTTTTTATTAGATAAATATCTTAGTACTTACTGCTTATATAAATATTTATGTAAACATAACTTGTACCTACTAATACATAGACTCTACTTAAGCAGTTTTCCTTATCAAAATTAAATAAAAAGCAAAGAAAAAACTATAAAATTAACTAAAATTTCTTTAAGTTGTTAGGATCCTAAATTCCTACTATAAAGTGTTCCTCGCGTCGTGTCCTCGTCGACGCGACTATCTGTCTTCCTCAGCAGACACCGTAATTGGTGGACGTTTAAAATGTTTACAAAACAAATATTTTATCTTCTCTTTTAATTTCGAATCAATTTGTTTCAATCTCAATGGAGCTCTCCAGCAATAGGTTAATATATTGCATTGTTTAAAATAGTGTTTAATTTTTAAAAAATAACATTTTTTTTGTCAATGTTCAATATTAATAATTCTATAAATAATGATCATAATTATTTATCAAATAATGAAAGAAGTCATCAACGTTGCATTTTCCACAAACTTTTTTTTTATGGAAAAAGACAAGGCAAGCAAGCGTTCGGATCCTTAGTAACCAGTGCCTCGGCCCAGGTTTGATATACTTCGCGTTTGCTACAGGCAGCAAGCTGCCAAGACGTATCAAACCAAGGCTGTGACTCGCCACCGATTGGCACTACAGTACTAGGAATATAAAGTTCCATGCTCTGTAGAACCACGTCGGCAACAGCAGGGGCACAGGTACTAGGAGGAGGATAGATTTTACACTAACTTATACAACGAGAAATATACGAAAAAAAATCTTTATAATGCGTAAGTATATATTAGACACGCTTTAAGATATAATTTCTAACATTTCGTCGTGATATATCACTTTAACGTTGAGATTGAAATAAAAGAATTGCGTGCATTATTGTTACTGACGCAACTGACACGATTGTCAGTAGATACATTAGTTGGGGAACAACAAGAACACTTGTGAATTAGCCACCTCTTAGCCGATGATATCGCAGCTAATAGCGTTGGGAGTTTTTGTGGCAATCTTAGATCGAAGGATAAGGTGTGTTTTAACTTAGACGATTGTTGTATAGTATTGTTTTGAATAACGTCTGTATATACACACATAAATATATATCCCGCACACAGCAGGGTAGGCAGAGGGAACCTAGTGTTAAGACACTCCGTTCCACACTTTCCGCCAAATTCATAGGGGCATAAATGAGTGACAGTAAACGCGACTGGTCGCGGGTTTGACCCCCCACTCGAGGAAATGAAATATTCAATATTTTCATTTCTTCGCCTTGGTCTGGAATCAAAACTCACCTATGCCTCCAAAATTAGACGGAAAATGAAAGGTGAAATAAACTATTTCAATATAGGTACATTGGTTCACTGTATGAATACACTATAGATTGAACAATCACACGCTGTAAACAAGTTCTAACTGGTAATCTTAAAGGCGAAAATTTAATAATTAATAACAATTATTAATTACTAAGGCAGTTCTAAGTAATCTAAGTATACATTGCAGCAGATTGATGCTCCTCTTCTCCTCCTTCCACCCGCAGCAGGCACCCACCACCAGCGGTTTAGCTGTCTTCATAATATATTAATGACGTTCATACAATAAACCGATATTTTATTTGGAAACGTGAAACAGTTTGAAAGTTTTAATTGTAATTTATCAAGTAGTTAATGGTCCAGCGCTAAGCTTCTTAACGTCGACTTGTGTTCCACTTGTGACTTGTGTTAATTTTCTCTTACAAATACTTATATCTTTGAAGTTAATATATGTTCTGTTTTATAAGCATAGTAAATATATAATGGAGTGGGTCACGTTTTGATGTTATCTGCACGATTACGAAATAAACAGAGAAAAAAGAGTAATTCTTAGTTGAGTTAACATTAAGAAAGCTGGGTGTTGTTAAACAATTCGCAATTTTGAAACCTAATAATCGTGTTAATAATTGTATCCAGCGATGATGTACATTCTGTTAATATAGTATCCTATGTTATATATAGGTTATCTAAGGACAATATTATCATATATTATGATAGTGTCATTGATCTTGACAACAAGAAATGCCTCCAGAAATCGGCAGAAAGTGGGGAACGGAGTGTCTTAACACTAGGTTCCCTCTGCCTATCATGTGGTGTGCGGGATACAGCGTGAAGCTGATGTCATTGATCTTGTTATTAAAGTAATGTCAAATTAACCATGTAGTTGTAGACACAGACAATCTAAATATCTGGATATCTAGAGGTTAATTGTCTAGTTCTAAGCTTATTTAAAGTAGCAGATAATATAAAAATACATATATAGATTTAAAATAAAAATACGTTCGGGTTCGATCCCCACTCGAGGAGATGAAATATTCACTTAAATTTATATTTCCATTTCTTCGCTCTGGTGTCGAGGCTAAGCGCGGCGTTGAATTCTGCCACTCAACACGCAATGCCTCCAGAATTCGGCAGAAAGTGGGGAACGGAGTGTCTTAACACTAGGTTCCCTCTGCCTACCCTGCTATGTGCGGGATATAGCGTGAAGCTAATTTCTTTTTTTTTTTAAAAAAATACGTACTACTGTAGTTTTGAGTTATTAAATTATTAGTATAAAAAACATATATCTAATCCAATTGAGAACCTATTCCTATTCGAAATTGATTAAAATAAACACAAAAGAGATTAGCTTTGTTTCCTTGATATTTGTACCGGTGAAGTGCAACAGACATTACGACCAAAGGTAATAAAGAGGAGCTCCACAGCGCGGCGCGTCGCCTCGGTAATTATGTGTCCCGTACAAGGTGCTGAGACTGTTCCCAACTTACTTAAACCATAAACTACTCTACTGCGGTGCTTAGCGAGCAAAATGCATAGAAAGTGCAACAGCGAGGGATAAATTAAGTTAGAAGGAGCTTTATCTGGAGGAGTGTTCTCGAGGGAACGTTTGAATGTTTTTAAATGTGTTTTGTTTTCAGCTGGAGAATTTAAATTAGTATTAGTAAATTAGTTATATTTAAAGATTATCATGCATAATATACATAGTAATATTTTTAAGAGGCCTTGTTGGTGCACAAGCATTTCCCACTAGGAGAAATATATATATACATATATATATACAGATATATATATATATATATATATATATATATATATATATATATATATATATATATATATACATATTGGTGTAGTAACAAAAAAAGCACTAATGTTTTTATTGTTATTGTTTTTTACATAACTTTAGCCCTGTATAAAATATCCAAGAAATATCCTCATTTTCACATATCTTCTGTATGTAAAAGGATAAAAGAAGAGAAGTAAAAAAATATCAAATTAAAACAGCTTCACGTTGTGCACACAGCAGGGTAAGCACAGAGAACTAAGTTTTGACACACTCCGTCCTCCACTTTCCGTCGAATTCTAGAGGTTTGAGTGGCGGAACTCAACGCCGCGCTCATTTTTATATGTAAAAACTTATAATATTAAAATATAAAATTTGCCTTATTTGTGTGTTGTATTTATGTGTCGCTAACCTAACCTAACTGTTTCGTGTACAAATAACAGTTGACTAGAAATTTTCATATAAATGAGAAAAGGAAGATGTGTCTTAATAAGTTTTGTGCGCCAACATATTATGCGGCGGAAACCGCAGGCGTGAGCTAGTACGTAATAAACAGTGTATTTATATTTCCTCAACGCCCAGGGTCAGGCGCACTAGATGCTCACTAAACTGAACAGAGTAAGACACACATATTCTAAATATAATTTTTCATTAAGAAAATAGATAATTTTGTTTCTTTAAAATATAACAAAATTCTTTAAGAAATTAAAGTATGATCTGTATTATACTAAAATTTAGCATTAATGAACGTGACGAAAGGGCACAATGTGTGTGTGTGTTGAGGGTTTGATCCCTACTTAAGGAAATTAAATATTTATTTAAATTTGCATTTCCTTTCCTCGCTCTGGTGTCGAGGCAAAGCGCGGCGTTGAGTTCCGGCACTCAACAGGCAATGCCTCTAGAATTCGGCGAAAATTAGGGAACGGATTTTCTCAACACTAGTTTCCCTCTGCCTAACCTGTTGCGTGCGGGATACAGCGTGAAGCTGATTTCTAACAGTAATGATAATAATGATAATTTAATAATAACGCATTATTTCAATACAATAATAAAAATATTATTTGTATTATTATTGCTATTTGTTTCATAATATCTAATTAGTTATATTGTTTAGTATCACAGCATCACAGAGATACTCGTATTCCGATACTAAAAATTATACCACTATTAGATTTTACAAAATCTATATATGATTAAAATGTAATGTAATAATCCTAAAGTATTTATTACCTATATTTTTACCGTGTGATCCCGCCCTAGAATAGGTACTGGTGGTGTCGTGAGAGGCGACTAAAGTACGTGTGGTTGAGTCACGTCGCCAGCAATGGCAACACGCATGGGCAGACTCGACCGGATCATTACCACCCCCGGCATTTAAAACCGGCGTGATGTAGTGGTTTTATGCCACTGCGTTTCGCATCAGGTAATGCCGGGCTCCGGCGCCCAACCCACCTTACAGGCAGGCAACGCACCTGCAGCTCCTCTGGTGTTGCACGGGGTCGTGACCGTTGGTAATTACTTACCATCAGGTGACCCGAACGCTCGTTTGCCTTGTCTTTTCCATAAAAAAAAAAGCATGTCTCATGTATTTTGAAGACGTTTCAGAAACTATTATATAGTTGCAATTTTCTTAAAAGCTTAAGACTAATACTTGCTTTGTTTTTTACATCACGATCTATGCCTAGCAGGTAGCGAGAACCACAGTTTTGCATACCTTTAGCCTTGTCTACTATTACCAACCTCTTCATACATATCCGGGCTATTTTTTACGTGACCTCCCCCCGATATTACCGATACTCTGTTGTGGAAGGTCACCGACATCTCCCTTTGCCTCTCACTCTTGGATCATAATTATTTTTATTCTTTTACCATTCATTCTCCAGACGTACCCGAACTACCTGGACACGTTCTTCTTCATTTATAGTTTAGTTTGTCATTCGTACAGTTATTAAGTAATCTAATGTAAATTAGATGTTTCGTACAAGGCTAGAAATATTGGTTAAGCTTTTAGTATTATAACAAAGTACCTAAATCAATTGATAAACTCATTTGTAGCACCGACAGCTACTAATATATTCAATATTCAATGTTTCGCAACTTTAATCTTAGTAGATTATATTAAACAAGGAACGAGAATTTTGAATGTTTCGAATACAGTAGTAGTAGTACTAGTAGCAGTAATAGAAGTGGCTCGATGGTGTTTCCGAACGATTTTGGGTATAAAATGATAATTTATGGATCCGGCCGCAGTCAGACTAACAGGCGATTATAATATTCGTGTCTCGTTAGTGAGGCACGCACCGCTCGACTAACGATTCATAGAGAACGCGGTATAGGCGGACACACGGAAAGTAAATAAACTTATAGTAAATATATATTCTATGTTATGGATCCCTTAAATAATAAATGTATTGAATAAAAAAACATTCCATACCTTTTAAGAAAAAAAGGAACCCTTATCAGATAATTTTATTGTCCGTCTATGTGTCAAGAGCCTTTACCTTAAGAACGCTTGGCGATATCGAGTTTAAACTTAAACCATATACTCAGATCTACGGTACCTTGATTTCTTGAAAAAATCGTATTCTACATTTACTTAATAGTCTTAAATGGGAGGCAAAATTTGGTATTAATAAGGCTTTGGTGTGCATATTCCAATACATATTTTATAAAATATTTATGACGCACTAATTGTACGAACCCTCCGTGGGCGAGCCCGACTTGCGCTTGTTCGTTTTTTTCTGAATTCTTCATATAGGAGGGTAGGCAGAAGGAACCTAGTACTAAGACAATCCGTTACCCACTTTTCGCCGAATTTTCGAGGCAATGCATTTTAAAAAAACGGAACTCAACGCCGTACTTATTGCCTAGGTACCAAATAAAAGAAATTACATGATTAATAAATTTGGGTGACTATTACCCTCGTATAACAGTCTCTCGCTTGTGCGCCACGACGGACTGAAAAATGTTGATTTATTATTTTACTCTAAAAAAAAGTTTGTCTTTACACAAATATTAATATCAATGTCTTTCGCATATACCAATGTGAAGTTGTAGCAAATGTAAATAAATTTATATGATGTGTGAAGTTCTGTAAATCTAGAAAAGTTCGGAAGTCGCCATATTAAGAGTTTTTCAATATATTTGTGTACCCACTGATATGTAAGTAAGCAATCGAGATATTGAAAATGCAACGATGAAATTCTTTACTTATTGTCTTCGGATATGGACCTCTATGAATGTAAGGAGCGATTTCAAACTAAATTGAATATAGAATGTGAGTGCCTGTGATAGCGGCGTACAACCACGCCGGAAGTAGTTGATAATTAAATAGTATTTAGAAGCGTGGGTACGCGCGACGAGCGGCGCGGCGCCGGTGTAAGGAAATACGAAGTTTTACGAATTAACTGATTGTATTGAAATTTCATAGCTTTTAAAACTTGTAAGTACCTAACGCTAAACACATGATTTTATATACTTTCGTCATATATTCCTTATTGTCAACTAATTAAAGAAAATACTATGAATTTTTATTTCTAATAATGAGTATATACTCGTAAGTAGGTAAATTGTAAGGTAATTCCGGTATATACGCTGTTCAAAGCGCCGCTCGCTCCTCGTCGTCACTTCCACCAACGTCTAATAAAGTCAATCTCTCATGTCGCAACGCCGCACCAATTACACGCCGCGCCGCCGTCGAAGCCGCCATCGAACCGCACTTTCTCCACTTAATAACTGGTTCACGACCGGCCATCACGACGCGCTACCATTTAGCTTACTTAATACGCAACAAACAGACACACACACACGCCGCCCCCATCGGTCCCCTGTTCCCCTTGCATCAAATTACTACTATTTTAAGAAACTCAAAATACTGCTTCGTTAGTTTGAGACTTGTCATAAGACTATTCCATGGAACATTTGACAGTTGCTAACCTAGACTTACGCGCAATTACCTTGTTTATTTTAAACTTAGTCCCATATTAAGAGTGACATAACCTAAATCAAAACTGAGCTTATTCTAATTTAATCTTCCTTATTTTCAAAAGGACTCATTAAAAAAGGATTAATTTAAGATTGACATAAGTGGCTTTACTCGACAAGATGTCAACGGGAGATATCCTTGTTATACAATATTTTTTTTTGAATTAATATTATTTCTTCATGAATATTATTTTTTCACCTATTGGCAACAATGTTTTGAAAAATATTAAATATATTTTGTTTATCTTTGCACGTCAATATAGGTAGAGAAAGCAAATGACGAACACAACACCTAGATAGGCAACAGCACCCAAGGATTGGATTTATTCGAGTGAGATAAACTTATTTAAAATATAAGCAAATATTTTATAAAAATATCTCTATCTCTCAGCTCTATTTCTCAAAAAAACGGAAGATTTACTAATGCACCAACGATTTCAATTACAAATACATGAAAGAAAATTAACGGTAAAAATCATTGACATTCATTAAGTAAATAAAATTTAAAATATTGTTATAATTCGTCGTACAACGCGATAACAAGACGCGAAATATTCTAATACGTGTGAAAAAAATACAAGACCGTTGTCCCACAATCAGAAAAAAAGTAACCTTTCCTTTTTAGTAGGTTTATGAAGCTGATCCGCGCTCGGGATTCCTTAATGCGACAGTAAAATGTTAATTGTACCTACTTTTGTAAATGATCTCTCTCACACACACACATACACAAAGACACACACACACACGGTCGACGTACGAAATTAAACATACGAAATAAAACTGCTGCTGCTGACCGAGCGTCATTAATCTTTATAGTGTCTAATAATGCGATGTAACTAACTATACGAGTACGTACCTCACTACATATAAGTTTACGACTAAGTGGCAATATACTCTTGTAATTTAAATATATTTTTATTTTAAAATTAACTTAAATGCATTAGGAAATATAATATTAGGTATACAACTTTTTACAATAAATAACTTGCATAGCGATAAGTAAGCAGTTATTTAGCTTCACGTTATTTTGCTTGCATTAGACAGAGAGCTTACTGTTAAAATACTTCTTTCTCTAGTTTCCTCCAAATTAAGAGACATAATATATTGTGTAGTATAAAGATGGTCATTAAATATTAAACTCCAAAGGGTGGTGATGAGTTCTGCCACTCTACAATGGAACGCAACTATCTGAATCTGAATGTCTTAACATTAGGTTCCCGAGTTCCTACCTCTGCCTACTCACATATCAAAGTACGTGCAGGATACAGCGTGAAGCTAAAAAAATACCTCCATCCGGGTTCAGACTGACAACCATCGCATTTATAGCGAGACACGACTCTACTGAGGCAAAATAGTCTTAGTAGAAGGTTTATATCAGAATAATTTCTACCATTCACTTACTACTGCTATTGACCTTAGCTATTCGCAAGTTAGCTTTTAACTTACAAAGATTTAATACATTTGGTTCAATGTAAGCATTAAGCGGCGTCTGTCGGTCGTCGCTTGTAAGCTGTCGCCGTCGCTCGCCGCTCGCTAATGAGCGCGTGACGTAATGCATGTAATTACATGTACATGTAGGTGGGTACATGCGCATGCGCAGCGCTCACACCTATGTATATACCTAATTGTCACGACTGGAAGAGTGGCGAGACACGAGCACCGTTACGGGCGATGGAAGAAATGCTGTTTCGGTCTTTGTATTTAGCGTATGGAAGCAAAATATGCGGTTTTAGGTAAATCAGCAGATATGTGGTGAAGAAAAATATTAGAAAGGGGGTGTGGATTAAGGGTGTTTAGATGTTATAAGAATGGACAAATAAAAAAAAATCTTTTCATAATAATTAATAAACTTACTTAAATATCACTTCCGCAGATTTTCGTGATGTTCTTGCATATTGAGCGGTAAAGCAAAAAATCACACTTTACATAACGAATACATTAGTTATACATATGTGATAAATATGTGAAACATTTATAATTTGCTATTTGATGCTATCCGAGCATATTACATTTAAATATATTCAACAAGAAAATAAAAAAATTAAAAATAAAAAAAATCTTACATTTTAAGACAACAACAGTATTAAAATACATACACAGCAATCAAACAAGTAGTCAAAGAGAATCACCGTGAAATGTTGCACTGCCGTGACGACAGCGTGACGACAGCGTGACGACGTTATGATCTAGAGCAATTAAGACGGGCCATTGTCTCTAATACACATGCTTAATGTCTTTATGTCTTTAATAACTGTTTGTATTGTACATTTGAGAACTTTCTTGGATTCAGAAGTGAGTTATGATTTTAATTTATCTGCTGTTGCAAAAACATTTTGTCCTTTAATATTAAATAATATATTTAAAAAAATATGAAGTGTTACTAAGAGAGCGGCGTTGACTTACTTCAGCAAGGAATAGAGATGCCGCAGGAAAAAAGGAAAACAATTACAATATGTTAATTTCTGTAACTTTAAACATATATTCCGTAATCTATGTATCAATATGTGAAGCAAAATTTTTAAACCGGAGACGGAGAGGTATGAAAGGCAAAGTTATAGTGTTTATAGAACAAAATGTTAAGAGTGCAGAATGCTAATATTTTTCTAAAATAACGCATATAAAGTACATTAAATTACACATTAAAATTTTTAAGAATAAAAGTAGAAGGAACCTTGGAACTTAGTGTTATGACAGTTCAGAATACTGGAGGCATTGCGTGTTCAATGGCAGAACTAAACGCTGCACTTTGCCAGGTCACAGAGCGATGAAGTGAAAATATTAAATATTTCATGTCTTCGAGTGGGAATCGAACCCACGATGTGTTACACCAACCGGGCACCAGGATTGGCTTCTAGCACTTCCATACATTTCAATATATATACACTTTTGTTTTTATAATGTCTTTGTCTGTCTTTGCGATTTAACACGTTGCTATGGCAATAAGGATTATTGTACGCATCAACGGTAGCTCTCTAATAATAAAAATATGCTTTTATTTCCGTCTTTTGATTTCGTACTAATTACCAATAGAATAAGTACAAATACATGTGAACCAATCCCGGCGCTCACCTCGTCACGGCGTCCACCACCAGGTCACTCATTGGCCGGGCACTGCTCACGCGCCACTACACACAATGCACTGAAATCTGAAACTTCAAGTGAAATTGTCAACCATTTTGAATGCCGCATTCGATCTGGCTCGAAGGACCATTATGGAGCGTTCCGCATCTGCAGTCACCTCGTATGCCATTGGTCATGGAATTAAAGGTAAAACAAAACAATAATCATACCATATAAAGGATTTTGTTTCAAATAAGAGACCACCCTAAGAAGTCTTTAAAATTAAATTGAAATAAAAGAATCTTAATAAATTGAAATAAAAGAATCTGTTTCATATTTATAATTATAATGGAAATGGATTGTTTTTTATTTATATGCTAGTGCTTTGTATGCTCATAGTATATAAGCCTACATCTTTTGAAATTCATCTCAGAAATGCCAAAGTTGTTATACATTACTTACAGAAATGTATTTTATATATGTTTACAGTGTGTATGTAGTGTTATCGAGCTCCTCATGCCATCATTTTCACTAAAGTTATAAAATTATTTATAGAATTCAAAATACTGTTTTAATAATATGTAATTCCACTCGTCTCTTCGTGGTTATGCTGCCCTTGTCTTCACCTGCACTATAGTGGAACACAATAATCATAATATAGACAAAATGAAACGTAATCAATTAAAATATCTCCTTCTGTTTACAACAAAGGGCCGTGGTGAGATTAAAGGTGGACACAATGCCGGCAATTATCTCGGCTATTAGCGACGACCCCCGACGACGGCGGTCACGGCACTCCGCAAGGGGGGGTGGAGGGGGAGATGAGGGGTAGGAGGGGGACGGGGGGACCACCGGGGACGACTTAATCGACGTATCGGCTGTAGAAGATGATTGTTAATCTGCATTATAAATCTAGGAATGAGCTCTTAATTGTATTGTTATGTTAGACTACTAACTAGACTATTAAAAGTCCAAAAGTCCAAAGTAAATTATTTAGGTTAGAGATCATTTAAAAGTCATAGACTCACCGTATGGATGTTGGCTACATCACGGTGCAGAGTGTGGAATTCAGAGCTGTCAATCTAAATGAATTCGAAAAGATTCTACTACTGGCGTCTTTAAACTATATTAAAAACATGAATTGTTTAATAGTTCCATACAGCCGAGATCTTTTAACGAACTATGAAAAGCTTTCGCTGCTATAATTCTTGGGAGCAAGAGTTATAACAGCGAAATCTTTCCATATTATTTATTTCTTGTTTATCTCGTAAATGCTAATAATATATGTATATTTGATTAACTTAGACATAAAAAATAACATACTAAAGATTTATACAAGAACAAAATTTACAAACATGTTTATAAAAAAAATAAATACCAAGAAACCCGTAATTTATGATCATATATAGCATCTAAAAAGTAATTCGGATATTTTTTCACGTTTACAAAACAAAAGTGTGATGTCAGGTCTACTAACCTACTATTACATAAAAAGAATTGTTTTACGATCTTTTTTATTAAAAAAAAAACAGTTAAAATGGCCTATGTATACTACGGCCAATGTGGACACAGCATCACCTCTCAATTACTAGGTAGCTAACTGACTATAACTTTTTATAGAACCAAATTTGTTTCTAATGATCGCTCTGGCTCTGGCTGGTTGCTTAAAAACGATGAGTGCTCGAAATACAGTTCATTTGAATAATGACGGGGCTCGCGGTGATCGCCGCCTTCTTAGTACTAGCAGTAAGTAGTCCTGACGTTTCCAGTAAACATGTTCGTTTCATCTTTAATAAAAGACTGCTGACAATTTTATTGTAATCGTATATTGTTCACGTTTCTCAGTTACAGCGCTTCGTTTTCTTGCTTACTATTTACTTGAGTTTGCCGTAGAGCTCTAGGTTTGTATTGATTATTGAGAATAACATAACCGTTACAGTTTATGTCGGCCTTAAGAGTTATAAGATTGTGTTAGCATAACAAATATAAGTATATTATTTTTAGTGAAATGAACATAACTTTATTATAACTGACGAACTTTCAATTTCTTTCTCTATATGTGTAGGAAAAAAATTTGAAGAGACATACCGCCGCAGTTCCAGCAAGACAAAGCTCGTGCCCGGTGCATTGCAGGGCACGTTTCAATTAGCTGTCTTATCGCGACATCGCGTCCGGCGCTATCGTCCAATTTGTCGACGGCGACTATCGACTATCATCTATCGAGTATCGAGTATTTTTCACGGTAATTATCAGCGACGGGCCAACACGGGGCCGAGTGCCGACGACGGGACGACCGGCCTTTGTCTATACCTTAAGAGAAAGATGTACTCGTATCTGTCTAATCAATTAAATTATTCGTTGAAGTTAAATGTATGATTAACGCAAATAAATGCAGTTGAAAAGAAATTTCTTTGATGTCGCGATGCATAAGATAAGATTTCTTATTTTGGCAAGTACAGTGTCTGGTTCCATAAAATAAAAAGATTTTAATATCGCAACATCAAAATTCGTCGATGGGTGACATATTTTTTAATCATTTAATAAATATTAAATGACTATGTATTTTTAAAGGTTTAATAAATTGTTGGGGAGTGATCTCTGAGTCACAGACAGTGATGCTTTTAGTGCACTGGAAGTTGCAGGGGGCCATCCTAAAGTGTCTTAATACTAGGTAGTAGGTTCCCAGGGCAAGCAGAGGGCTGCTTACACTGCTATGTACGGAGTATAGTGGGAAGTTGAAATAAAAAAAATGTTAAGATTTGTGACCCCTGTACTAAACGAATACTCCTTTAACCACCCCCACGTGGGACGCAGCGCTGTTCCTCTCAGTAAATACTGAGGGCTACTTTGTAATCTATCTAATGTGATAACCCAAACCTTTCTTTTAAGCAATCCTCAATCGTACTTAAGTGTATTGTAGTATAGTGTTTGAATAAAGTTATTATAAATATTAATTTTACAATTACTTTCATGTAGCTTAAAATAATATATTTAATAGAAAGAGATTAGAACAAAAATGAATATTTGAACATTTATAAACATACTCTATATATTTGTAATGTAGCGCAATAGTGAAGTCGGTTGCCATATTAAAAAGTTTACCATTCCTCAGTGAAGCATGCGTCTGATGGTTCTGATCGCTATGACTTAATTGATGTAGCTAGTTGCAGCTTCCACTTAAACTCTATTTGTTTCTTCCATCAATTACTTACGAGAGCGTTTTCTTTTTTATAATATAAGTACTTTAATGAGCGTCGATAGTTATTTAGCATAACTTGTTATCAATGCATTACCACTTACACTGTAGGAAAATAGTTGTTACAATCCACAAAGTATTTTAGTGTAAAGCTAACTAAACTAGAAGTAAGTACACTTTTTGAAATTTAATAACAGTACCTAAGGGAACAAATGTTACATATTTATTTAGAAAACATATAAATATCTGAAAGTAATGGGTTTTAAACCCACGCCTCTTAGAAACCGTCCAAGTTGTCTTTTAATTAAATATATACACATTTTATGTATCAGGGATTTTTAAAGAGCAAAGTAAGATATTATGCACCACTTTTTAAGAGTTACGTTTAATTTTTTATCATTACCAATACTATCCTTACTGATATGACATTGTAAATACAAGCTACACAAATATGAGGCCAGTCGTGGCGCAGCTGCATGGTGTGACTGTAAAGCCGACTGGTTGTGGGTTCGATCCCCACTCGAGGAGATGAAATATTTACTTAAATTTATATTTCCAGTTCTTCGGTCTGGTTTTGAGGTAAAGTGCGGCGTTGAGTTCCGCCACTCAACACGTAATACCTCCAAAACTCTGCGGAAAGTGGGGAACAGAGTATCTTAACACTAGGTTTCCTCTGCCTACCCTGTTGTGTGCGGGATAAAGCGTGAAGATGTTGTATATTGTTAAATAAAGCACCACGTGGCACGTGTGTCGTGTGTTGTGTAAAACAACAGTAAAAAACTTTCTTTGTAATAAATCAATTGAGTGTTAATTGCGTTTATAATTAAAGCACGTTAACTGCGCTTACTTAAACACACGAATATGGGAACAATGGTACACTAATGAATAGACATAGATACACCCATCGAGGGGACGTCGTCGTGGGCTGCCCCAATGGATGCCCCAACAGTTGCCCCAACAGTCGCCCCGCATAGAGCATTGTCCCGCGACGCACAGCTGCTGACAATGACGTACTCATTAAGGGCGGACACTCGTCTCGTTTCATATTTTTTTTATTAATATCAAATATGTCACGGATTTAAACTGTACTTAAAACTAAACACATCTGAAGAATAAATATATTTTTAAATTTTTAAAAGATTTGAAGCATTTACAAGGTCGTTTAATTTATTTGAATTTTTATATTTTTTGTAAAGGATTGTTCTGGTGTTCATATATAAGGACGCAAGCAATGTTTTGCAAAATTTCATAACAAAATGCTACAACTTAAATTAGGTTCTACTTTGATAATTGGGTCAAAATTCAGCATTTCATCTTTCTTTCTCAATTTCTAGATAATGCAAATGATGCGGTAATACTACATTCACATAATTTACATCTTCAAGGGTCTAAAACACAGTACAGTGTTATTGTATTAGTGTTTTTATTTATATGATAACACGGAACCAAGCTCAGTGGTGGACCGTAGTGGCGACGTAGTGGCGACGGTGACCCCCGTCGGTCACTCACGCAGTCGTCAGTGTACCCCTAATCCCCGGACAATGCGCGCTCGGTCGCGGTCGCGGTCGCTCACATTACACTGTATTCATATCATCATATTGCTATTCAATATAACAAGTGTACTGTAATTGGGTCAATTCGAACAGCTCTTGAACTCCCCCACGCTTGTAGATGATCATAAAAGCGCCTATTATTAAACGTGAACTTTAGTTACTGCAATTGATCATTTTTAAGCCATACTTAATATATGAATATTTAATAAATTTACTCCTTCGATTTCGTGAAGCTTTAATCGCGTCGCACTCAATACAGTAGTAGTGAATTCAAATCCCGCTTCAGGTAACATTCATATTTGTATTGTTTATGTTCTTTTTTTCAACGTCTATCTTAAATGCGTGCGTGAAGGTAGAAAGTTAACTAAGTATTTTTTCAACACGTTTATCGTAATTTCATAATAATATATCGACTTGACAGATATATCAGTTTGTAAACAGGCAACAGGCCGAGAGAGTCAGGTGCGTGTACCTTACAGACGCTACGGACGCATCAATAGAGCGATGACACCGACGAGTGATAAATATAATTGTCAATCGTTCATTGTTTGATGAAACTTTTGCGCATTAACTTGTTCTTCCGTCATTTTATACGCACATATAAGGAAACGTCCGCTTGATTGGTCCCGAAACATATATTGTGTTGTCGCTGGAGCCGCATCAGTCCCGATACAGACGTCTCCACATTCGTCGTGCCGTCAGGAGCGCCGCATTCTGCATCAATCCACCTCTCCGATGTCCTGTGTGTGCCGCTGTGCCACAGGCATCCATACTTTAGTGCTAATGAAGGGTCCTTCCATTGTTGGCTTTTAGGCTTCGTCATCATCTCCTTGGAATTAGTGACCACCAAATACAATACAGGTCATTTACAAAAAATCCTTCCAATATAAATAAAAAAATTACATTGTAAAGGCTTTTAACGTTAAAAAAATGCCAAAGAACACTTTTATATCAATAGCTATAGATAATTTTATAATTATATTGTACTACACAAGAATATAACTTTTTATTGTAATATTTAACAATTGTTTTTTAAGTTTTTTATTATAGTTACATCCCAAATATATTTCAACGTTGTAAGTTGATATAAATAAAAAAAAATAAATCAAATTATGAGGCCGTCGTGGCGCAGGAGCACAATAATTTGACTGTAACGCGACGGTTGTGGGCTCGATCCCCACTCGAGGGAGTTAATTATAATTTATTCATATTTTCTATTCTCCTCTGTGGCACCGAGGCAAAAACCCGGCGTTGATTTTCGCCACTCAATAAGCAATGACTCGAAAATATCGACGGAAAGTGGGGAACGGAGTGTCTTAACACTACGTTCCCTTTTCCTACCCTGCTGTATGCTGGATACAGCGTGAAGCTGTATCAAGTTGATATGATTATTTTAAAAACACTTTATGTTAAAACAGAAAAGCCTGCCACAAAACATACAACTTAGACTCCACTAAATACATGAACATAACGTTGATACACTAAAGCATGCAGTAACATTAACACATGGGCATTCCTCGTCCTCCGCGCCGCAAGGAGGCTCGCCCTCGCATACACGTCTAGTTACCTCCGCGCGACCTCGGGATTAGAACTGTAATACGTTTCTCGTAAAAGTTCTCTAATCCCAGTTGTCAATTAAAGTGTATTTATAAAAGCGTCGCTCCACGTCGCTGGCTGTCGCTGGCTGTGGACGGCGGTCGACGGCGGTCGTGAGCTGCCATAGTAAATATTACAGTGCTGTGAGATCTCTACATATATTGAATCTTGATACGATATACGAGTTAGGAAGCGATTTAGAAGTTCGGGGAGTCCACACATTTATACGTTAGAGATATTTTAATTACATTACTTAGGAAATAACTAGTTTTGTAAAACATTTTATTTTATAAATTTGTATTATAATTATATAGAAGTATGATAAGTATACTTACTTATTAAGAAAACGTTTAAAAATATGAACTGTGGCTTAGTTAGGTTTCCAAAGAGGCATGGGTTCAAATCCCGCTACGTTAAATTTTTTATACGTTTTCTTAATAATTATTTTTCTTTCCTAAGTATGGAATAACACTTTAAAAACGTTGAAAAATATATATATTCAAAACTGTACTTATTAAAATGTTAATACATTTAAGTATATATAGGTAAATAAATGACTGTCTTTTATCTATGATATCTTTCTCAAATTATATTCGTTTGTCATTCTGCACGTGCCCGACCTCTGTAAAAGTAAACATTCATCACCTTTTTCGTAATATTTTCATGTATACAAAATATTTGACCACATTTGTTTAACAATATAATCAAACCAAGAGAGTACACAGTTGTACGTACGACAGTAATCGTACAACTGTGTACTCTCTTGGACGCGCGCAGAGCTGCAAGTATCAATCAGGCGAGTCGATGCGATGTTAATTAGAGATAGCGGCGGCGCTGATAGCGGGCGGACGGGGCTTTCAAATTTGTGGCCCTCGGCGAGATACCCGCGATAACCCCCGACACCCCGACACGCCGACACGCCGACACGTCGACACCCCGACATCCCGACACTACGAGCTAAATGCAATCTATTCTAAATAATGAGAAAATTTGTTGTACGAGTACACCCCGCATTCATCATTATTGTCACGTCCAAAGTTCTATCTCAAGAAGTGTTTTTACTATTTATTTGTTGCTTTGTAGATATATTTTGTAGATATATGTGAGTGAATGTTTTTTTATTTCAGTACATTTGACTCACAATTTTTATTTCCTAGAAAGGACACACACTCTCACATAAGCTTACGCTTTAGATAGATTAAGAAGAAAATTATTAAGAATATTTTTTAAGAGACTCGAGCGTTGCACAACAGCAGCTCCAAATATCTCTGTGAAAATAGTAATTGAGATCCATCGTAGTGCAGCGGTAAGGCGTCAGACTGTAAATGTGACGGTGGGCGTTTGAATTCAACTCAGGGAAAGAATTATTTCTGTTTAAAAAATTATTTAAAAATTATCTTGATAAAGGCGTTGAGTTTCGCCATTTAAAAAGCAATCTCTAAGTCTCCTCTGCCTACCGTGTACCGTGTTATATGCAAAACACAGCATGAATGCAAAGAAAAAAATATGAGACTTGCACCCCAGTGGCACAGTAGTCACGGCTCCGTACATATAATTACTGCTCGGGAACGGCAGCCATGTCATTACACGCATTGCGAATTCAGCGATTTATAGCTTTTTTCCTAAACGATTTATTACTAAAGAAATCGTGAGCGATCGCCGTGAGCGCTGCATTAGCTTCATTAAGCTAATGAATTAGATGTAGAGTCGCCACTGATACATGTGTGTGTGTCTAATGTACGCGATACGTTAAAGTGCTTTAGCGTTTAATAAATAATAGAACAAACAAGAAAATGTTATAAATAAATATATTACAAATTATTATATGTAAATATATTATTGCCATTTCTAGCAGTTTTTTTTAAATCTTTAATATGAATTATTTGTTTTCATCGTGGAAAGAAATTGATGATTCTTTACTACTTTATGGTACTAAATTACAATGAAGAAAATTAGAACACAATCAAATGCTACACATTTAATTGTACGGGTTCATCTCGACGCAAATAGCCGACTTATAGTGATTTATCACGTATCTTTGATTTATTCCCCGTCCGCCGTCTCCACTCTCGAGAACTCCGCCCCCCCCCCCCTCTCCTCCCCACCCCCTCCGTGCCTAACGGCAGTCGTAATGGTGGCTATCAATAAAAATTTCGCCTATAACTAGATTATTTTTTAATTAACACGGAACGAGTTCATACTTGTTGTGGCTAGCATGTGGACAGGTTTGGAAGATTTATGTGCGATAGTTAGAAAATTAAAGTTCGTTTAGTATGTGCTCATTTGGCTTTTATTGCGGACAGCGGTGAGATGTATCGGATCGTATGCGTTAATGATGTCACTTTTTTTTCATTTATTTATGTACCACACAAGAAAGAAAGTACAGAAATCATATAACAACAGAAAGAATGTGTACAACGGATAACTTATCTCTAATAGCGATCTCTACCAGAAACCCTTGAATGTAGGAGATGTTAAAAGAAATGATTCGGGTGCGGTATTTAGATATTACGGTAATAATAATAAACCTACATACAAATATACTTAATATTAGTTAATATAACTATACTTACATAAATATATAATATAAACACTATATAAACATACAAAAACATAAATATATACAATAATATAAAGACATTGAAAAAGAATATTAAAGTAATAAACATTGAAGTCTCTCTAAATAAAAACTACTTTTTAGATATTTACATGATTTTCTTTTACTAACATCGGAGCCTGTTGGAACACAAGACCACATTTAATCAACATTTCTTAGTATATCACTACATCATTCTTCACAAATAATTAAATACGTATCTGAAGATAATCTAAGTCCCGGTCGAGTAATCTCACCCATTCGGGCATTTTTATGAGCTGACTTTTGGCCCTCTGAAGGGTGAAAGTAGAGCAGCAGTAAGATTACAGTATATAACAAGATAGCGCGGAGACACGGAGTTCGGTGTTAGCATTGCATTGAATAGCATATTCAGAAGTCACGGCGGAGAGCCAGATGTAGGCGATAGAGGATCTGCTATAACTCACGGTATCGAGGAGCATCGCGCGTGCATTAGGCGCGTGTAGTACGACGCACGGCGCGCGGAGAACGGGACGGAGGATCAGGGGAGTTAGGGCTTGTCGTGTTGCTGTTTCCTTTATTGTTACTCGAGTTTACGATTCTCTGAAGATCTAATAATACTTACATTGTATATTTGTGTTGTACATACATAGTACGTACAGTTACAAAAAAACAGTCAAATTTATGTTACTATTGAATGTGTGTGTGTGTGTGTGTTTGTGTTGCTAGAGTAGAGCAATTAATTTTACTTGTAAAATATCGTATTTTTAATTTAGTGGATGAGATAGTGGAGGCGTGTAGCGGGACGCTTTACATGTAATACGCTGTAAAATAGTTAGAATACAAATGATTACATTAATATCTAACACGCCGACGACAGTCGACACGCTGGTGCTCTTTCAGTACAAGAGTATGAGCGTGACGCATGGTCGCGTGCGCGCGTCACGTCGCGTGCGTGTACGAGTATGTAAGTGACCGCGAGGAGCTCCTTACATTATATCAAGCGCTGCGGTCGATAACGCCGACGTTGTAATTTTAATAATGACAATGCTCTTGTACTCATGTTCAGATGAAAGATTAATTACCAATAATATTTATAATATTTACAAAATACTTCATAATAGTTGTAGTAGTTAACCACATGATACCACGAACGGTAACGACAGTGCTTGTTTGTATTAATGTTTTGTACAATTAAAACATTTAAATGATGCATTTGAAATAAATTGAGCGCTTAAATCATAAAGTCATAATGGGTGATCTGTTTGATGCTGTCTGTCTGTCGATTGTGGTTCGTCGAACCAGAGATAGAATGTAGGTAACGGTTTTAATAAAAGTGATATGTGATTAATTGCGGCGTTTGTTAGTGCGGCGATGCGCAGGCGCAGCGGGGGAGCGAGGGGAAGGGGAATCAATCATCTCGCATTGTGAAGTTGTTGGCAGAAGAATTACATATACGTAAAATTTAATTTATGATAAACGTGCAAATCTTATTGTTGATGGAAGATTTGTTAAAAATATTCACATAATGAAATATTCTATTTGCTTTTATTGCTTACTATTGTCATACATTCTAAAGAAATTATTTTATTTAAGCATGCTACTTAAAACCCAACATTGGGTGACGTTAATTTGATTCACATCTTTGGTGACGGCGGAGTCATGGACTAGGACTTTTCATCTAAAACTTTGCTAATTACTGAGTAGTTAGGTAACGTTTCGTTTAAATCTTACAAATATAAAAAAAATATAATGACAGTTAAACATGTTTAATTGGTAAATCACAACTCGTTTATTATTATTATACAATCATACTAAATCAACATGCTTTTTACGTCTTACTTATTTTTTTAAACTAATAACAATTTTAAGGATTTACGTCTTAAAGCAGACTTTATTATTAATTAGGCAGTCTAGAAAAATAAAGAAAACTATATAAGCTTCTAAAACAAAGAAAGTCCGCACCCCCTTGAAATCTACTCGTCTTGTACCTTCAAATAAGTTTTTTTTTATGAAAAAGGACAAGGCAAACAAGCGTTTGGGTCACCTGATGGTAATTGACTACCGCCCACGACTCCGTGCAACACCAGAGGAGCTACAGGTGCGTTGCCGGCCTTTAAGGTCGGTTGGGCGTCGGAGCCCGGCATTACCTGGTGCGAAATGCAGTGGCAGAATAAGTACTGCAATAAGACACTATGTGCTCAAGGCACAAATATTTCTTGTGTATTTTTATGACAACTATATTTGGCTGTTCTAATTTTTCGCTTTTTCGTCAAGCCCCAACAATTCCAGTCCTATCATTGATATACAAAATTTCTAAAAATCTTGGTCTTTGTTGAGACTGTCCAAGTTGAACCGTGTCTATCGTTCTATTGTATGAGAATTAATTACTTTCAATATCGGTAACGGAAAGGAATGAACTACTTAATATGTTTATTTTCTCGTACATAGTGCTTTAACACTAGGTTCTCTCTGCCTACTCTGCTATATTGCGGAATATTCGTAGTCTCACTCATATTCTACATTTACAAAATAACCATTTTAAAGCACATAAAAAGTGCTTGCTATGTTATGCTATTTTTATTTATTATGTCATATATTATAAACTGTATTATTGGACCTCGACACATTCGTCGAAAAGTGAGTCAAAGTATTTCGTCCAATTTACCTAAACAGTCCGCGCTACATGTACATACATATACCGTATAGTGAGTCAGGTTCTAATTAGGGCCGTGGGAATGGTCGGTGAATTTTTTCGCGTTTTTGCCGCGACCGGAGCTCACCGCACCTCCTCACCTCCTCACCTCCTCACCTCCTCACCTCACCGACTCGTGTCCCGCAGACTTGTCAAATGTCAACGCTCAAGAATGTGTTTCATTAAGTAGCCAATATCTAATATCTTTTCTTGTTAAACACATAGCGAGCCTCTACGTATGGAGCGCTGGTACGGTGCGGCATACGTGATACGGTCGACTTAGTTAAAGTTTCTATGGCGATACCTAATTGTTTATTAAGAACATGAATTTTAAAATTAATTACCTGATTTGAAAGTTGGATGGCAATCATTTTATCATTTAATCGCTAAATATATATAAAAAAAATTCTTATAACGAATTCAACCTATAAACGATTTTTATATTTGTTAACGAGTGCCTTATCTAATTAACATTGGAAGTGACTCGCCCCTTGTATATTGCAATAAGAATGCAGAAACACTTAGCAAGTATGAGCGACGCGCGCGACCTGTCCTGCTGTGAGTGGAGTGCAGGTTGAGATGACACGAGATGTTCTAATATTGAAATAATGCGTTTTTTTTTCACTTTTGCTATTATTTTATTCAGTTTCGATTAAACTTATTAGTATTATTGAAGCTTGTAAATTCTATTTTGCTAATATTTTATTATGTTTGTACGTTTTTGTAAGTTTACCTCTTTAATGATAATAAAAATAAATATTATTTTTGACATTATTTGAGCTTTAAGAAAATAGTTAAATTGTATATTCGTAGTAGAGAAACAATTACTGATTGCAAAGAGGACATGTATGGGGATACAATGCATTCACTTTGGTTTTAATACATTTTATTTTAAAGGAAAAAACCATATTGTAGAAGAATACCAGCTAAAGCTACTATGTGCTTGGCCATCACATAGGAATGATATAACTTACACTAAAAGCCATCCATTAATAAGTAGGTATCGTACTTGCACCTACGTTGCGCGAGATGGAGGGCGTGCCAGAGCCGGCGGTGACTCAGATTCCACGAATCACTCCGCTATCTTAATTGACATTTTATTTTCATTGTTTCTTGTAAAACCACGCTAATGGAATAAATTAAAACCAAGCTGTTTAATCTGTAAACTAATATATCTTGTGTTATTCCAGCGATATGGGCGCGGGTTCGACACCCGGCGCATGCCTGTGCTCCTTCGACCTCTATTTCACTTTAATTTGACCATCTATCACATAGTTGGGACTCAAGATTATTTCGCACGTTGGCTAAAATATTTTTCTTATAATATTTAACAAACAAAACACTTGTGAACATTCTTATGGTAACCAATCCCACATCATACGACCACATACGTACTTACATAGCTCGTACGAGCTATCTGATTCCATAAAGTAGCTAATTATACGTATATAAATATAATCTGTCAAATCATTTAACTAAGATGACATCAGATTACATATCTAACTTTTTTTAGCTTCACGTTGTAACCCTCACATAGCAAGGTAGGCTGAGGGAGCCTAGTAACCTAGTGCTAAGTCACTTCGTTCCCCATTAAGACACTGACGTTCCCGAATGCTGGAGGCACTGTGTGTTGAGTGGCGGAACTCAACGCCACTAACTTTATTCATATAATATTACTTTAGGGGTGGAATATAGATCTAATGTAGTTTTTTGCAAGCATACATGATGATGGTCGTCACATATTATACATATATCAATGGATTCCTCCTCTTCCTTCCTCTACAATCTCCATGTTGCCAACTCGCCGCGACCCGTTTGATGTCGCTCGTTTGTGTCGAGACAAGTCTCCTAATTTATTGACAACGCTTACTATAAACACAAACGTTGCTGCGTTTCTGTTTATAACTGGTTATAAAATTCTCAAAAGTATTCGTTGATGATTAAATTTTAGCAATGTTAGGTTTTTGTTACCTTTAGTACTTTTGAGATCCTTCTTTATGTTTAAAAATATTAGTACCGAGTATTATATTAGTATTCAAGCTTGATTATATAATTGTAAAATTGTTAATATTTCTAGCATTATTCAAGTATGTATACAGCATGTGCGCTGTCCGGGTCCGCAGTGAGGCCGCTGGGCGCTGAAGCGACGTCTGAATCATGTAACCAATTAACATTCCCGCGTACTAAGTGCTGGTCGCTGATGCTGGCTGACGAGCCTCCTCCCCGACGATGATACACTTGGACTTTTACATTCTATCTTTTAAAAAATGTAATCTTAATATACTATGAAGAATATTTTACTACCTTTTTTGGTCGTTGTGGCACAGCGGTGCAATATTGACTATAAGGGTGACAGTTGTGTGTTCGATTCTGACTTGAGGAAATAAATTATTTTCATTCGGTATCATCAAATTAAGTTTGGTGTTGAGTTTCGCCACTCAGCACACAATGTCTCGGAAATTGAGCGCTCTGTCGACCCTGTGATGTGCGAGATACAGCGTGACGCTATGGAAAAAAATCTAAGTTAATCAAAATACAATTTGTAGGTTTTTTATTTAATTTTATTAGCTACGTTATAATACATCTGCTTATAGAAACTATTTTTATAGAAATATGTAATACTTACTACCTCATCGTTAATACATATTTAATTAACTTATTATTTAATTAACAATCAAAGCTCGACCGGTTAGCTGTAACGTATTTGAGACGTGTTATATATACTGGTGTATATTCTCGTATCTATATTTATTAGTAATAATTTTCTGCCTGAATTAATAATGCTTAAAAGATTAATCTGATACGATGTTGACTATAAAGTAGTTGCTGAGGTCTCACACCGTCCGACGCGAGGCGATCGATGCCAGCTTTTTAAGTATACTTTTTGTTCTCAATATTTTGATACATCGTGAACGTATCATTAAGTGCATTAGACTAATCCTTGCTCGCTGCGGACGGACTTACAGTACGGTGGTACACTCGAGGGAATTAGTTTTATTGGGAAATTACTAACACTTGACTATTTCTATGAAGATTTAATTATCTTGTCAATTTATAATTATTAAGCAGATAAATTGAAGAATGTATAGAGTGTCTTTCATGAGCTGTAAACGATAATGTCTAACATACAAACATACATGTTTTGTAATTTTTGTATATGGATTAATATTACAGATACTTTTTAGCTTCACGCTGTATTCCGTACGGGTATATAGGTATAACACAGTAGGCAGAGGGAACCCCAGTATTTTAGATACATTGTGTGTTGAATGGCGGAACTCAACGCCGCGTTATGTCTTGTTACTAGAGCGAGGAAAAGAATACTCATTTCACTGAGTGGGAGCCAAGCAAAACAGCGCCGCGCCAAATATTTCTAGAATGACGAGTATTTTATAATTGCATTGTATAGTTTTTATAAGATTTTCCAAGTTGGTCTCATACTAAAGTATAAACGACATACGAGTACTTTTAGTTTAGATTTGATTAAACAAGCCCCGCCCCCTCGCGCCGTCGCCCCCTCGTCCCCCCCCTCGCGCCGTCACTCGCGCGCGGGATTAAGGCTATTGTGACTTGTGTTTTTTATATTTACATTCACTTGTCTTTGTCCGTCAACTACGTATGTACGTATGTATGTGTGTACGTACTGTCGCGGTAAATGCAGGTACTGATTAGATATCGATTTTTATAATTCAATATTCATACACACTTTAAGACGTGCAGCAAAAACTAATAAATATATTTCTAATGAGATAAATGTATATTATCTAACTAGTTTTTATTATTGCATTAGACACGACCTAGAAACATGTTGAATAAATTATATTATAATTTATAATTATTTCTTTTTCATAAATAAAAATGTTTGCAGATTAATTTGCATATTGTTGTTTTTATTCATTGAAATAAATAATTTATTTATATTTATTACATTTCTACAATTACAAAACTACTTTGAATGCATGAAAAATATGATATTATTATAAATCAAATTATTATATTATTAATTTGATAGAGCATACGATCAAGTGTTATGTTCAAGCAGCGAACAACAATAACAATTAATATAAAAGAACCCGCGACCCGCCGTACAGTGCCGCAGCCGTCACGACCCGCACCGCCGCCGCGCGTGATGGAGCGGCTGCGGTCACCGAGAGGACACCGCTCTATATTTTACTTGCAGATAATACATTTTTCATCTAAATGGTTCGTATTACATTCACTGTTGTTGTTGTAGCGGGTGATGGACGTGGAAGGATGGGAGCTTTCTAGTTACGTTGAGAGATTGCAGCGCAAAACGCTTTTTTATTTGCATACATTCTTTTAATAATTATGATCCATTATATACATAGTGAAAATTAACAAAGGCCGTCGTGGCGCAGTGGCGTAGCGTTTGACTGAAAACGCAATGGTGAGTTCGATCCCAAGGAAATGTTTATATTTATTTCCATTTCCTCGCTCTGTAGCGAGGCGCAAAGTTTGCTTTGCGATGTTGACTTCCTCCACTCGACACGTAATGTCTCGAAGATTGGGCGGTGCGTAGACAACGGAATGTCTTAACGGTAGGTTCCCACGGTAATTAATGATAGTACTATTATATAACAATGTAATTGTAAAATGATGTCATTAATGATAATAAAAATTAATAATACTTAAAATTAGAAAAGTTGACGCGATACATAATATAACGGTAGCTCTAACGCAAAGAAACCGAAACCGAATATTAGAAAGGTGATCAAAATATTGATGTATGTAAAAAATATAAAATTCTATTTGTTAAAGATTAAGTTTACGAGATATATGAGAAGTGTTTATTAAACGCGGCTTCAAATACTTCCCATTCTTTAAAAAACTATAAAATCTTACGGCACTTTTATAACTTTAAAGTGTTTATTGATATTTCTTGTAAACTTTACGACGACAATGTTTAGTGGTGTTAGTTATTTGACAGTGATGTGGTGACACACTCTTTAGACGTATGATGTCTTGAATGCGTTGAACAACTTATATAACACACATAGCAAATATGGATACATTATAACTTTTTCTTCAAAATATATTCCGCATCCAGCAGAGTAGGCAGAGGGAACCTGGGAACCTAGTGTTAAGACACTCTGTTCTCTAAGGACACTTCAGTTCCCAGTTTCCGTTGAAAATTGGAGACATTGCATTAATAGAGTGAGGAAATAAAAAATATAAAATATTTCATTTCCTCGAGCGGAATTGAACCCACAACCTACCGTGCTTACAGTCGCACGCTTGTGCCCCTGCGCCATGACTATGACCTCAAAATGCAATATGAACAGTTATATTTATTACTAGGCCAGTCGTGGCGCAGCGGCAGAAGGTGTGACTGTAAAACCGACTGGTTGTGGGTTCGATCCCCACTCGAGGAGACAAAATATTTAATTAAATTTATATTTCCATTTCTTCGCTCTGGTGTCGAGGTTAACGCCGCGTTGAGTTCTGTCACTCAACACGCAATGCCTCCAGAATTCGGCAGAAAGTGGGAAACGGAGTGTCTTAACACTAGGTTCCCTCTGCTTGCCTTGGTGTGTGCGGGATACAGCGTGAAGCTGATATTTATTACTATTGCACTGTTTGTTCATATTCGTATAAATTTACATAATCGTACCAAAACTACTCTGACTAACGTCTTACTGCGTATCTTAATATATTAGATACGTATACAAAATACATACAGACATACACTAAGTATCTAGTACTCAGTGTCTGTCTATACGTCAACGATGCCCTTTGATAATCTCAGCTATATCTCAGTAATCAAATTAGAATTCCGAAGATATAATGAAATGGACGCGGCGCCTCAAATTGCGCGCGTTGATGTCTTTTATCAAGAAACATTGTTTACATTGTGAATATATAAACTATTTAAATTTTGTTGCAGCTTTGTTCAATTTTACTTTATTTCATTTTCAAACACTATATTAAGTGAGTTAAATGATTACATTTATTATATTTATTATACTATTATTAACTGTAATCAGTATAATAAATAGAAATATGATAAAGAAATCTCTCAGATTATACGAGAAACCGAGAGAAAAATAAGAATAGATATTCTAAAAACACAACAATGTATATTAGGCACTTAAGATTATTTTTGTACAAGGATTTTCAATTAACATTCTAATCCCCAATATTTATGTACAAATATACACACGCACACACGCACACACGCACACACACACACACACGCATACACACACGTCCCTGCTTCGTAATGAATTGTTTGTATGTCGAATGTAACAGTTCAAGAGGTCGCGCGTAGATTATGTTACCCACAAATTTAAGGTAATTAGGAAATACAAATCAATGATAGTGGTAGAGTTCAGCGGCGTTATCGGTTATAGCGGCGATGCTGACAGCGCCGCGTGGTGGACTCCACGGAGTAGTAAATTGACATAACATTTTCATAATTATGTTAAAGATCACATTCTTGATTATAAGTCTATTCAGCGTTGACTCGCACAGCGCACGCGCCCGCGGCTGCGCCCGCGCAGGTGCCTTCTTCTTTAATGGCTTATAGAATTTAAAATAGTATTTACTGTGAATAGCTTCGTTAATTGATCATTCGTTTTTTAAGCAAACAAGCTAAACTTGTTTTAACTGTCGGTAAACTAAACACGACGAGCGAAATTTCTGAGATGACTTACAATTACTTAATTTGCAACAATAATATTTCTTTATTGAATTATAAATATTTTAATGTAGTTATATTTTGTATATAGCTCGTATTGCTTGATGTACATAATATGCCTTATATCATTTTTTCTTCTTAAATAAAATAAATTAAATAAATCAGCTTCACGCTGTATTCCGCACACTGCAGGGAAGGCAGAGGGAACCTAGTGTTAAGACACTCCGTTGCCCACTTTCTGCCGAATTCTGGAGGTATTGCGTATTAAGTGACAGAACTCAATGCCGACACCAGAGCAAAGAAATGGAAATATAAATTTAAGTAAATATTTCATCTCCTCGAGTGGGGATCGAACCCACAACCAGTCGGTTTTACAGTTTGTGCCCCTGCGCCTCTCATTTGTTCTTCTTCTTTGCTTAAAAATATATTTACAGATTAACGAAAATTAGAGTAATTGAATCGATTTTGTGTCACTAAGCTTAATTTGTTGTCGTTGGACAATTTAAGTTGCAAAAATATGATAATGAGCTCTGTATTTAACCGTCGCCCGCAATGTGGCGGAGCTTGTAAGGATCCTCTAGTAAATAAATATTGAGCTTTATGCTTTTTCGTATTATCTCCCAATAAGTGAAAATAATCATCGTTGCGGTGATCACTCACCGACGCCGCGCGGTCATCTGTGAGTATGCTTTTTATAATCTTTACTCTACTTACACGTCGGAACTTTTTTATCGATATCGCAAATTATTCAGGTTTAGGTCAGTTAAATATTTACGTATAAATTAAACCAAAATAAAGGAATAATTGAACTTAAATGATATGTTTGGTAAGCTTGGTGTTGCGTTGCGTTTTAATTTGGCAAAATAATAATCAACGCAACTCTTCTTCCACTCTTATTTAAGCAAGTATACATGTTCTGTGAGCTCTTTAATATTTAGTTCGCGTAGACCTGTACAGTACGAGGCGCACACTGCAGAGGTCCTGTCCGCTGATGGTCCATTGT
This sequence comes from Heliconius hermathena, assembly GCA_013403705.1. Classification (NCBI taxonomy): domain Eukaryota; kingdom Metazoa; phylum Arthropoda; class Insecta; order Lepidoptera; family Nymphalidae; genus Heliconius; species Heliconius hermathena. The sequence continues at coordinate 52,702 of JAAIXJ010000028.1, read as the reverse complement.
CTGCAGAAGCACAAAAACGGCGTCATATGTGCGCCCGCGCCCGCGACTACCGGCCGCGAGCGTCTCTCTGCGGCCGCAGATCACCGATACACTCTCAATTTGCGGTCAGCTTTAACAGCTCGCGTTTTATGACGCACTGTATTGTATTGTACACAGTGTATTTCATTTTATGTTCACTTTAATAAATATGTTTAAAGATAGATCGTCTTACTAAATGTGTATTTTTAATGTCTGGCTCTTTACCGTCCACATAAAGTTTCAGGTATTGCTACTATGTATCACAACTTTGTTTATCAAATCTCAATTTTGTTGCCAACTAATCTTCATGTAACTTATATATTGTTAAAATCTAAAGTTTTTGCATGCGTGCTTACTTATACGACTTTTAATAATATAAGTTTGTATGTTTGTATTTATTGCAACTTGAAATCATTCTCAAGTGTTCAATCCCGGGCGTTCTCTTACAATAACAAGTAGATAACATTCATAGCGATATGGAACTATGTCTTTTACTGTAAATTGATTTGATCTCCTTACAAATAGCATCATAAATATTAGTCATACATCTGCCTCGCAGCATCACAGCAGCTCCTATAATAGAGTATATTACAGGTACAACAGAGTACAGTGCACTACAGTACAGTACAGGCGTCTAAGTGATAGCCCATTGTCTGAGCGCCCGCGTCCTATCAATCGCAATTTGTCCGAATGTGATTATGGAGACTGAGAGGTGCATCTACTAGTATCTTGTTTTGTAATTTAATATTTTAAGCGTGTTTTATTCGTTTTTATGATAATGTCTTGGTTTTCCAGAATAAAGAATCCAATATTTTTTATTAACTATCTATTCAAATTAATTGAAAAAAAGCTATAAAATGTTTTATTCCAAAAGTTAAATTATATACGACTCTACTACTAAATCGTCCCGCTTTCATTTTATTTTGTAATTGAAACAACAAAGCAAAACGTAATGTTAGTTTACTTTAGTCGCTATCGAGCATCGAGCTGATGCCGGCGATAGCGGCTGCCGTGACGTGGTCGTGTGGGAGTTGCCGTTCACACGTCGCGTCGTCTCTAATACGCAATTGTTACAGCCGCGATTGAAATCTCTCGTTCGGATTATCATACGACAGCACTTAGAGAAGCTGTGTGTATGTGTGTGTGCTGCGTACATATCATATATTTACAATAAATCATACAAACCTACATGTCAAATTTTGTTAGATTTTCTACTCTTAGCAGTTTGGAATGGCTGTCATCTCGTATTGTCAGTTAGTAATAGAATTTAGCGAAAATACAAATATATTAATATTTATTTATTATTTTGTAATATTTATAACTTATTTTTTAAAAATGTTAACTAATGCTAATTTTTTACCTATCTGACTAGAAAAGAAGATAAAATAAGTACGATTTAGATATAACATGACGTTGACCTCATATAAAAAGAGATGTCTCAAGTATACACTGTGCATACATATACTCGTATTTCTCTTCCCTCAGAATATCGTTGTCTCGCACAAACTGCCAGTTTTTTACTAACAGATAGAAGATTTAATACTTGAACACGGACGACGTTTATGAGGACCCAACAATACCACTGTAGAACAGTTACTGTTTAAACTTCACATCGTTATTATAATATTATGTAAGTACTTTATTATTTTTTCCCGCATATAGCAGAGTAGGCAGAGGGAACCCGGGAACCTAGTGGTAAGACACTTCCATTCTCCATTTGTACTAATACTAATATGTAAAATACATATTAGTAGTACATCATAAAATATTACATATGATTTAGACCAGTGTTTCCCAACCTTTTTTGTGCCCCACCTTAACCTTTCTAAAATTTTTAATGCCCCCCTATTATGTTCATAATTATGTATGTTAAAATATGTGTAATAACATTTTATGCATATTGATAAAACTAATTTCTTTTTTATTTTCACCGTGACATCCTCGCTAGTACCTGCCATACTGTCTATCTCTTCATTGCGGACTCGATCAGCTAAACTGACTGACGCATATCCTACGAAGAGATCGCAT
>JAAIXJ010000028.1:4417-50453 GCA_013403705.1 Heliconius hermathena | reverse complement strand
ATTGCGTGGTTTCTTTGAGTGGAAATCGAACCCACAACCGTCACGATGCACCACGATGGTTTCGTAGTATATGTAACAATAAACAAAACGACGGCGTTGGGTTGCACCAGCCGACATCTCTTAAATACTTTTTTTGTAATGAAATTAAAATTGCCGTTGAACATCCTGTACATACGCGAACTGTCTCTAGAAAGCAGTTACGGACAATAAGAGCCAACAACGCTTACGGCGAACGCACTTCGGCCTACCTCGTACCGAGAATAGTAAATGATCTCCCATTAAATGTATGTAATGTTATCAATAAAGAAAATATAAAAAAAGTGTTAAAAAAATATTTTGTCAATAGTATTTAACTTTATTTATTTTATTAATTAACTTTTTTATAAATTTACTGTGAAATCTTATTAAGTATTTAACTTTATTGCAAATTAGAATTGTGTAATTTAAGATCATTTTTTTAACATCATAACAAACCTTTTCGGTTTTTTAGATGTTATATGTATTGTTGTTCTTTTATTAGTTTTTAAATGGTAATAAATTGAAAAAAAAAATCTATATCCTTAAGTTCCATCTCTCAACATCTCATACCTGCAGAATTCGGTGGAAAGTGGGGAAAGGGGTGTCTTAGCGTTATGTTCCCTCTGCCTACCCTGCTGCGGGATACAGCGTGAAACTGATTTGAGTTTTATATATTTCAATAATAAATAATAATTCACTCCTTCAAGTGGGGATCGAACCCACAACTATCGCGTTACAGTTATTCTCTTGTGTCCTTACGTAACGATGGTCTCTAAATTAAAATAAAAATATATGGTAAAATTAATTCAATGTGACAAAGTTATGCTTTTAAAATTAAAATAAATAAAAATTAAATCAAATATTTATCAATTATATCTATGTACGTTGCGATGGGCCCGTGGTCACCTTGAAGACTCCAATCATCCAATTTTATATTTTGATTTCGTCAGACGAAATTATACCTAATAATTATTTACGGCAATTATTTAAGATTTTCCCTTTTTTGTTAAATTTGAAGCGACAGGGTTAAAGTTGTATCGAGTTCATTTTTGAATAACCCCCCTTAAATATCAAATTGCCCCCCAGTGGGGCGTGGGCCCCACGTTGGGCAACTCTGATTTAGACAAACAATTCAACTGCCTTCACGTCCTGACAGGACCGAGTGCACGCTGCTGGCGTCACGTCGAACAACTGCGATATGAACAAACTATTATATAACACACAAAATACACGCTGCGTAAAATATTATCAATGATCTTAAATTATAGATTTATCTGGTTCAATTTGTTTATATGGAAGTCGTTATAAGTTAAAGGTAACAGAGGAGTATCTCGGTATCGCGAGGGTGTTATCTCGCCAAAGTTAATGTGAGTCGTGTGCACTGTGCACTGTGCGTGCACAATTAATGCCAACTGACTCGTATATGAAATGATAACATCGCGGCGGACTGACTGCACGCTGCACGCTGCACGCTGCACTACACGTGCACGCAACTTGTTGAGCATTTTGCTAAAATTCTGTGCTTAATTTTTAAACTGACACTGATAACTATATGATCGTAGACACTAGTCCACATCTACCCTGTGAATGAGACACACGTCGAAGGGAGGCTAGCCTCGATAAAGCTATGAACAGCTGTATACTAACTATGGGCATGTCATTTTATACATAAATTTTTAAACAATAATATCTTGTGTCTAATATTTTTTAGGATAAGAAAGCTGTACAAAAAATCACTGCATTCTTCATTATGTTCGTAAGTTCACAGAAACAATGCGAGCTGTTTTTGTCTACCAATAGAGCTTCTAAGCATGGATTATAAACTGAATTATGACGTTAAAATTCATTATCCAATATGTAGTCTCTACAAATAAAACTGAAATAGAAAACAGATCGAGAGTGATCGAAATGCAGCACTTTGTAGAAAACAAAAAAACATTACGTCAAAAGTAATTAAAACAAATAGTTTCTAACAATAATAAAAGAAGCCAGACGTGTCCGCTCGCATCTTCCTTCTATCTAAACGATCGTATAATTTAATCTTCTTACTTAGAGAGCTTATTATTTTTCCTTTATAAAAAACATCGATCATTGAATGCGTCATTTGTCCGAACATTCCGGAGTCGTAATAAGTTATTAAGAAAACGAACAAAGATCAGTTGTGAAGGAACGAGACATAACCTGTTCCTCTTCGCTGAGGAGACTTCTATTAATTAAATATTATCGTCTTACCTGCGGCTCTTATTGGGAACATTATTACTTTGTATCATATTATTACATCATCTTTGAAAAAAGTTAATTGACAATTTTAGAATTGGATAAAAGAGTTTGACTGTACACACGATGGTTGCGAATTCCAGTCATGTTAGTTTCGTATTCTTTAAAAAGAGAAGAAAGTAGAAAAAGAAACTAAAGACTCCCCATACACCATGTCACGATATTTGGCAACCAACATGTAATTATAATCAAATTCGTAACTATATCAAAATACTCTGTGAAAGTTTGATTCCTTAGACCCGCTGTAGAGCCAGCTCGGTCACCCCTGTCATGTCGCAACAAGATGAAAGTGCAATATTAAACATCTATATAATAAAAAGTTTACTTTCGTCGCGGAGCAGGTTCCCGAGCGACGGACGCACATACGTTCATTGAATAAATATATAATAACAGCCATCAAATTATACAGAGATAAATCAAACATCAAAACGAGTTCAAACGCGGTACAAAAATGAAACAAAGAATATTTTTTCCCGTCGGGTGCGAGTCGGGTCCGGACAGGAGGAAAGTTGATAATTTGGTAAGTCATAATATCGGCCGGTCGTCAGCGCTGCGGACAAAAACCTGGCCAACCTGGCCAACCTGGCCAACCTCGCCTGCCGGTGTGCGCTACACACCACAGTTCTTTGGAAATATTATATAATTATATTTATAACTATAATACATAAACCAAAAATTAACTATTATTGTTTTGGTCTTTTATAAAAACCATAATATTTATTCACGATACAGCCGAAAATAATACTTTATATATATTAATTATAATATCATTATAAAATCTTTATTCTGGAAACGTTGAGCATAATATTGTTCATTATTACGATTGATTAAAAATCGACTGCTAGATGCCTCCGCGAGTGACGGCGGGGCGCGGCACCTGCGCCGCAGGGCGTCGACCCTCGCCCTTCCTCGCGCCCTCTCCCCCTCCCCTCCCTTCCCCTCGCACTTCCCTCTCAGCATCTCACTCGTCCTGAACTCGCACGCCCTCACGCGATGCAGGAACCTTACTACTGCACTATACTTAAATATATATTATGTGTACGACGTACGTACATAAGTGTGCGTACATATGGCTGGCGATATTTAAACATTTTTTTATGTAAGCACTACGATATATATAATATATATAATATTATACAATATATTAATAAAGTTTGCTCTTATACATGTCATGTAAGTGGAGCAGCTATTTTCACCTGTTGCTTTGTATGTATTATACTACTCCGGGTCACTGCGAGGGTTAATTAAACAGTGTTTTTTGCGTGATATGATACTCGCACTGCGCAGCGGGGAGGTCACCGCAGGAGGACTGCGGGAGGGCGCAGGAGGCCGGGGGAGGGGGCGAGTTGCTCGTAAACGCTCACATTTAATTTGTTCCCTTCAACCGAACCGACAGGGCTGCATCTAGCCGCTCGACCGTGAAATACCTTTCGAGTGAGCCTCATACCTCATACCTTATATACGTAGAATCGCTTCGTTTTGCACCATTTTTGTTCACAACGTTTGTTTACTGAAGTTTAATGTACAACAACATCGCAGCGATTGATTCACCGAAACATCGCGTTTGATACAGATCATGTGTCACTACATACATCCTTATGTTTTAGTCTGTTTTAAAAAAATGTGAAATTCAGATCTTAAATATTAGATTTGAATTTCTTCACTCACATTTGTCTCTTCATTTGGGCGCTCATTTATTAGAATCTACGCATTATTAAGGCTAGTAAATAAAATTATTTAGATTTTTCACTTTATTTTAGATTATTAAAAAAAATATTGAAGATTTTAAACAAGCTGCCAATTCTGTACTGTCTAGTACCTTCGCATGCCATTATATAATTAAACATCATAAGATTTTTTGTAACAAATCAGTTAACTGTTTATATACGAAGTTCTTAGAAGGTGTAAATTTAGTGATTCTTTGTCTTTTCCAGCTTCGCGCTGTATCCCGCATATAGCGGGATAAACAGAGGGAATCTAATCCTAAAACACTTTATCCTGCACTTTCCGAATTCTGGAGGAATTGCGTATTGAGTGGCGGAATTCAACGCTGAGTTTTACGTCAGCATGTGTGTTATTATTTTTAAAGAGAATATTTTTGTGTTTATGAAACTAAAAATATTCCTATAAACAGTAACAGTAATTTGACATACTGTTAACTGAGCTGAGGCAACAGGTGGAACTGAGTCTGGGAAGTCGCAGCACGTAAACGATTTTATTAATATCGAACGTTGGTAGCACAAAAACAGGCTTTGTGTCTGTAATAACACCTCCGTCCGTCCCGAGAGGGCCGAATTCCCGCATACTACTATCATCAATTCAATTAGAGGCCACAATAGAGCGGCCCGAAGGTACGAGGCAGGAGGTAAGAGGCAAGAGGCAACGCTGCTTGATACGAAGCGTATCTACGCACGTTTCCTATCAATTATTTGGGATGAAATGCTTTGTGTTCCACTTTGTTTGTCTATTATAGCTCAGTTGCTACAAAAAGACGGTGAATCATGTTTTTGTTGGTTTATTTTTTGTTTATATTTTAATTTAATTTAGAAATATCTAATTAGATATTTGAGAACTGTTGTGTGGCGGTGGTTTCCATTGTCTATATGTTGCAAGTAGAGTAAATAAGACTTGCTTCACGCTATACGGGATACAGCAGGCTATACAGAGGAAATCTAACATTAAGATACTCTGTTCTCCTCTTTCCGCCGAATTCCGAGCCCCGACTAGCCTTTAATAAAATAAAATAATTTCTTAAAAATAAAAAAATCAGCTTCACGCCGTATCCCGCACACGCCAGAGGGGACCTCGTCTTAAGACACTCCGTTCTCCATTTTCCGCCAAGTTCTAGAGGTATTGCGTGTTGAGTGGCGGAAATCAACGCCGTGCTTTGCCTCGACACCAGAACGAAGAAATGAAATTATAAATGTAAATAAATATTTCATTTCCTCGAGTGGGGATCGAACCCACAACCAGTCGTTTTACACTTTGTCACACTTTGTACTCTGCGCCACGACTAGCCTCTAATTAAAGTATGTATTTGATGTTTTATTTTATTCTAGTAAGGAAATAATTTCTTACTAGAATAAAATAAAACATCAAATACAAGGGGCATCGTGGCACCATCGACACAGCTTCTGACTGTAAGCCCGACGGTTAACAAAAGGGGTTCTGGTTAACTAAAATCTATATACCAAGGAAGCGATGAGAAGCCGCTTTCACGTTATATTACACGTAACATTATGATACAAATCCAAATCGATATAAATCTTTATCGATGCAACATCCCGCGATTCTCTGAATTCATTACCGAGTCGACTCGATGCAAGAGATAAGCCGAGCTCGGGGCTGGGGACGTCTGTCTGCGCGGTGATACGTGTCGACTTGCACTACTACCACTACCACTACCACCTGAACGTTGCTAAATACTATCGGCGAGAGGAACACCACGCTGTTGTTATTACAAAGATATTTTCAGGGCAACATTACCGTTTCAAAATTTTTGATATACCTAAGTAAACTAGAGGAAACAGACACAAAAGAAAACTAAAGAGTTACACTACATATTTGTTTTACTCGTATGGTCAAAACTTTTTGCATAAAATTTTCGATAAATAGCTTTTAAAGTTGATATAACCGAGTGTGACAAAAAGTGTTACAATCACTATCACGCTATATCCCGCACAGCAGGGAATCAAAACATACTCCAGTAAGAGTATGTATATTTTTCTATTACATACTTTATATACTCATACAGTTGTTCGTCGTGGTCATACTAGCGGGTATTTACCTCCGCGTTTTGATATCTGCTACTGATACAGATCTCAGCCGGTGTCCCATTTGCCTGCGATTAGAAATTATTTATTGAGACAGAATATTATCAACGACAGAAAGTTGACAATCGCGATAATAAACTAAATACGATAACTGATAGGTGCCTATGTATGCGGATATTACAACGTTACATCATCGTGTTGTGTATAACATTATGATTTTTTACATCTAAAATTGATTTTGGAAAATATAATAATAAGGAAAAAGTAAAAAGTTGTTTTTTCTTTTCTAGGGTTTTGTCAAAACAAATCTTTCGTATGACATATAGATTTAATGATAAAGAATGCTTTAAGAATGTTGAGGTGTTAGGATTTTTTACAATTGCGTCTATTAAAGTAGTTTTATACAATTGTTTTGTATGATCAATCTTGGAGTATGAGTGTCGTTTGGCGTCTTCACTTTGCAACACGTGCTGTATACAGGACGGATGGTGAAAGATGTTGCACTTGAGAGATATTAGTCAGGTAGCAAATATCTAGTGTATTATTAGTGATATTATTATTATAGGTAAGTACTTCTAAATATATATGACCTAAATACTTGAAGACGCACCATGACCTTCTCTTTTTATATGAATTGGTAAATTAGCATATATCGTCCGCATCCTCAGTCTAGAATCCCCTTTATAATATTTTTACAATGTGCCAATTAAACTACAAAAATTTAAACAATTTGTTAAGAAATATTTAATTAAATGTTGAATACTTGTACCGGATGTACGTATAGATATGTTTGTTGGATTTCGCGGTATTTCGCCGTGAAATGTTGACTGACACAGCAAATTAAAGTCGTTCAAGGAGAAGGTCGGTGACGTCACGCCCACCCGCGATGCGTAATTAAAACATGGATCCACCGCAACGACCGCCTCACTTGGCAGGTCCTGCCTGGTCCTGCTGCCAGCCTGCACCGGAGCTGGTGCTGTAGTCGTGTCTACATGACAGTCAGCCGTCGATGTGTAATGGGACTTTCATTAAAATGTGATACGTAAATTATATACCACAAAATGTAGGGAATAAGCGTCGCGTGACCTTCTCTTGTAGTCATTGAAATTAAATTTTCATGCTCGAATATGGAGTGTTGGTGAATATATATTCAGTATTGGAAAGACGAACTGCAGTGAGTAATTATTATGAAGTAATACAATACGGACGTCGACCGCAAGTCTGGTTGCGACAAAGCCTTCGGAGGGATTTATAGATAGAGGAGAGACGTCCGCGTCGTCCGGAAAGGAGGGCCGATGCTATCGCGCCCGCCTCCATTAGGCCTCTCCGGCTGTGACGTCGACGTAGATACTATCTTATCTCGATCGCGCCGTATTAAAATGTAAATGAACGGAGCTATTGATCTTGCGCTAGTTGTTAAATAATATTAGTACATAATGCTGCGGTGTAGTGTACACAGTACGCCGTACACAGTACTAGGAAATGTTGACTGTAATCATTTAGAAATAATGTTTTATTCATTACTTATTTTTAAATATAACTTGAAGTTATTTATTTTAATTAACATAAACTATTTTCGATATTTCGATATCCAGATTTGACACTTTGTTGCGAATAGTAGGGCAAACAGTATTGAGACTTGTGTCGTTGAATAGCGAAACGTAACGTGAAGCTTGGTTCTGCTGTCGTCGTGTTTAAGGCAGACGCTGCACACGGCGCCACAGTCATAGGCTCTTAAATTCCCCATAATATAAAAAATATAATTTAAACTCTATAATAACGAATCTTTGAAACTTCTAAAGTAATTACTCTCTAAATTTGGAATGGATTTGATTACATTATTTATTTGAATTGCAAACTTATAAATAAATAAATTGAGCCTATAGGTACACTTATATTATAAAGAAAAAACATTCAAAAATGTTGAGATAGAAAGTAAAGTAATGAAAACATTCTATATTTTTTAATAATAACAAAGCACACTTGTCCACTTTACATTAAAGCGGCGTCTCAAATAGGACGAGACGACTATACATTGATAAACACAAGATAACTCGAGCGCGTAATAAGTGTAATTAGGTGTGCGTAAAAACCATGTAGTCGTCCGTCCGTCCGTCCGCCGTCACGGCGCGCGCTCGGGCGCACTCGCGCGGGTAAACGCCGCGCGCGCCTCGCCGGGCACCGCGCTGTATCCATTACACGGGTTAACATGTTCGAGTGTTGGTATGATATGGGAGTTAGTTAGCGTTTCAGTTGGCTTAGTTTTGTAGAAGAATGATGAAGTAAACAATATTTAACTTGACATTGTATTATAATAGGTTTTCAGTTCTTGTTTGTATTATTTATTAAAATAAATGTTCCGCTTCATTAGGGGGCACGGTGGGCTTAATCAGGTTTCATAGTCGAGTGCCTCGGCTGTGGCCGGTAGCCGAGAGAGGTGATCAATGGAGCCGCCTCCGGTTAGGTCCCCGTGATCGGTCACGGCGCGGCGTGTTCACACGTCGTCACCCCGCTCGTCCCGGCGCGCCGTGACGCTGCCAGCCTAACTATTATACGTTTCCAAGACTCGTAAAACCTCACGAATAGTGAACAATCGTACACAATTAGCTACAGTTACCTTTTAAAAAAAGTTACAAGCTATAAAGTTTCGACACTATTTTTTGACAGAAAAAGATATAAAATAAAACATATTCAATTGTTGCGGGCGACTTCAGTTATTTTTGACTTTGAAATATCAAAGCTGGCACATAAAATAATTACATTATATTATCATTAAAAAATATTTGACGTATCTAACGCTCTTGCAAGGATTAATGATCACGTATACATATATTGCCGGATCTCTGTTGGCGCCTTTTTGCCCAAACAGCGACACATAAATCTTGGGAACCTTGTGTCAGGAGGTCGATAAAAACGTCCGACCGAAACGATGGGAGGGGAGGGAGGTAAGGACCGAGCGGCGAGACTCCGAGGAGCTCATTAAAATACCTAAATCGAACCCTGCAGGACGACGCGATGGCGACAACTCGTGAGAATCGTGGACTAATTAAGCGAAAATAAGAGACTGCTTGATAAACTGTAAGAGCGTGTAGCGGCGAGCAACGGCTGCGAGTCGAGAGAGCTCGGCGTCGCGGTGCCGGAGGTGGCCGGTCCTCCTCGCTGCCTCTCTGCCTCCGCTTCGGAGAAGTAATTAAATAAACCATTTGATCGTCTCTTATATATTGTCATAGTCTGTTCTAAAGAAAATTTATGTATATGTTACTTAAATAACTTAAATACAATATAAAGCTCAATACATTCGGAATTTTACTGTTTTACAATTATACTTAAGCATATACATAAATGTAGAATATTATATTATAAGAAACCATACATTTGGAAAATCCTTTGTTCATCCAAATATAAGTGAGACCTAGAGAATATGATTGTCATGAGTAGATAATGTACGACAATCATCGTTTAAATGTTTATTTGTTAAAATTAATATTTTAGATTATAGATAAATAATGTATTCGCAACTTAAATAAAGACATCACGCCAACAAAGACATGCGCCGCCGTGATTGATGACGGTGCACCTGCGACAGGAATAAGGCTCCCTCGACACTTCCAGCAGTGGCGACACTTTACACGACCACAACAAATTCAAATTAAAGTTAGTATTTATTACATTAAAATTAGATGTTTCATAAATTTATTAACTTATCCAAGTGCAATATAACAGTTGGTCAATTATATTGAAATGAGTTTTTTGAACATTATATTTGACTAACATTAGATGTATCTGCTATAGTGTGTTTTCGTCCTACGTAAATAAGATATCGATCCGGTAATGAAGTCATCAGATGCGACGGCGTCGGTCGGTCGTCGGTGGAGGACGGAGGTGGAGGACGGAGGACGAGGAGGACGGGGGCCGAAGAGCTCGTCGGTAGCAATTTGTTAATCAAGTTCCGATTAATGAGTGCGTACGCGTCGCTCATTAGGCTAATAACATCATTATAATGATCAGAGACGCTACTTGCTGCGGATAAAGCGGCCTTTGATTGCATCATTGACTTACAATTAGCTTCACTGTTCATTGCTCTTTTATTGGGATACCTGCGAGCTTTTACGATCAGTGATTTCAGTGAAAGTCCTTTGATGTCGGCGTGCTTCATAAAAGAACGGAAATTGATCAATATTTTGTGATCAGAATTAAATATTAGATAGCATTAAGTACTATCCAAGACATTGTAACGTGATGGGCCAGTGACTGATGGTCGTGGGTTCGATCGCCCCTCTGGGTAATGAGTTATTTTATATACAATATACAATACTAAGTGCGGCATTGAAATGCCGACGAAGGAAAAACTTAAAATACAATATCTCAAATTTGAGCGAGAAAAGAAGAGTCTTGATACTATCTATGTTCTCTGTGCTAATCCTGATGTGTGCAGTTTACAGTGTTTTGAGAACTATGTAAAATTATTAAAACGATTCCGTTGCTACTAGTGGTTCACCAAATCTAGCGTTCCCTTGTATTTTTGTATCTTACAAACCAATTAGCAAAATTCCACTTTGCACGTTGAGCACAAGTGTGTAACTGTAAGCGCGACTGGTTGTGGGATCGATCCCCACTCGAAAAAATTAAATATTTATTTCAATTTATATTTTCTCTAGCGCAGCAATGAGTGTCAGAATGGAGTGTCTTAAGCTTAATACTAGGTTCCCTTCACTCTACTGTGTGCGGGATAAATAGATTTAAAATAAATCAGCTACACGCATTATCCCGCACACTCTCATTTATATACATTCATTTTTACAAACAAAAGACTTGTGAAAGAGAGATATAACAGAGAAAATAATACATAGCTGGAAAGAAATCAGACCTATAGAGTAACCGCGCTATACAGAGGCCGCGGGGAGCCGACGGAAGCCGCTATCGTACGGATGCGCGCGCGCCGATACTAACGCCAACATTATCTAAATATTACATTAATTAATAACACTTCATACAATAATTCAAAGACAAAATTATTTAATTATTACATATTCATATCGTACGTAGTTGTAACTAAGAACTCTTCATGTCTAATTTGGTGATAACGAAGACACTTTTAAAGTTCTTCTTTTACTCATTGTTTCTTTGTCTCTTTAGAAAGCTACTTAAGTTTTAGTGGAAGTGGTATGTTTGGGAAGTATGTTCAGTAGAGAGGGAAGATACGAGATGGATGTGGAAAGGCGTATTGCTGCCGGTAACAAGGTTAATGGAGCCTTAGCTGCATTGATGAGACGGCGAAACGTCAGCACAGCTGCACGTTTGGCCGTACACAATGCAGTTTTGGTACCGACACTGTTTTACAACAGCGAAACGTGGGCATTATAGAAGAAGAATAAAAGAAAGATGAATGCTGTGGAGATGCGATCTCTTCGTAGGATATGCGAAGTCAGCTTAGCTGATCGAATCGGCAACGAAGAAATACACAGAATGGCACCTGACATTCTGTGTATTTCTTCGTTGCCGAACTAGCGAGAATGTCACGGATGAAGAAGAACGTGCTAAGCTGGCTGGTTGGGCACGTCGAACGAATGATTGAAAGAATGGCAAAAAAGATTTATGGTAGAAAAGTGAGCGGTAAGATAGGTAGGGGGAGACCTCGGTTGACCTTCGAAAACATAATATCAACGACACTTTAGAAAGGTCACATAAAAAGCATGAGGATCCCTCGGAAGGCATATATGAAGAGGTAGATGACAATGGACGAGGCAAAAGAAATATGTAGAGACGGTAGCGTTGGGCGCTCCATTCTCTCTGACTATCCCGCCAGAGATATATGGTGAAGCTATGTATGTATGTACGTATTTACGTTTTAGATTTTTTTTTTACACTTAATACTATCATCTAATGCTTCACGAGAAACTGATGCAATTTATACTGTAAACAACTTTACCAGAGACAAATGACAAAAAAACCTCCTACAAATTATTAAGAAATTTATAATAAAATTTTATGTGACTTTTACTTAGAAATGTCAGCGTCAATTAAACATCTTTAAAACTGGCATTAGTTTGATTACATCTCGCCTATAAGCCGAGACGCTTGACGCAAATACTCGCTCAGTTTATGAATACAGGTTCAATTAAGAAGAGTAATAATGAGGTGGATGAACTAATCCTGGTTTTTGGGAACTGACCTCCCTCCCGTGACCTCCCCCCGCCACCTCCCCCCCGTCCTCCCGCGCCTCCTCCCACCGTCCACGTAATGTAATTATGCTACATCGCAACTGTTGTTTTGGAGGGTCTCGGCTCTTGAGAACTAAACGGTTAGCGATTACGTGCACTGTATCATTTAATAAAGTGTTCTGCAATTTATTCAAATTACATACATTTCGTTTTTTCCCAAATATTAGTTACGCACAAAATCTTATATAGATTATATATTCATACGAATATATATTTGATGTTTTTGTAAAAGTCATTAATTCATCCATCTATGTAAAAACATTATATATTTTTTAGGCTGAGGTAAAGCAGTGAGTAAGCGCTAATCTGTACCAATATTGATGTTCAAGTAAACATTACAAGCATGTAGTCTGATCGTGAGAATCCTAGCACCTGGCGAGTGACAGGTTGCCACTTCCGGCGCAGCGACCGGAGTACTGTTAGTACCTCCACGCGCGAGGATGTCGACCATTGTCGTCTTCTCGATAAGTCTAGTATCAACAGTGACTTGGTCATCAGAGATAGATACTTCTATAGAATGCTCAAAGATCTTTGCTTAAGAGTATCTGGAACTATATTATTTGGAGGCACAATGTACTACAACCCAATCATACTAATAACATTGGTCTACAAAAATGATTTTTTTGTTTGCCTTTAAAATAAATGCTTTATTATTTTACTAATTTGAGGTCACTGAATACGAAAATAGAAACTGAATTTTAAAGTTGGCTCCTATTTAAAAAATATTGCTAGTTTGAAAACATAAGACTTAAGAGTAAAATTTCATAGAATATAATTCATTTATTTATAAAATTAGATATATTCATTATTTTTTTTTATACTTTTTACATGAATTTAAGTATTTTTCAATATTTCCGGTGTATTTCACATTATTTAGTCAAGAATTTATCTTTTTTTTGTTTGTTTTTTGAAATCAGTTTCGAGAGTATCTTAAGTCTAGTTCCAGCAGAAGTTCGCTAATATTGACATATTCCATCGGCCGCTGTATCTATTTTCCATTGTCGATATGTCTTGGTGAAATCATTCACCATGTTCATTACTACTATCACCGCAATTAAGAAGAATAAAATCGAGATAAGAGTGAGAAAAGTTAATATTTTGAGACATATTGCAGCCAATACTTTTATAGTATATTCTTCACAAGCTTGTTGTAATTTTCACATCTCATATTATCCCACTGCTCTAAATAATTCCCATGCCTCTTTTTCGATGCTGTGTAAAATCGAATCAAAGTTTGGTCCTTACATCACTCTCAAATTCGAGTGATGTAAGGACAAGACTTCCGACGAAAATTCCATCTTTTATTTTGGTGTCGCTTAGATGTGGAAATTTACGTCGCAAATATTTGGAGGCTGGTTCATTATTGTTGAGAGCTTTAACAAAGTTTTCCATTAATCCTAATTTATACGCAACGGAGGTACTGCAACTTAAATGTGGTAGCCAAGATTTATCTTGACTTTAAATTTTAATTCCAAAATAATGAAAGTAAGCAGGTTCTAAACATTGGATTATTGGGAACCTGTGACTACTTAAATTCACTTTACCACATATGTAAAAAAAATTGTCTGTTCTATTTAACAGTTACGTGACATTATTAAAATTGTAGTTTTTGCACCACAAACCTGTCGAAAATGATAAAAATCTTATAATATTTCACCTTTTAACAAAGAAATCGAACACATACACTATCAGATACAATAAACAAAAACGTAATAACAAAATTTAGGCGGGTTGTCTCCGTAAATGATTTCAAATCTCATAATATAGAGTGAGCTCTACCAAGTTAC
Source organism: Heliconius hermathena (assembly GCA_013403705.1). Taxonomy (NCBI): domain Eukaryota; kingdom Metazoa; phylum Arthropoda; class Insecta; order Lepidoptera; family Nymphalidae; genus Heliconius; species Heliconius hermathena. Next base: position 36,377 of record JAAIXJ010000028.1, on the reverse strand, counting down.
CAAGTTAACCGGTATTATATTAAATATGGCATAAATGATTAATAAGAGCTAACTTTTAATTTTAAGTTCTATATTTAGATTAAAGAGGTCAAATACTAAGGATATAGTGCAGTTTCACGGAAAAGGCAATTTTCATGTTGACCAGTGAAATCAATATTATGTTACGCAAAGTTATCCTAAAGATTGAAAATGTTTACCATTTGGATAATATATAAAGAAATAGGGTAAAATTGTGTTACTTTTTGAAAAAAAGTGTTGTAACTAAACATTGTAAATTAGAGTAATACATGGTTGGCTGTGGTGGTGTTATCTCAGCACGCGCCACTGTGTCAGTGTGCTAAATGTTATCGGCGTCAGTGAGCGCTATCAGCACCGCCCCCGCACAACTTATATCACTTGACGCCTAATTAAATTATTTATGAATTAAATGATTTATGAATTGCGCCATCTCGGGATTACCACGATGGGAATTTAGAGGAAAAAAAATAATTTTAGTTATAAATATATAAGAATAGTTATGAATGAATAAGTATCAGATATGTCTCGTGTCATTGTCACTATATGAACAATTTATACTTAACTTCTTTTTAGAATACGTATAAAAATTTGGACCTAGCGGCGTCAACCCGCGCCTCTTAGAAACTGTAACGTACGACACGATTCTTATACGCTCTCATTTACATACATTGCATCTCTGTGGGGAGTTTTGACAAGCATTTATAAGAATACTTATTAAGATATCCAAAGTGTGGAATAACACTTCAAAAATGTTAAAAACGTTTATAAGAATTTTGTCGTAGTTACAGCGCTTAGACGGTTGAAATCTCATTTGTTTCTTTAATAAAGTATTTTTGTTTTCTAATAATCAGCTTCACGCTGTACACGCAAGCACGCCGCACACGGCAAGGTAGGCAGGGGGAACCTAGTGTTAAGACACTCCGTTCCCCACTTTCTGCGGGATTCTGGAGGCATTGCGTGTTGAGTGGCAGAACTCAACGCCGCGCTTTGCCTCGAAACTAGAGCGAAAAAATGGAAATATAAATTTAAGTAAATATTTCATCGCCTCGAGCGGGGATCGAACCCACAACCAGTCGGTTTTACAGTCACATTTTGTGCCACTGCGCCACGGCTGGCCATTTTTGTTTTTTTAGGTGTGAAATAACACTTTAAACGTTATATACATATTACACTTTTTGTGTTTGGTACTAGTGTCTTGCGAAGAAACTCGTACTTCTTAAAACTAAACCCAAGTTAACGTTCTCGTCGTAATACAACATCAGTACGAACTACGAGGTACAACGCTCTAAGCAACATTACAGCGTAACATCGTGTTACATGAGGCTCGCTAAATAACTTGCGATTCCTCAAACATCGGTTATTCGTTTAGTCAGTCATTACATACCGTTAGCGGGGCCGAGTGCGGAGCGACCTCGCCGCGAGCTGGCGGCCGGAGCAGCCTCATTACAGCCCCGACTGCGCCGCGCCGACCGCCGCCCGCTATTTGTCAAAATAAACTGCTATATTTACATCAACGAGAACGTACTCCTGTACCTGAACACACGAAAACAGACTCTACTCCGGAGCTTTTACACCTCATTAAAATGTAAACTTGTTGGATTTATGTTTTTTGGCGTGTGAAAGAACTTTTTATGCAGCTTCGAGCACCTGCTGTGAGATATATTGCAAGTTTTCGCGGGGAAGCAAGAACTCGCCCCGGCCCCGCTCCTGCCCCGTTCGGGCCCGCTCCTGCCCCACTCCTGCCCCGCTTCGACCCCGCACTGGCCCCACTGCGGCAACGCGGATGTGCAATCTTTTAAATTAGCGATTTAATATCACGATTATACTTTATGATTTGAATTACAAACTGACACGTATTTTACCATGGAATTACATAGACTTTTTTTCAGCCAAACGCAGTGACCCGTACACAGCAGGGTAGGCAGGGGGAGCTTATTGTTAAGACACTCCGTCCTCCATTCCGCCGATTTCTGGAGGCATTGAGTGTTGAATGGCAGAATTCAACATCATGCTTTGCCTCGGCACCAGAGTGAAGAAATGAAAATATTAAATATTTCATTTCCTCGAGTGAAAATCGAAATCATAACCTGTCGCGTTTACAGCCACACTTTGTGCCCCTGCGCCACGACTACCATCATATATACATAGACTTAGAAGACCAAAAATATCTAGAGATAATATATTAATTGGACAATAATACTAAACAATAAACTCTACACTCATTGTGTAAACGCGAAGTCACGTATCTGACTGTAACCACTGCGCTGACAAGGACAGAGAGAGACAGAGAGAGGGAGGACTTCAGTGACGTATTCAGAATGATCAGTATCAGTCCGTCCACCTGTTAAAAGGGGAAAAAACAAAAAAGTACGTCCGTCAACATCGGTGCATCTTCCTCCTTCGCCGCCCCCTGCCGTCGTCCTCTACCAGCATCTCCTTAATTAAATCGTCTGCCTACAAGATCTGTTCCGGCGGAGCGGCGTGTAATGTACGTGGTCGTGGCTTCAGTCTCGTTCGCCGCCAACTTTGTAATCGCGAAACATTCCCGAACCATTACTCAAAGGCGTATCGTTATTTATTAGAGGTTGGTAACAAATGAACCTCCGAGCCGACCTCCGAGCGCCGACCTCCGAGCGGGTCCCTCTCGTATTACGTTTTCCATTATTCTGAAACATTTATTAATCACGCGCTATCAAATAAACTGAGGCAACTTCTAGACTCGCTCGCCTTACATCGCCTTCGTGAACGCAAAAAAACTCCATGAATCATGAATCATGGTAAATACTGCGTGTTTCTTTTTTTATGGACGTTTTAAAAATGAAAAGGATAATTTACAGTGAGCACTTTCGTGTAAGTCGTAATTATATCCTTCGTGATTTATCTTTAATTTTAAGTATTTTACTTTGTTCAGTAGTTGGAGGTTATAAATAAAACTATAGGAGTATATCATTTAAATTGTAAATAATCTATACAATCGGACCAAAAGTCCCATCAAACATCATATCTAACTATTGTGTTTACTATACTTTACTGACGTAAAGAAAATATTGTAACGGAGCACAGATTGAGTTTCGATCAGAGTTCTAGTTGCAGCGTGTAATTGGTTAATTAACTAGAGGAAGCGATGCGCATGCGCATGCGCAGTCCACTACGAGAGACCACTCATTACACCACGAGACGCGCCGTAGATTGGATTCGTAATAAGCTCATCTACTAGATTGTTATTCGACTTATATGTATATATTTTCCAGATATATGTATTAATGTAATGCTTTATTCATAATTATAAAAAAACAAGTCAGAGTTTGATATTGACAATTTGCACAAAATTTTGAACTCAGCGAAGGACAGACATCAATCGTATGATAAATTATAATTTTCTTTAATTTTAATATTCCTGTCCATAGAGTAACGCTACGTTTTACAAAACATCTATTATTGTTGTAATATAGTCTATAATGACGATGCGGACTGTCAGAAGAGATCTCTTAAAATAATTTGCTTGATATAAAGCAAGTAGAGTAAAGCATAGTAAAAAGTAAATATTTGTGATTTTAGAATAATTGTAATAATAGTAAAAAATATTAAATGTCGTTACTTTTACAGAGAAACTCAATGTATTTTTAATGACTATTATCTGAAATCAATAAACATCAATATGTATATGACATATATACAGACAGCTTTAAGCAGACATGTAAGACGCAATGATCACCGTATGAGTCTCAACGGGATCTAATCGCGGCCGCCGTGCTCTCTGTCTCGTCGTTGGCTCTCTGAGGGCTCTGAGACGTCTGCATGAACGTTGTGGTAATGCGTCGTTTAGCGACCGTTACAAAGATCGAGTCACGTCGCTCGCGTCGTCGTCGTCACGTCGCCGTCTCGTACCGACACGTCGGTGACCCCCCTTACTGTAACTAGCTATATTACAAATATTTCCTTATAAAAAATGTATATACCTACAAGTAAGTACTCATAATACTTATCATATATACAACTAAAAGTCTTTTATATTTCCATTCTATGTACATTTATATTTATTATTATTTATATTTTCATTTCTTCGCTCTGGTGTGGCAAAGCGCGGCGTTGAGTTCCGCCACTCAACACGCAACGTCTCCCGAACTCAGCGGAAAGCGGGGAACGGAGTAAGTAAGTCTTAACACTAGTTTGCCTCTGCCTACCCTCCTGTATGCGGAATACAGCGTGAAGCTGATTTAGTTTTTTTAGCCTATATGTGAGGGAGGCTCATACTAGTAGATTATAATTCAAAAAATACATTGAAGTTTGTAAAACTATTTTATCCAAAAATGTATTGATGAATTATCTTTAATCTTAAGATATTTTATTGTAAACAAGTTTAAATTAAGAATAGTGTAAATTATAAAAATGTATTACAATGTATTATAGAAAGTGTGGAGTGCGTGGTGTCAGTACATTATTTAAAAAAGTTTTTTTTATATTGTAATACTTTCTTATTATGTAAGTACAATTTTTACACTATTTTTACACTATTCTTAATTTAATATATATAAATTTCATATATATAAATTCTTAATTAAATATATATTTACAATAGACGTCATTATATTGCTTTTTTTTCTTTATTTACTAAATAAAAAAATATTTAACTTTTTAGTAAATTTGTCACAAAAACGTGTTTTTTATAATAGTTTTTTTGTATTATATTTGTTATTATAATGCATATTTACCTTTTTTTTTACTTAATAATAATTAACAATGAGATTTAATTAATTAGTTAGTTAAAAAAATAAAAAGAAACCGGTCAAGCTAGTCGGGCTCGCTCACCGAGTGTTCTGTACGTATTCTAAATTTGGCTTTACTACAAATTAAAGAATCTGTAAAAAAAATACTGACAAGTAAAGCTTATTACACTGTTCAAGAACATTTGCAAATTGATATTGAAAAAAGCAACTGTTGAGTCTCTTGCCGAGCCGGCAAGTCCTCAGCGGTACTGCCTTCCTGTAGCTTTTTCTGTTCTTTTCTTTTCTTTTCCTGTAGCTCTTTTCTTTTCTATTGTTGCTGTTCTTGTCTTTTCTTTTAATGTAGTTTTTTTTGTTTATATGTTCATTCGACTTTTCAAAAGTGCATTTGATTTTTTTTTTTTTAAAAAACAGAGATGAAGAGGCAATAAAAATATTACGAAACTAGCTAACTGCACCGCGATCTACATAATCAACGGCCACAAACTTGGATCTGACAAAAGGAAATGCAGACCATTCAAGATATAATTAACGTTTTAATAATCAATTAGGTACAAAAAAGGCACAGACAACAAAAGTCTGTGGCGCATAACAACTCAATTTAAAAAAAACCATTAAAAAAATGATAATAATAATCACATTAGAATAATATTTTTATGACATAATGCGTACTATAAATAATATAATTCAGCACAGATGGGACGGACGGGTGCAGGTGCGGCTGCGTGCGTGACAGCGTGACAGCGTGACAGGGTGCGGGGAGGATCACAGAAGTAACAATGTCTCAATGGTACATTCTGTGACATGTCGCTACGAGCCCCGAGAAGGCGCCGGCTGTCACCGATAACGAGGAGCAATCAACAATTGTCGTGGGAATCACTCATATTCTAATAGTTGTGGAAACTTAAAATCAGTTAAAATGTGTTTATTTTTAATATAATTTAATATGTATTTTACAAGTTTACCTTTTTTATACATATTAATCTGGTATTATAATCCGATCAAATGGAAGATTGAACGGTGTAAGTTACGAACAAGGATTTTTATTTTTTTTGTATAAAAACTAAAAGGACTTGAATGTCATTATCAGCAGCGTCGCCTGCATAGTTGACGCGCCACTGTGTCTGCAGTCGCCTACTCTCTGCACGGATCCACTCTACATATTACGTATATTTAGAATTAAGAGGCCAGGTTTGTGTCACTACTAGTGACTCTATCTCAACAGGCAAGAGGCGAGTTTGGCGAGGCACGTGACGGCAGCACTCATTAGACGCGGGACCACCGCTGCGTCGCCGCAGTGTCCTGCAAAAACACACCTCTCATAATTGTATCCTCCACCTGTACGAGGCTTCACCCGAAACCGGTCCACAGTCAGCTCTGTTGATGTAGTTTGATGATTTTAGAATCTTCCTACGTTTTTCACTATTGTGCATTAATAAATGTTGTAATCCTGTAAACGTCCAAATACAAACTAGTTGACGGTAATATGTAAGATATTATAAAAAAATAATAAACTGATAAATTGACAAATCATAACTTTTATAGATAGTAAAAAAATGAATGCTCTTGAAGATCTCGACACATTGTTCATAGAAAAGTTGAATGAGCCTCTTCTTACGACCCGACCGTCGTCAGTTGTCACGAATGCGGTATTGCAGGAAGCTGTTTATTTATGACTCAAGGCTCATACAATATCAGAGGACATGAACAGAAGAGGGAAACTTGTATTATAAGAGAATCAGCATCATTGCAACTATAACCGGTTCATCGATGTATAATATATACGTAACAAGCTAGTCCTGTAACAGCAGCGTCGTGACAGGAATAGCTCACTATCTAAATTATTGTTTGGTGACAAATTTTAACAGAAAACAGCAAACAAACCGTAACGGTATGTTTCGACTTTAACAAAGATAACACGATAGAAGCGCTTCAGTCGATACAGCGATTTAGTCTACATATGTACATAGTTACATAATACTAAAACTTTACTTAACATTTTTTAAGTATTTATTCACTGTGCAGCAGCGAGGTGGTGGCAAGTGTTGGTTGCCTGCTGGTGGCGGGTTGCTGGTGGGCGGTCGGTGGTCGCTCGCGTCAGATCAATGGGAAAGGATGCACGTTTTTGCGGGGTCGAGCGTCCGGTAGCGTCCGGCGCGACGTGCTCTTGTTTTTACACGTCACAGCTATTACATAACATGTACACACACGTACACACACACACACGCACGCACACACAGCGCATGCGCCCGCGCCGGTGGGAACGGGAGCAGCGCAGCTCGGTTATTGCTTATCGATGCATATTTTCATACGAGGCAGTCGGATCCGCAATGCGATTCATATTATATTTTATGGACGGACGGGACGTAAAAACTCGCAGTCGTCAATGTCTCGTATCGCGACGGATGTCATTTCTGCATAAAGTACAAACTTTCCATGCTTCAAACGGTCTTATCGCAAGTGTAACAAGACTTATTTTATCAGTTTTAAATTAATTTAAACCAATTCCAGCTTTAACCAACTTCTATCCAGTTTCTTCAGATAAACTGAAAAATATGACTAATAGTACACACAGGTTAATGAATTTGCAAATGGAGAAATAAGGTCTATTACAAAATTTAAGTCGCTCGTTGTAATTCGAGAGCTCGCAAACGTAATAACAAATTCAAGGAAAAAAAGAGAAGGCAATAATAAAGAAATGGAGTAGTTTCTCACGGGTCGGGAGCAGGCGCAGGCGCAGGCGCGGCCATGGGGCACTGTGAGAGCGCAGACGCGGTGTCGATTGCACACACACAGTGCGACAGAGTACAGTGCGACACGCGTAAATGGCGTATCATCATTCAATAATATTTGGTGTTCGAGAAGCAAGCAGCGTGTCCGGGTGAGGGAGGGAGGGCGAGAGTGGGCGAGGGCGGGCGGGGGCAAGCAGAGTGCTCAGCAAACTCGGGCGCCGCGTGTTTGCGCACCGCACACCGCACACCGCACACCGCACGCCGCACATCGCACACCGCACACCGCACACCGCACACCGCACACCGCACGCCGCACACCGCACACCGCACGCCGCACACCGCACACCGCACGCCGCACACCGCACACCGCACACCTGGCCACTCTTGTTTTTTCTAACGACCTGTTTTTTTCTATCAACAAACTTTGGGATACGTTAATTTGACCCTCGTTTCTCTTATACAGTTTGTGTAAACATCGGACGGCTCCGAGTGCTCCTAGTGCCCACTTCATCTGAGCTTATTGAAAGTTTTCCTTACAAGGGACGCTGCATCATGCTGCATGCTGCATGTTGACGCGTCACGTCACGTCACGTCGAGTTGTCTCGCTTATCATTTACATCGATGAACTGTAACCGTTGTTCGGTCTGTACGAGTATGTTGTTGTATCATTGTGGCACACAAATTGGGATTTATGATTTTTAATAAAAATAACCAAATTCATCTAAATTTATATTTGAATTAGATGCTCTTAGTTATTTGCTTTATAAATAATATTTCTGAATTTTCGAAACTCTTACACTTTGTTCCTTTCTTTTAAATAAAAAATGTGACACGTGACTGTAAATGCGAAGCGTGTTTGCAAACTTCCCTTAACATATAGTGTTTGTTTTTTTTTAAATCAGTTCATAAATAAAAAAGTTATACCGTTTTAAAGAATGTTCTTAGACAAAATTGCTATTATATAATAATTGTTTTATTGAATTGGAGGAAACTTTACTTTTCAGTCTAGGTATGCATATTCTTCTTAAAATGATATTACGTAAGGAATGCAGATAAGTAAATTAATAATTATGTAGTTTAAGCGGGCGAAGGCGTGTTCGCGGCGGCGGTTTGGCATGAAGTGGGTCGCTAGTATTTAATATGTTCTTTAGCTTCAGTATCAAGGCAAAGTGCAGCGTTGAATTCCGCCACTCAACACGCACGCCTCAAAAATTTTGAAAGTGGGAAATGGAGTGTCTTATCACATGGTTATCATGTTGCATCTGCCTACACTGCTATGTGCGGGATACAGCGTAAAACTAAAAAGTATAAAAAAATAAAATAAAAATAAAATTAGGCACCATTATTCTTAAGTACAGTGAGTTCGCAGAGAGCGCGTCGCTCGTCGTGGAGTGGAGTGGACGCGCATACCAGAGTTATCCTAAGCAAACAGTTAATGTGTTTGTATGTCAGTGACTGGAATAACAAATTGGTAGCCGCGTCTTATCCATTCTCGCTCATTATATTTTATAGTGAAACTAAATGATTTCCCGATGTTCATCTTTTCTATGTAATAATAATATATATTTTGGAACTATTAAATACAATTATATATTAGAAAATGGCTCAACACAATTTATTAAAATGACAATCAATTTAAATGCCATGTATTTACAGTGTTTTTATTTTGTTTTATTGCAGAATTTACTGTATTTGCTTCTACATACAATTAGTTCTAAGTAATACATTTGTTCTCGCGCTCTCCTACGAGCGGCACTCCGCTCTCCGCACTCCGCCCTCCCGGCGCGGTCGCCAGCGGACCGCGCGACGTGCGGGCATCCCGCCTATTATCCAATTCCGGCGACTCGACCAAGATGACAATGCCCCTTGACTACTGATGTCTACAATGTATCTGCAACATCACAGAGCTCGCTACTCGCTGTTAGCGTCTCATTAAACACCGTTTCATTCACATTTCGCGTGTTACTAACGACGCCAGCCTCCTCCGCTCCGCTCTCCGCACTGCGCTCTCCGCACTGGACGAGCGACGTGCCCTACCTGACTACTGTTATATGAGGAGACTTAAAATCTAAGAGAGAGGGAGAGAGAGAGAGAGTAGTATCTTATGGTCATGCTTTAACAAATTAACCAGATGAGGAATGTGGATCATAAACGCTAATTGATTATAGCGGACGAGCTGCTCACTCACTGTCTCATCTTTCTAAATATAAATAAAGGAAATAATTTTGAGTGATACTTAATTAAATTGCGCTGTAGTACAGTAGTTCTCACTCATTATACGAGACATTATAGCAAATAATCCATAAAATACAATTGTCACCCGGTGAGGCGGCTGGTGGGTCACCGACACACACACACACACACACACACATACAGGCTGCCATCTGTGACATCAGTCGGACAAGCGTTTTTAAGTAGTTACGTTATAATGAAGCAGTTGATAAAGTTGATCGTGCTCTAATGCGATTGAGATAATTCATGAGTCGTAATTAAGAGTTGCGACGACGACCACGACGCGACCACGACGCGACCACGACGCGACCACGACGCACCACGAGGCGGTACGCCTTGTCACTCGCCGATCGCCAGCGTGAAGTGAGGATTAGAGAGTACACTTATTTTTGTCACTCTTCATATCGAACATATGTGACTACGGCAGCGTATGAGATATTAATACATACAACATGTAGCATACATATAATTATATTATAAGCAAAATAAATGATGAAAATAATATATTACTAATTGCTTTTGCTGGCCTTAAAATTTCTATAGATATTATAGCAATTTGTCAAAATATATGTCAATAACAATATATGTATAATATCGAAGCAGCTGTAGATATTTTACTCGGACGACAGGACGTGCGTCCAGAGCACCAGTACCCCGAACCATTGCTGGTCGTCCGCAGTCCGCTCACGCGCCGTGCCTCTCCGCGCCTCTCCGCGCCGCCCCGTGCCGTGCGGGCACGCGGGCTTATCTCACCGCAACGAGAGCAACACCGAATGAATACCATAAAACTATTCTACTACATTAAATGTTTGCTGCCGAAACTGAATCACAATAATAGTGAGTGTTGGCGGCGGCGTGTTGGCGACGGCGTGTTGGCAAATTTGCCTCGAGCATCATCTAAAAATAAACAGTTTGTAGCGAGAGTTTCCGCGCCGGGATTGCAGGGAACCGGTCCGCGACGCGCCCGCTGCCTGCCTCCTGCCTCCTGCCTCCAGCCTCCTGCCGCGCGCCGCTGCGATACGTATTTGAAAATAGTTCAGAAAAAATCAAATAACATTATGATTATTGCAACACTATCCCATATTTACTTTTATGCAGATTCAAAAATGGTTAAAGTAAATTTTCTATATATATACAAATGTAAATATGCGTGTTACTATTTGTAGTTAATTTTGTATGTATACATTGAAATTACACAATACTACGTACTTGTATAAAACAGCAAGACGCCGAAGGTGTAGGACACAGGCGTGTGGAAGTGTACTTGTGGGCCTAAGTACTGACAAATAATATATTAACGCAACGGGCGAAGTAGTGCATCACTGAGATTTAGGTACAAGTTCACTGTGCTGTCAAAAATTACTAATAATAATACGTCGCACACGTATTAACTATCCCAAAATAATTGGTAAATTGATAACGCGGCTACAATAAATAAACAAACTATAACAAAATAAACTATAAAAAGTTATTAGACATAGTGTTAAAATACTTAAGACAAATTATAAGTTATTAATAAATAATGAGCTGTTAAAGCACTTTAAGGATATAGCACTGCGCCGGCGGCGACTCGTGAGCGACGCGCGGTCAACGGCAAGTCCTCGGGCCCGCGGCTGGCCACAGCCTGGACTGCTTCCTATATAATTGATAGTTCAACCTGCGCATATTACATCCGATTTAAATTACAACAAAAAACCAAATAAACAGAAAATATATCTAAAAAACTATATATTTTTTTATGTAGTTTATCTAGGTACCCAGTGAATGACGATTTTTTGCATTGATTTTATAAAATATAACAAAATTAGGCTACGTTTATATATTTTTCACTATAGCGTTAAAACATTCTATTCGCTACAGAAGTGACGAACCATAGGAGCCGTCGAAAAGAAATAAATGACAGTATAGCGTAAAAATATGAATAATTGATAGATATTTTGACTTAACTTGGTTATGAATTATGTTCCGATAGTTAAATTAGATAGTTTTAACAACTAAGTTTGTTTGCAAAAAGGCTTTAAGCAAAGCATACAGCGTGAGGGGAAGCACGACGTCGCTGCGGGCTATAGGCCAGCGCGCGCACCTGTGCCCGCCGCGCGACCTGCGACGACGGAGAACATCTACGATGACTACTGACTAATTTGAAAAATATTAATTATTATTCTGACTAATTTGCTTATATACCTTGTATTACTCACTTATAAGATATGTATAAAGTTTTTGAAATGTAGAGCTAACGGCTCTATCATCTTATCATGTTTTAAAAGAAAATAGAAATAAAAACCAAAACTGAGAGATGGTCTTTTTATTTTGCTACATTATGAATTTACGACAGCGGCTATCTAATTTAATTAATATCGTCAGCCATATCTACAAGAAAGGTTCTATTCGTCCTCCCCCGCCTTCCCGCGCCGCCCCCGACCTGACGGTCGCCCTCGCCGGTATTTTAATTAAACCCGAGCTTCTCATCCCATATATAATATTGCCGTATGTGCGTGTGTGCCTCCGTGTGCACACACATGCACACGCACTGGCACGTATTGGAGTCTAAGAGCCTGCGCTCAGACCTAACCGATTGTAAGCGACACGTGGCGACCTGCACGGCGCGCGCGCTGGTGACACTGTCTTAGCAAAAAGCTGAATAATACTAACACAGGATTATAATCGAACAATAATACCATTTTTGAAACATTTTCTTAGTAGTTTTTTCAAATACATAACGAAATATGATTGTAAAATATTTGAATGGTTTATTTCTCTATAAGGCGAGAATCGTTATTATAATAGTGCCCTCTTCCAATAGTAGAGGTGGACGTGGTCGTAATCGCTGCAACTTGTTACGTTGTATCTGCTGAGATGCCTTTACTGCCGTTCATCAACCAAATAATAACCCACCGCTCAACTGGTTTGTAGAGTCGCGAGCGCCGTGGACCGACTGTGTACGATACACGACTTGTTGTTCTTGTCTTCGATTATAACATTGTCTTACTGTTACTGCGCTCTACAAATTAAAATATATGTTTGGAGAATTAAACGTTGGATAGTAAATTGGAACTGTAACCGCAAATCCAATTGGCGACACATTTGACACTCGCAACAATTTCACACGATGTCTGATCTCGCTAATTGTGTAGCAACTGACATACCTCCCCCCTCCTCCTCTTCCCCCCGACCCCCCTCCCTCCCACCACCTGGTACAACTCCTCAATTCACAGCTCTGTTCAAGAATTATAATTGACCTAGCGTTTATTTGCGTGAGAACGAGAAACATATTAACTAATATACATAAAGTTTACGCATACACACTGTCCATTCGACTGTTATTACTGGTATATTGTAAAACATAAGGCGTTAATAATGAGATTCAAAAGAAATATATAAATATGCGAGCTTCCGATATCGATTCCAACAAGGTGAATTCTATAGGTAATAAAAATAATATTTTTATTTTTTAAAACAATATTTTTGTTCGTTTATCAAAAAGTAGTACTGGCCTCGTATACATATGGTTGCTGACGGACGTCATGTGTATGGTTCATTCCGCCCACCTCCCGTGCCGCTACTCCAGCACACGCTGTTTACATCCTTGTATTGCGTTTTCTATGGAACTCTACTTTAAACGTTCTAGCAAAATTATTCTTCTCCTGAAATATTTTGTTGCGTAGACTTGATACTCACCGAAGAGAGTCGTGTATGGTGCGGGAGGAGGAGGGTACCTGTCCCGTATGCAGAAATAATAAACAAATAATTCATAAAACTCTCAATTTATAAATTTCGCATGAATTTTTATTTAACAGGAGTTAACACCCCAGCGAAGTCAGAGGACGCTTATGTAAGTTATTTGGATTAACATCTAATACTATTTTGTTTGATTTTACCATTTCGTACATTTTTATAATATCGCTCGATAGTGTGTCACTCCGCCGTGTCATGTAGCGCATCACAAAGTTCAAACTTTATGGACTTACTTGTGGAAGCGTAAAGGAGCGACAATTTGTAAAGTTGTCTCGTTTGGGAGGTTATTTATTATAGTCGAGAGTAGGGGAAGCGGCCCGGTGTTGAAATAATAATATCGTTTTTATTGGGCGCAGGATGCATCGATACGATCCTGGCCACGATAAGACGCGAGCGCGGTGCACGCCGCCACCACCGCCGCCGCTGCCACCGCCACCGCCACTCTACGTACATGTTGACGAGAGGGTGGCACGATTATAGTAAATCAAAGTTAACAATACACAAAAATGATGAAAGGTTGTCCCCAAAAATATTATAATATCACCATTAGTAATGGTAGTGTGTGTGTGTAGTGTAATAATTAATATATTTTTGCTACATATACTTGAATTTACACAGATAAAGGCATACGCGATGAAAATATAGCTTGTCATTAATACATAAGTATCGATTAGTTCAAGTGGCGATTAGTTACAATTAAAAGAACACGAAAACTCACTGTTTCCACCCGAGCGCGTCTCAAAGCAATGACGAAGCCGGTCGCTGAGATGCCTGTTATAAATATTTTTTGTGTACAGATCAAGATACGAGTCGTCTCGCTCCTCATCTCTGATATATTTTGCCCGATCGCATCGCTCCCATCGAGCTCCACCTGACTCTACACCGCGGCGTATGGAGAGGGTTACACTTTACTATTTTTTTATGTATTTATAAGAAATATTTAAAATATCATGTCACGTGTGAGTACTTTATAACTGATTGCCCGCACAATAGCACTCTGTACGACGAGCCTTGCTGTCAGCACGACATACATACATACATACGTCAGGTGGTACAAACTGGTCACTTTAGCGACACAAGAAGTGCTCGTCCGCGGACACTCCTCGCAGATTATTTTAGTTTTATGTACAAATATTTGGTTTCTGCTTCAATAGTATGGAAGGTGCACCAGATGTAGTAGACCTGCAACTGCAGACCGCCGCAGACCGCCGCGGACGATCGGACTATTGGTACTATTCTGTATGATACAAAAACCTATTAAAATAGTATTTAAGTTCTTTTGAGGAATTAACTTATGTAAATTTAAAAATATATCATCAATTAATGTAATTAGAAAAAATATATTTTTTTTTCTAGTTTCCCAAAATATCATAAAACACAGTATAGCTTTCATAATAGGTCACCTCACCATACATACACCTCAGTAAGAAATAGCTCGGTTCACGCGGTCGTCGCACGGCGTATGCGGCATACCAATCCCGCTGTCTTACCTACTGTCCGTCCACTGCTGTGTTAGTCTTCTTTTTTAATGAACTTTACTCCAACAGGGAATGAATCACTACATTGTTTCATATATGGAATCAAATATGAGTATAATATGACATCGTGTAGTTTAAATTACGTATTGGTTTTTATCATATTCAGTAGCACTTGCAATGCTTTTATTATTGACTATTCTACTTAAATAAATAAGTAAATAGTATAAAATAACATTTAAATGAATTTAAAAAAACAATCAAATATGTTTGTTACAGCAGTAGGAAAATAAATAAATGATTAATAAATCGTTCTCCCAAAGTAATAGTTATCTCCGAACGGCATTATAGTCGTGAAATGTACGCGGCGGTCGGAGCGGCCGCGGCGGGGCGCCGGAGCGCAGGGCCCAGTCCCGGCCCGAGCCCCGCCGCGAGTGCACGTCTCGCAGCCAGTGCAGTGCTCCCCTGTTGCAGCGCGCAGGACCCACAGTGACCGCTCCCCGCGCGACAGTGCCAGTGTGGACAGTGCAGTGCGCCAGAGCGCGGCGGAGTTGTGCGCCGGCATGCGCGCGGCGCAGCGCCGCACCGCGCGGCGGCCCAGCGCGCCTCGCTGAGCTCATGCGCGCGCGCGCCCGCCCGCGGCCCGCGCCGCTGCTGCTCGCCCTCGCCCTCGCCTGCTGCCTGCAAGTACGTACCCCCGTCACCACCACCGCCACCATATACGAGAATCTGGATAAATTAGGATTTCAAAGGACATTTATTAGGCACTAGTGACCTGCTCCAAATGCAATATGCATTATTTTATACATTTAATTACTAACTTGGATTATTTTCGTGGTCAAATAACTGTTTTATAGACAACAACTGTACTTATATTAACAAAAACCGACCAAATGCAAATCGGACTACTTACATGAAGAGTACCCTTTATTACTTACGTATTCATTTTACCTGTGAAAATTTCAACTGTCTAACTATCATTCCAAAGCCGGTGTCAACTATCACGGACCATGTGATACAGCCTGGCGACAGACGGACAAACGGACAGACGGACAGCTGAATCTTATAATAGAGTCCCGTTTTGGTATTTGTTTAATCGTTTTTTTTTTGTTAAAAATTAATGTATTTTCTCATGATACCATTGTCAACCGGATCCCGTAACCAAATTTTCACCAAACTATCCTTGAAGTGTATCCTTTCAAATAAAAAAAAACAATAAATTCGGTTCACCTACTCAACAGTTCTAAGGTAATAAGCATACAAATACAGTCGAATTGATAACCTCCTTTTCTTACCGAAGTCCGTTAAAAAGCTCTCTATACACTATTTGCGCATCTGAAATAAATTTTCCATTTAATAATTTCCTTATATAACAAGCGTACGACACCGCGCTAGTCCAGGTAAACTACATATTATGTAAAATAAAGAAATGCCGCTTTAGCAAAAGTTGATAAACGCAATACGCGATAAGTAAAGATCTGAACATCTAATAAAGAACCATAATAGTCCAGATAAACCATCAGATATAAAGACATGCCTTACCTTAGCTAAAGTTATTCAATATGGTGGCAGTTTTAGTTAAGATTAAAAAAATGTTTTAAAATGTGTCTATCAGTAAGGAGTGCATTAGTGTTTGACTGTAATCGCGATGGTAAAGTTTGCTTTCCAAACTTGGAAATTACAATAGCATAGCGGGGAAAAATTTTTTTACCCGTTCTAATAAGGCTAAAGCGAAATATAAAGACTCCATGTCTGGAAAATACTTGCTATAAATATAATCTAATATAAGTAGTAATATTATATAAGTAAAAAGTCAAGTCGTGGCATATTAAAAATAATCATTTGCAACTTCCTAAATATGTTAAAAAGGAAACAAAACAGTTATAAAATATCAATTATTGCTAACTTTAGTAATAAAAAGTAAATAAAGAGGTTCAGTTACTCATCTCTCTCATAGAGCTAGCATAGTCCCCGCGCGGTGACACACGCGGCGCGCGCGCACGCCGGTCGCGCGGCGGTCGCACGCTCCCGGTGACCGCGTAATGCGCTTAATTGCTCACAATAATAAGAAATTCACGTGTCTTCAACACTCTTAACAGACGCATTGTTAGCCATATAATAATTATACACCGACAAAGACGACAAACAACATAACCGTAGCATCTGGTGTTGCGTCCTCTATGGCTACCCCGCTAGGAATGAAACGTGAAAAAGAAACCATTCACTTAATCTTTAATTACGAGATATTTTAAGTAAAGATTAAAAAAATGGTTTGGGTTGAGCAACAACGTTTATCTATAAGCAGATATTATACTAAAGCCGGCGAGTCGAGCTGATAGACAGATTGTGTGTTGAATTATAGTTAGTTTTCTTTTCTATTTTTCTTTAAACTGCTTTGTTACCAAGTAACATGTTGATATAGCGTGCACTACAGAATTAGAATCTAAACTGTTGTGTTTGGCAGTACATATGTCGAAAATTAAAATTTATAAAAATTTTCAACAATTTTAGTTTATTAAAATTAAAAAAAAAATAAATTGTGTAATATAAAAAAATAATGTATATCGCAGTGATCATGCTCTACTCTCAGTAGTCTCTAAGGCAGTGATTCTCAACCTTTTTTTTATTGCGGCACATATTTAACGATTTCAAAATTTGGCGGCACACAAAGAAAAAGATAAAAATTATTTATTTACTACAACACATTGCATAAATAGTTTATGACAAAAATTTTAAATATACGAAATAAACTAATATATACTACAATAAAAACTAAACGTTTATCAAGGGATTAATTATTCATCATGATTTGGCACTAAGAAAAACGCGCAAATAGTTTATTGTTTTGTGGATGTTAAAAATATTTTTCTTTTCAAATGATATAATTTAATAATATTAACATTATTATATATTTGCAAAATTTGGCGGCACACTTTTGAAATTTGGCGGCACACAAAAGTGCCGCGGCACAGTGGTTGAGAATCACTGCTCTAAGGAATATCACATCTTTCGACAAATTTTACTAATATAAGTAAAGTCATCTTCTAATGTTACAAATAGAATATCTAGAGTATTTAGAATAACTAATAATTTACTCTTTAGTTACATCCTAAAATATAGTATATCAAGCAGGTCTATACAACAGATCTTTATTTATTTTTAAATAATTATATTTTAATTATAATTTTTTTACTTTAAGCAATTGTGAAGTTGGAATCGCATTTTTCATTTAAGTGTTTTTATAAAAGTTTTCATTCATATATGTTGTATCCCTAACGGAGAACCTCTCCGGTTGACGGAGGGCCAAACGTTCGTCTGCCTCGTCCATCTGTGCATGCACTCCGGAAGATCCTCATAAAAGTCTTTATAAGTAGTTTTGCTACTACTAGTGATAGTATTTTTTTAGAAGTTTATGCTGAGGGAACCAAATTTTATGCTACAATAGAGCTTTCGTCATTTCTATTGTAGAGATACAAGATTCATAGATATGTTCGTGAATTTAATGATTAACCTGAATTAAAATATGTATATTCAATAAAGTATTAACTGTAAAAAGAATTATAATATGTAATTTAAATAAATTAGTAGTGACAATTTGTCAGCAACGGATATTACTATCATTAGCAACAAAACTTAGCTTGAAACATTACAATAAATATTCTGAGACGTCATCGGCGCTGCAGCTTTCACTCTGCTCGTGATTGTTCATCTCCAACTTAAATCGTACTCACATGTGCACAGCACACAGCACACAGCCTGTTGCACAAACTAAGCCGTCGTACCGTACTAACACTTAACGTATTTAAAATATATAACCTTCTTAGCTAACTATTACATACATATATAACGGTACACGATGTCTCTACATCATTTCTACATTTTATTATTTTTACCAATAATGTATAATATTTGTGATAATATATCAGCTGACCGTCTCGTCCAATATTCGTAATATACGAATATTGGACGAGACGGTCAGCTGATTATTCAAATATTTTTTTCTTTATTTAAGAACTTTGTTAGAACGATCATGCCGCAGATCGGCATGATCGTATATGGTTCATCATCACTCTAAAATTGCTTAAAGTTAATTATTTTTATTCTGTAGTAAATAATATAATTTCTTGGCTAATCCAAATATCATAATATGTTATAAAGTGTCTAAAATATTCAATAAACAATTTGTTGATTAAACGAGCATGCGTTTGTTAAGACTCTTAAGACGTCGCTCGAACGAAGAGAGCACGAGCGTAACATGTAATGTAGGTAAATGAGTAGGGTCATTGACGCGGCTCGTCTCTCGGGGCTCGTCGCCGGTCACGGCCGGAGCCGCATACATTAACATGTATTAAATAGCTCACTTACCGTTTTTGATCGACAAAACTTACAAAGGCTTAACCCAAAAACGAGTTATTTTGCAGAAACGTGTCGAGCGTCGAGCTCTAGGGAGGTAACGTTTGTAAGAAATTAAATCGTTTTATACTTATTTTTGTAGCAATACTTATAATCTATTTTCTACCAATATTTGTATTCAAGGATTAATTTATATTTCGGCATATCCTGTATCGTGCACCTGTANTATAGTTATATATATATTTATATTCTAAAATAAATGCGACATTTGTAACTCCAATATTGTGTTATGTGTGACAATACTGTGCTGTAGATATGAATAAAATTATAATTTCATTGAATAATTTAAGAGGTGGGAAAGTTTGTTGTGTGGCGTCATCTCCGAAGAGCTAATTAAAAAACTGGTTTTTAACTTTTACTAAAGCTTCATCAAAACTTGCAAAGAACTCACACCAAAGTTAAAATACTTAACGACATGACAGTGATCGCAAAGGCAAAGCTATTTCCTGTCACAATAGAAGGCAGGATTCCTTCGCGGCGCCGCGGCGCTTGCGCATCCGTTCACAGGCTCTCATCATAGATATTTGTACAATTTGAGTATTATCGAACGTGTTGCCTCGTTACGATCCTTGTCTCTGGTTGTTACCATAATTGCATATGTGCTCACTGAGCGCTAGGTTCCAGTTTCATGATGGTAGTGGTATAGTAGTTATTTTCTTTAAGCACTAATAAGTTTGGTGTGATATTTGTTTACATATTACGTACATTATTGATCTCGTTACTGACGCGACGCCCTCGTGTCACCGTCGAGGAGCGCGGCGCATGTCGCTAATCGTGGGAAAATCTGCACGACCATGTACGGCTCGCGTCGAGCGGCGACCTGCTCCATGCATATTCATGGCATTTGCCGTAGTCGCTGACACTTGCCGCCACTTGCCGCACATACCGACATTACGATATGTAAAAAGTGTGCTCGATATAGACATAAAATAATGAACTTGTGAATCACGAGGAGACTTCATACAAACAAGTTTGTTTATGTGACTTAATTAATTTGCGTACATTTTAAAAACTTTCAATGGAAATTTAATTTCAAATTCCCAGTTAATATGAACAAAATTATACAATTTAAAATAAACTACTACTTCAGTAGACTTGAGTAGAGAGACAGTAGATACTGTTATTACTCTAAAGTAATTACAATACAGTTTTATCGTACCTTTTATATTTCACTCCGCTACATACTTTTTATACGAAACAAATCTGCCGCTTTCTCAAACAGCTGTGAAACATAATTCATATAATCGCTTTATAATTGCACCCGTCTTTGTTAACCGACAGTTAAATGGCTGCTTTGTCCGTTCTGGTAACCTTAATCGACCTTACATATATATCGTGTTAAAAAGAATATCATATGTAAATTTTAGTTACGAAAATTCATCACAGATACGCACAAGCAAACTGCCATATTTTTATAAAGATTTAATATTGTAATCTGTATGATATGCTATTTCTTAATTCAATAACGTACTGCACTTCTAAAGCACATTTATGCCGCATGGGTGAAAATAATTGAAGTGTTTTTTAGTGATTTATCCAAATCTTTTGATTGTGTAGACCAAGAAATTGTTACTTAAAGTATATCATTGCATACAGCATGCTGCCCTAGATCTTATTGGCTCGTATCTAAACAGAACAATCCAGAAAGTTTATAATGTAAAAGCATTTTGATCTCCTTGAATGGTGTGTGTTCCACAAGGATCTATTCTTGGTCCCCTTTAATTTCTGCTTTATATTACTGATCTGCCTTTTTATGTGAAGAACCTATGTGATATTCTGCTGTTCCCAGACGATATTTCTTTAATATTTAAGTTTGACAGGAACAAAATGAACTATGACGAACTGAATAGTATATATTATCGCATATTCTTTGTTTTTTGATGTCAACAATTAAATGTGAAGTGCCAAGAGCTCTCATCTCAAAAACTTGCGGGAAAACTCAGCTATGTCGCGTTCGCTATTAAAGAAGTAAGACAAATGACGGACGTTGAAACTACCCGACTAGTATACTGTAGCTATTTTTATAATATTCAATGGAATATAATATAATATGGAATGCTGACACGAAGTAGTGCTGCAGATATACATTTAATATTCATTCTCCAAAAAAAGAGCCGGGAGATCTAATTATAACCTAAAAGCTCGAGATTCTCTGCGAGACATTTTTAATTATTTTAAAAACAAACAAACAGTTGCTTCACAATTGGTATACTATAATATTCTGTTTGTCCGACAACATGTTCAATGTCATAGTAAAAATAGTAACAGACTAGATAGATAAGAGTAACAGGCCAAGTTTGTCCCTTCAAAAAATTAATAATCTAAATCTTTTATGGGTCTGAAAATAGGTATATAATATAATAACACTCTTGTATACTAAGTTTGCCACAACAACAATGTAAAAAATATACTAAAAAGTAAAGCTTATTATACAGTTCTAGAATATTTACACTATAAACATGTATGTAATTAATATCTATTGAATGTCATGCAAGGTAGTTGCCAGTTTATGTAATAATTGAATTATACATTGATAAGAACAACTGTTGAGTTTCTTGCCGGCTCTCTTCAAAAGTCCTTACAATAGTCTACTTGAACAAAGAATGTTGGGAATTTGAATAATAATTGATTGATTTAATTCAATATTTGCTTAAACTGAATTTGATTAAACTTATACATTAAAGAAAACACGCCTCAAAGAAAACAACATATAATTACAACCGGTCGCGCGTTGAAGTCTTTTGTAAGAAATGATAATCGCATAAAGTTCGGAAAAATTATTAGTGCTAGTAGAAATAAACACATATTTAAGAAATCTGTGATTCGTATTAACATATTTAATGTGGAACATATTTAATTTTCCATATTGTTGAAATTGTTAATATAGCTTTGGGTTTAAAATGTTTATGTTTCAGTACAGATTTTTCATCATAATATTAATATTGCCATTTCTATAAGGTATGTTGCGTTTTTTTATTAAAAAAGCGACGCCACGTGGCTTCGCCCGCTCCTTTTTATTTAATATTATTTAAAGGTATTTAGGAAAAAATTGTTGATTTTTTTAGTATGGTTATCCAGACCGTTATTACACTTAATAAATTGTAATTTGAATCTTTTTAGATTTTTTGATTTTATGCAAAAATTGTTGTTGTGTTCATATCTTTGCACAGCAAACCCGGTTTTGTTTCTCCCGTAAATTCCAATCCCGCGAGAATGCCGGAATAAAAAGTAATCTATATGTTGCTTCACAACCCCTTGTATTTTTCAGTGAAAGCTTCTTAATAATTGATGCAGCTGTTTCAGAGATTAACCTGGACAAACAGAAAAATCTAAATAACCACATGTATTGAGAACTGTTATTTAGAAAATCACAAATTAACACTTCAATATTATTCATATATAATATATGAATAATATTGAAGATAAAACTTGTTCATCATACTGAACTTCTTTTACAAAGGCGACTCTTTATTAGCTTAGCTATTATAGTTTTTTATCACATATTTCAAATTATTTTTAATATATAAATGGAAAATTCCTGACTCGTTAAACATCATACACATCATCAATAACAATAATTTTTGACACCTATTTTTATACGTCAATAGAAAATATCTATCTCAATAAGTTTTGCTTATTATGAAACCGAGCTTCTTTTACAGCACATCCAATGACGTCCATAGAAACACACACACTCCCACACACACATACATATAAGCACACACATATAAATGTAAAGTTACCTATATTTAACTGTGTAATGCTAATTGTTATCATAATTTATATTATATTTACTGTGAATTAACGAATTAGCTGATTGTACATCTTGTTATGAAGGGGCGGGATCTCCTAGTACCGGCATTATTTATTCTTTTTATTTATTATGTGCACAAGTTTTACGTTTACTAAAAAATGTACTATAAATTCTTCCTGTATAAACCTTGACTTTTTTTCTATTACGTAGTGAATTTCTCAAAACTAGTTTCATCTCAATTCATAAACTATCTTTCGTACGAAATTTTCAAATGTTTTCGTTTTATATAGAAAAGGACTCGATAGACATACCCAATTACGCAGATTCGTCATTATTGAGATTGCCGAGCAAGTAGTTGAAGACGAAAAAAGTTTGGGACAATACTAATATTAGTTTACTTTACTAAACTACTTTAATTTTAACAAAACAAGCTCATTCATTATACACTTGGCTCTCCAGATATTCAACTATCTGTCATCATCATCTTCAGCAATTTCTCCAATTCATCGGATTCTATTACGCAACTAGCGGCCTAAAGGCGGCTTCGCCCGCACACCACCTATAATTATTGTATCATGCTGCATTTGCCAATAGATTGATTATATCGTTTATACATTCAATAATTTTTGATAATTTTGAGTGCAAGCGCTTCGGGGCTACTTAGCAGGATGAAATCTTCGGCAAGAGCGCCCGCCGCGGGATTCGAGCTGGGGCTTGCGGCTGTAAACAGAACATTGAATTGTTTTAATTTTACATTTTCTCGAGAAGTATACGTCTAAACTACATGCTATAAAATTCAAAATAAAATCGGTATAGTAAAATAAAATAAAATTCAGTACGATTAGTACCGTTAAGCACTTCCGACTGCGTCACTGTCATTATACGCTCATGAAAAGGTCATGTTTCAGGAAATTATTACTATTTATTGGTCACATCAATGATAAAATGTTGGTTTCAATGGGATGAAAATACGCCCGTCTACATTATTTGTATATGGCCGATCTTATTTAAGTAAATTGTGTAACAATATATGTTATTTAGTTGATAGAAGCGCTGCTGTTGCGTGCAACGGCTTTCTTAAAGTTCGAATACATAGTTTACTGGTAAATGAAAAAGAAATTATTTACTTATTCGATGTAGAAATCGTGAGTTAAACAAAACATTATTTTTGTTTTGAGCAGATACAGCTCATCTTAATTTTAATTGCATTTTTCGTTAATACGTTAAATAACGGATTAGAGTGACTACATGAAAGGAGTCCATGTGTTTTACAGGAAACAATTAATAATTATTACTAATTATCTACAGAATAATACTGTAAAACATTTTTTTAAATATTTTATCATCCGTTTAATATAAAAAGTTTAACCTTACCTAACTTTGTCAACTAATTAATGAACTGCTCGAAGATATCATGCGTTGTCATTGTTATTAGTCTTTTTCATGATTTTTTCTTTTATTTTCTTCAATTACACTTAAGAATTTGGCTCTAGTTCGTATTAATAATATTATTTTTGATAATTTATATTTGGTGGCAAGCTTCACCTTTTACCTAGCTTAGCCATGTATGTAGAGGGAACCTAGAGTAAATTCACTCTCACCCTCTCCACTTTTTGCTCAAATAGTAGTTCAACACCGCCACACCGCCGTTTTTAAAGTAAGTAACTAAAGTAGGCTTTGGAAGCGATTCTCTATTGTAGTTGTACTAAGTGAGAGGGAGGGCGCGTCACGAGCGGTGGGCGTCGCGAGCGCTGGGCGGGGCGCGCCCGGAACGCCTCTCTCCTTACTTCTGAAATTGTTTCAGCCGTTTAATGTGCACGCGATTATAAAGTTACTTTAAAAATATTTTTAATGTAATGTCTCCTTAGTTTTAAACTGGGATATATACAGGTATAATAATGTTATAATTAGAAACCCTTGACATATTTACAGCTGTAGCGCTGTATTGACACATTTTCGCTGTTTAATATAACATGTGAATGGCAATATAATACAAATAAATGCACTAAGATAATTTGTATTTAGTAAGAAGGATAAATGCTTAAAGTGCATCGCGTTTTTAATGATAAGTGTTTTCATTTATATAAATGGTGCATTCACGCAACGCCGCGGCGGTAGTAGAGCGGCTGTAGGGGGCCAGTCGTGGCACAGGGGCACAAAGTGTAACTGTGAAATTGACTGGTTGTGGGTTCGATCTCCACACTAGGAGATGAAATATTTATTTAGATTTATATTTTCATTTCTTTGCTCTGGTGTCGAAGCAAAGCGCGGCGTTGAGTTCTGCCACTCAACATGCAATGTCTCCAGAATTCTGCAGAAAGTACAGCTTTGTTAATTTTTTGTAGAGTTTTGAGAGAGCCATTCTTGAAAAATTTTAAATTATACATTTTTTTTAATCATTTTCAGGAAAACTTAGTTAGGAAAGCTAATAATTGAACATCAATATTCTTATATTCATACGTGTAGGTACATCCCAACTGACTAACAAGTCGTCCATTTAACACTGTCGTCCGTGGTTCAATTCTACAATACACTGGCTTCAATATGTAATACCTCGTCCTATATGTAATATGTGCTACACGACTGCAAGTGACGAGTGTTATTATTCTGAAGTGCCTTGTTTGATCAAATAAACCTACTACGACAATTTATTAAATTTTTTCATGTTTCATATTTTTCAGAATAATGTAAATTTCATGAGGAAAAATTTACTTGGACTTTGATTTGACTAAAATAGTTTTTAATTAAAAATGATCACTGTCTCGAGTATATTACATTGTAATTATTACAATTTTTATTGTTTACTAATATCATAATGCGGTGTCCTGTGCAGTGCGCGGCGGGGGCGGGCGTGTTCGAGCTGCAGATCCTCGAGTTCTCCAACTACCGGCTGCAACTGTCGTCGGGCGCGTGCTGCGGCGGCTCCTCCGCGCCCGCGCCTTCCACGAGCGCGTCGCCGGTGGCGGGGGCGGGAGCGGGCGCGGCGGGCGGCTCCTGCGCGCTCCCCTGCCGCACCCGCTTCGCGCTGTGCCTCAAGGAGTACCAGTCCGCAGCAGCGCCCGGCGCCTGCTCCTTCGGGCGAGCTGCTTCGCCAGTTTTAGGAACAGATTCCTTCACTCTTGCCGACCCACTATATACTTTATCTCTTCCGTTTTCCTTTCGTTGGACGGTAAGTTATAAATAGTATTAGTATTTTAATATCACCTTATAACATTGTAACTAATTTAAATAATAATAAAACGCTTTTGCTTTGTTTCAGAGATCTTTTACTCTAATATTGCAAGCGTACGATGACTATAACTACACAGATCCAGGTAAGACTAACTCAATTAAAAATAAATTAAAAATAAAATTTATTTTTATTAATTAAAAAGGATATATATTGTTAAGCATCCCTTGTACGACGTAAACATATTGACACTGTGTAGAAGAGACGGGGCTGATCGAGGAGGCGTGGTGGTCGGGCATCGTGGAGCCGGGCGCGGAGTGGCACGCGCTGCGGCACGCGGGCGCGGCGGCGGCGGTGGCGTACCGCGTGCGCGTCACGTGCCAGCCCAACTACTACAACACCACGTGCACCACCTTCTGCCGCCCGCGCGACGACAAGTTCGGGCACTACGCCTGCTCCGCCAGCGGCGACAAGCGCTGCCTGCCGGGCTGGCAGGGCGACAACTGCGAGAAACGTACGCACTACTATGACACTTACCCGACCATCGCAATAAGTGCCACCTTCTGCATACTTCTAATCAGCCAATTATCTACTCTTTACAGCCGTTTGCAAGGAAGGCTGCCATCCGACGCACGGGAAATGTGACAAGCCCGGCGAGTGTCTGTGAGTTTTAATAATTATTACCTTTTCGTTTCTTAATATGTTTAAATTTAATGGTACCTATGGAAAATAAGGGTTCGTACTATATATCAGAAGAGCTATCAGATTTGAAATTAAAAAACAAAGGTTTTATAATTATAATAATCTGTCAATATCTTTCAAGTTTTATGCTACTTAAGCAAACATTTTATTTTTTTATAAAATAAATAAATCCCGTAAACAGCATGGTAGGCAGAGAGAACTCCCTACTTTCCGCTGAATTCTGGAGGCATTGCGAGTCACACTTTGTGCCGCTGCTCTACGACTGGCCTCTTAAAATTTATAATTTAGCTTAATCAGCTTCTTCACGATATCCCGCATACAGCAGGGTAGGAAAAGGGAACCTAGTTTTAAGACATTCCGTTTCTCACTTTCTACCGAATATTTCGAAGCATTGGCTTCAGGCTTGCCTTGGTGCCAGAGCAAAGAAATAGTAATATTAATAAATAATAATTCATTCCCTCGAGTGAGGATCGAACCCACAACCATCGCGTTACAGTGACACCCTTGCGTCCCCGCTCCACGATTGCCTCATATATAATTTAGCTGTTGTTTCTATGTGTTTACTATGAGGTCGGTCGTGGCGCAGGGTCACAAAGTGTGACTGTAAAATTGTCTTTTTGTGGGTTCGATCCCCACTCGAAGAAATGAAATATATATTTACATTTATATTTTCATTTCTTCGCTCTGGTCTCAAGGCAAAGCACGTTGAGTTCCACGGCTCAACACGCAGTACCCAGAACTCGGCGGAAAGTGGGAAACGGCGTGTCTTAACACTAGGTTCCCTCTGCATATCCTGCTGTTTGCAGAATACAGCGTGAAAGCGGTTTCGTTTAATTTTGATTTTAATGTTATTACTATAATATGCGCTATCTAATACAATTTCTTTTTTCCAGTTGTCGGCCTGGCTGGCGCGGGGACTTGTGCTCACAGTGCCAGCCCTACCCCGGCTGTAAGCACGGCTACTGCAACGGCTCTTCTTGGGATTGCACCTGTGATACTAATTGGGGAGGAATTCTCTGTGACCAAGGTAATTCCTAAAATTTTATTTATGCTATAACTTATTATTAAGAATAATAATAACTTATATAATAGAATAAAAAAAATAAAAAAATTAAATTAGCTTCACGCTTTATCCCGCACATAGCAGGGTAGGCAGAGGGAACCTAGTGTTAAGACACTCCGTTCCCCACTTTCTGCCGAATTCTGGAGGCATTGCGTGTTGAGTGGCAGAACTCAACGCCGCGCTTAACCTCGACACCAGAGCGAAGAAATGGAAATATAAATTTAAGTAAATATTTCATCTCCTCGAGTGGGGATCGAACCCACAACCAGTCGGTTTTGCAGTCACACCTCGTGCCGCAGCGCCACGACCGGCCTCTATAATAGAATAAATAAAATGATTAACATATTTACATATCACAAATTAATTGTTGGTCGTTTAAAACATTTGTTATCTGTTCAATCATTATTTGGTAAGAAATATTACAATTTTGTTCCGTATCTTCATATAAGATATATAGATATCAATAAGTCCTAGAGGAGGCTATTTAAGAGGATATCTCTAAAGCCATACATAGCTATAAAACTCACTACACCGTTGTAACGGGGACTTCAACACAAGTTGGGGAAACGGAGCGGCGATGAGTTTGGATTTCGACAACGAAACCCCAAAGGTCAAATGTTGTGGTCAAAAAAGTGGAGAAAGAGAGCCTCTACATGATGAACTGAAGTAAGATTCAGAAAATCCCAACGGCGGAAGTTGACCTGGATGAGTCCAGATGGTAAAAAAAAGATAGATTTTATCATGTCGACGAAGAAGCAAATATTCAATGATGTATCCGTGATCAATGCCATCAAATCCGGAAGTGGTGACCGACTTATTCAAGTCACGTTGAATATTAGCATCAAGTTCCAAACAGTCTCCTCTGATAAAAATACGCTCCGACCAATACCTGCACAAATCCAAAACCCCGAGAGCTTTCAACTCGAACTCCAAAACCGCTTTGAGATCATTGCGAATAGCTTGAATGTGGATCATCTTAACAACAAGGTGGTGAATACCATTCGTATGGTAGGGTCCAAATACTGTAAAGCTCGCCGGAACTAAACGGACCCTCCGATGAGACTTTCAAACTTTTGAAACAGAAACGCGAGATGACTCTCCAGGATTCAGAGGATGCCAGTCGCTTTAGGCAGCTAAATAGTCAGGTCTCTAGGTCATTGACATGCAACCTTCGTCGATTTAATAAGAATCGTATGAAAGAAGCTATTGAGCGGAACCAAAGCTCCATGTTCGCCACAGATCTGTCTTTGTTGATTTGATGACGGTAGCATCATTTCGCTTAGATCTGAAAGGACCACGTTCTTGAAATCGGTACAGAACTCTCGGTGGGCGAGTCCGACTCGCGCTTGGTTGGTTTTTTCTTAAATGCACTTAATAAACATTCGTATATTTACATGGGTCCGCTAGTCCAATACAATAAATCAATTAAAACTCTCTGTATCTACTATTAATTCGTTTTTATAATATAATACAATGCAACTCTTAAACAGATCTCAACTACTGCGGCACCCACGAGCCCTGCCAGCACGGCGGGACGTGCGAGAACACGGCCCCGGACCAGTACCTGTGCACGTGCGCGGAGGGCTTCTCGGGCGTGGACTGCGAGCGCGTGGACAACCCGTGCGCACCGCAGCCCTGCGCGCACGGCGCCTGCTCGCTGGCCGCCGCGCCCGCCGGCTTCGCGTGCGCCTGCGAGCGCGGCTGGACCGGCGCGCGCTGCGACGCCGACGTGGACGACTGCGCCGGCGCGCCCTGCCGCAACGGCGCGCTGTGCCGCGACCGCCTGGACGCCTTCCTGTGCGAGTGCGCGCCCGGCTGGGCCGGACCCACCTGCGCCGACGACGTGGACGAATGCGCGCAGAACAACGCCGCCGAGGGCGCCCTGGGCCCCTGCGTCAACGCCGCGGCCTGCAACAACACCGCGGGGGGCTACGCCTGCGCGTGCCTGGCGGGCTGGACCGGCCGCGACTGCGAGCTCAACGTGGACGACTGCACCGGCCAGTGCCTGAACGGGGCCACCTGCATCGACCTCGTGGACGACTTCCACTGCGCGTGCGCGGCCGGCTACGCGGGGCGCACGTGCGCGCGCGACGTGGACGACTGCGCGTCGCGGCCATGCCGCAACGGCGGCGAGTGCGTGGACCTGCTCGACGCCTACCGCTGCATATGTCCGGTGGGCTTCTCGGGGACGGACTGCGAGGTGCGCGCCATTTCACTGCCCATGACAATTTATTCTTCTATTCAAATAATCCTTTTAGCTTTTAATTGAGGTCTTTTGTTCTAGCGTTCTTCTTCTAGTCATAATAATATTTTTCATGTAATAACATGATTAATCTATTTATGCCAAAACACTAATACGCTTTTACTAATACACTAACCCGATATTTGCTTCTAGCTTACTTCCTGTTTTGGACGCTACTGCTCGGTGAGTTACTAACGTAAGAAAAAATCTTAATCATGAATTGTATTGTTAAATTTTAGTTCATATTTATATAAAGTATGTGTGTGTGTTCTCAGGACGATCGGGACCATTGCGCGGGCTCGCCGTGCGCTAACGGCGCGCCTTGTTACACGGCACAGAGCGACTACTATTGCCACTGCTCGCCCGGTTGGACCGGGAAGAATTGCACGCAGCGAGCTGCTAGAGATCGTAAGTTCAATATTTTCCAAAAATATTATATAAACATAAGTTTATATGAAATTATTCAGGTGCGAAAACATCATTTCTCATGCCTGTTTTAGAAAACGACGAGTGTTCGCCCAATCCTTGCCACAACAACGGTAGCTGCGTGACCTCAGGAGTGAGCTCCGCAGGGTACACTTGTATCTGCATCGAAGGTTGGACTGGTGAGAATTGGCATTCTTTAAAAACCTATATCCGTACTTAATATGTTTAAAATACTTATAATAAAATCGTAACGGATCTGTATCTGTACATGGAACGTGGATGGACGTGAACCAGAAACAATGTTTTTTTTTATTATTTTTGTCTATTTTTCATTACGTTTGCTCATACTAATCACAGAAATGGTTTAATATATTTAATTGTAGTAATATTTAGTGATTGTTTAATTTCAATCGGTTCATAGATAAAAAAAGTAATACCAAAATCGACAAAATTGTGTTAAATAGATGTTTAATTAAATTGGTTGAAACTATATTTTTCAATAAAGGTATAGATATTATTTTTAAATTAGGCTAATCCTGCCTGTTCTTGACAACCTACCAACTATTGGCACAGCTACGTTTAATGTAAAAAAGAGCTTCTTTTAAAAAAGGCTTACAATTTCTATAGACAATACTACTTTTACAGATGTTACTTAAAGTGCTAATAATTGGATGTTAATCCCTGTATATAGTATATATATTAAAAGTGGGCGCGCGCGGCTTCGCCCGCTTGTTTGGACACTTAGGGGTGAATTCTAAAAAAAACTACGAAACACGTATTCAATAAAATATTTTTAACAGTCTGAATTATTTTTTTTATAAAAATCGGTGGTGATTTAAAGATTTTTCCATACAAACTTTCAACCCCTTATTTGCACCCTTAGGGGGTGAATTCTAAAAAACCATGAAACACGTGTTCAATGAAATGTTTTTAAGAGTCTGAATTTCAAATTTTATAAAAATCGGTGCCGATTTAAAAAAAAATCCATACAAACTTTCAACCGCTATTTTAACCCTAAAGGGATGAAATAGCGGTTGAAAGTTTGTATGGATTTTTTTTTAAATCGGCACCGATTTTTATAAAATTTGAAATTCAGACTCTTAAAAACATTTCATTGAACACGTGTTTCATGGTTTTTTAGAATTCACCCCCTAAGGGTGCAAATAAGGGGTTGAAAGTTTGTATGGAAAAATCTTTAAATCACCACCGATTTTTATAAAAAAAGTGATTCAGACTGTTAAAAATATTTTATTGAACATATGTTTCGTGGTTTTT
>JAAIXJ010001292.1:0-10219 GCA_013403705.1 Heliconius hermathena | reverse complement strand
CCCAAACCTAACCCAAACCTAACCCAAACCTAACCCTTATCCCCTTAACTTTGTTTATTTTATGGATATTTTATATCTATGACTGTTAAAAAAAAAAATAAAGAAAACCGACTTCCACCGGGTTCCATAATTAGAACCCTAGCAAACCTTTAAAGTAGAGGATATACTAACTGAAGAAGTTAAAATAGAAATCATCGAAATCGGTTGGGGTTATATCGATTTATTCGTGCATTTGTCGCTCACATACATATCGAAAATTTAACACTTACGTGATTTTTTCAAGGAATTGTCAGGAACGGACCAAATTAAAATAGGAAAGCACCAGCTTTCAAATAAAAAGTCACCAAAATGTTCTGATATATATTTTTTTGTTGGTTTGAAAAAAATGTTTTTTGTTTTTCTGTAAGACGCGTTATATTTATTACTTTCATTAGTTTTTTTATTTTAAATAAAATATTAAATTATATTTTATTAAAATTTACATGTTTTTTATAATTTATTTTTTTAAATAAAAAAATGTATATTTTTATATTTTTTTTCACTGCCATCTATTGCCACTATATGGTAGTTGTCAGTAGGAATTCAAGATGTTCTTTGCTACAACGATTTTACGTATAGTGTTACCGTAAAAAAGTGTAAAGACAACAAAGTGACAGCTTTAATTACGCGTGTAACTGAAAATCCTATATAAACAAGTTCAAGTTATATAAAAACAGTGAAAAAAAAATCTATGTTTTGTAAATATTGGATATTACAACTGCTAATTATCTTACTTCTGTAATGTAATGGCTACAGTACCACACACAATACACGTAGAAAGTTTTTGAATATTTTTATTCAAATTATGAATAATAAATGACGGCAAGTAATTTCATGAATGAATGATGGTAAGTAGGTTCATTGATAATATAAATTAAAAATTTTCACTTATAATATAAACTATAAAGCCAGAAACTATATAAATCCTTCTTTGGCTTTCCTAATTTACTTGAATTTTTTGAACAAATGCCTACTCATTATGTTATTACAATTTATTAGTAGGCTTTCAATAAAAATTTCTTCATTTTCTTAGTATATTTTTTTTATTTTATTTTTTATTTCCAGCAATTCACAGTTAAAGTCATCTGTTTTATGGGTATCAACGGTCCTATGGGACATTTTTCATATATATTAAGAAACATTCATATATTAGGGTATCTGAGTAAAAGTATATACCACTGAGTAAAAGTGTCTGTTTTAAAATTTCTTTTTGCCTGAGATGGACTTACTTCAATGAAAAATTAAACGTATGAAATATTTTAAAGGATATCATATCTTTATTATTTCACTAGTCTATTAGAAGACAATATTTAAGAACGTCTGACATCTTCTTGTATTATCATAATGAGAAAAACTATTTATCTTAATGCATAAAACAGGGTATATACTTTTTTTATATACCGTATACATTAGAATTTAGAAATTCCAAAATAAATTATTTAAAAAATGTATTTAGAAATGTATAAATTTATTTATTAGAATAAAATTAATCTGTTTTCAGGTTCCTCATTGTAAATTACTGTTACAATAATATAATTACAAAACAGTCTCAATAAAAAGAAAAATAAATATAGTAGAGAAATTGAATTCTTTTTTCACTACTCATTATTATTTTAATTACTTATTTGTATGTTAATATTGTATTTAATTAAATATTTAGTTATTGAATTTACATGTTTGTATTATACTTTTGCATTTTTAAGAAAGAATCAATATTTTAATTTAATTATGATTTAGTGAATAATGATTGTCAATATTGTCACATATTTAATAATTTAAAATATTGTTTTATATTTTCTTGTATATTTTTGTAAAACTCTTTAATTAAATTTTCAGTTTCAGTACAAAAAAATCAAAAGAATGATATTTTTTGTACTGAAACTAAAAATGTTTGTACTCTCCGGCTTGCTGTAAAATTAATTTGTCCACAAATAACGATATCATGGTCCATATTGTATACTTTTTAAAATATTGTTTTCATATTTTATATCTCGAAATAAACATTCAAACTATCGGTCTTTTATTTACCTACAACAACTAGCGACATCTGTAGAACTCTTTAGTCTTTGGAAATTGTCTCTATTGAGATAGGTTATAGAATGATTAAATAAATATTTTATATTAATGAGGATTTACACACATTTTTGTAGCGCATGTTGGCAGTTCTAAAATTGTTATTTTTAACCAAAAATTATCTTTTTTAAAACCAACGTGTAAGACTGCCTGTCCACCGGAGGGGAGCGAGGCAGCGGAGCGGAGAAACGGATAAATATTAACCAATAACATTGCACAAAATCTCCGCTCCTCTTTAGTGGACAGGGAATTGCGAACTAGTTTAAAAATTCATACAAAACCGGTAAGCGGAGCGGAGATGCGGAGTAGGGTGGCGGAGCGGGGAATTGTTCAAATGGTATATGATAAGTAATTCTGTTTCTTCTGACTCCAACTCTTCTGCCTCGAGTAATGTAAAGTAATAACGTATTAACTGAATTAATCGTAAAATTAATCAATCGCTTGCCGCCGAGAGCTCGAAATAACTCGTCGCGTACTCATATCCCCGCGTATGAAAAATAGTCCGCAACTCCGCTCCGCATTACTTTCTAGCTCCGCTCTGGTGGACATACACAGTCTGCAACTCCGCTCCGCATTACTCTGTTACTCCGCTCCGCTGCCTCGCTCCGCTCCGGTGGACAGGCAGCCTAAAGCCGTAATTTTGCTGTCAGATGTAAGCTTGGACATTATGATGCACGTTTGTTGAAGTGGCATCTATGAACAACCCCTATTTATTTTATAAATGGAATTTTTAAAAAATGTGTTAAATCGGACAATGACGATTAGTGTAGAATAATGATAAGCAACTGGAGAAAAATGATGCTGTGGTACCAATAATGATTCTTTACAACAGAATTGAAATTAAATACTTATTTATTTAGCTTCACGCTGTAATACAAGTGGGAAAGTCAGAGAGAACGGAACCCCAAACGCTACGGTCTCTATCTACTTCTTTCACCTCGTCCACTATCATCAACTTTTCATACATGCCA
The DNA here is from genome assembly GCA_013403705.1 of Heliconius hermathena. Classification (NCBI taxonomy): domain Eukaryota; kingdom Metazoa; phylum Arthropoda; class Insecta; order Lepidoptera; family Nymphalidae; genus Heliconius; species Heliconius hermathena. The sequence goes on along the minus strand of JAAIXJ010001292.1, from coordinate 7,136 downwards.
TCTGGGGCGTCCTCATGCTTTTTACGTGATTTTTCTCCTTCATTATCTTTGATGCTCTATTTTCGAAGGTCTATCTTTATTACCGCTCACTTTTTCTTCATTAATCTTTTTTTGCTATTGCACATTATATGCACATTCTATTATATTCTCACGATGAAAAGTATGATTGACTTATTCCTAGCGGATCAGTATATTTAAGGTTAAGTTGTGTTGAGTGCTTAGGATGCTATCTTGGGAATAGACCAATATGTTATCGTTGCTATAATAAGGAGTCTGTTTCATTTTGAGGTACGAGACGTCCAAACTTGAAGTCGAATTATCGCATAAGAAGCTGGAAGTTTTAAGATCCATCGATCAAAGAGGAAAAGTACTTCCAAAATATTATACATCTTTGAAACTGAAAACGGAAATTATATAAGAAAAGTAGCGGCAGAAATTTGTGGTAAATGATAACGAGGTTTTAGTAATTACACTTTACTAACTTTACTGGTAATGACGTCGCAACCAATGATGTTTTTACATAAAACACGTTGGAATTTTATGAAAAACTCATTCAAAGTACATGAAATTTGCTGGTTACAGATTTGTTCAAAATGTCAATATAAATATATATTAACGATTGCCGAAACATTTTTAATCTATAAGTAGTAAATAAAGATATCAATGACGATTCATGTGCTAAAATTAGGAGAATCCAATTTAAGACTTATTTATAAATTGTTAAAGCATCCGTGGCAGTTGCTCCGTCGGACATTAAAGCTCTGCATGTTAACATTATTATAAGCCAAAATAAACACTACGTTAGATAATGTATTTTCGTGGCAATATTCAAAACAAAAGCTCCCTCGCTCAATGACCCCATTTTTATAAACTTTTTTTGCGATCTACAAGGAAATTGAAATTTGTGCGTTTTGGAGAACTGCCTATAATATAATATGTATATGATTTATACATATGATATTTTCTAATCAAGCCCCTGTAATATCTCTGGCCACAAATGGTTTTCTTAAGTTTGTAATTTTATTAAATAAACAAAAATATACTGCTATACAAATGTAAAACAAAGAATAAACGTAATATAGTGACTGTTGCTGATAATCCTAAAGTTGCTGTTAATTTAACAGCAACTTTAGGATTCTTCCTTCACAATTATTATATCATCTAAGATCAGTAATCCTAAGCCAAAAAGAATTATGAGAAAGTAATTGTTAATTTTTATTCCCCAAATCTTTTAATCTGGTAAGTGTTAAACAACACTAGCAACACTACATGAATTAGTTCTATTTAATATCGTATACTCATTTAATACATTGAAAGAGTATATTATTATCAGTTTAATTATACATAATAGTAATGATACTTCAATTTGTAAATTGAATAAATTCATTAACTTTATATATTTTATAAGTTTAACACATACACCAGCAACACTGTATAGAATTACTGTTATTGTCTAATGTACAATTTTTATTTTATTACCTCTAAACAACATTTTATTCTCAATTCATTTAAAGCTATATATAGAGTGTATTTCAGAAAAAATGACCCTAGCAAATTTAGACTGTCCCGCAATTTAAACACTTTTATTTCTAATTTATTATATGGATCATGTGGAAATGAGATTTTATATGGTTAAATTAAATATTGACTTTAATTAAAATTTACCATAAAAAGCGGATAACTCATTTTATTTTTAAAAGAAAGCAAAATACGTAATAAAGATTTCGACTGTCCCACGGTGCTCTTTCCGATTTCAAATACGTCTTACTTGTAATATATTAGACTTTGAATATGTTTTAGTGTTTAAATACATTCAAAGATATCTTTTAAGTGTTTTTTTAGTTCTTATGTGATAAATTTACAGTAATTTAAAAAAAATCAATATTTTAATCTTGCCCTACGAAAACTATAGTACCGGAAACTCCTAATTAGTCACGGTGAATTTGATAACTTACATAAGTAAAATCTACTAATTTGTATTTTTTGTCTTCCTGACCCCACTAATCATATTTGTAATATCGCCATTATTGTACTAAACTTAGTTTCAACAAAAACTGTGATGGAGTTTCTGTGTCTTCGGAGTGCAGAAAAAGTTTTCCGGGTAGTGTTTTAAAAATAAATTAATTCGTTTTCTTTTCTTTATCACGTAATAATTCAACAAAAATATAACCTATATTAGATTACTACAGCTATAAACAAGGTTAAAGGTTATATTTTGTTATCTTAATTTATATTAAAACTAGCGGCTCGCCAGCGGCTTCGCCCGCTTAAACTACATGATAATTGATTTAATAAGCAGAATTGATTGACAACTAAAATGACTTCTAATATGATTTTTTTACGACATTATCGTAATTTCTATAAGAATTTTTAATTGTTTCGAACTAAAAAATACGACCAATGTTGATATTTGATATTCATAAAATATACATAAAGCTAATTATGTATTATATTATATGTATATATTTTTGTAACATTACGTTCATTTTACCTATGTTATTTAAAATTCTGTTAAATGTGCTGATGTCGGTGAATAATTTAATTTACTCATTCAGAAACAGCTTTAAATGTTAAATTATTGATTTGAAGGATTCATAATATTCTTTGTAAAATAACTGTAATAATTGCATATTAACTCCTGTACAGTTTTTAAATTAGTTACATATATTATATGAACGAACCAACCAAAAAATCTTTGTATTTACTTGATATTTCTTTCAAGATCGTTCTTTATCTCTGTGTTGAATTAATTACGACTTCTTTCAAATGACGATAACTTTTTTTTTAATGAACCGATTTTGATGAACTAAACTTTAGTAGTTAAGTTGAGTTAAAACAAAGCAATTGGTGAAATTTTCAAGTAAATCGGTTCAGTACTTTCAGAGAAAAATGCGGACAAAAATATGTCGACAGACAGACAGACAGACAGACAAGAAATTCAAAAAAAATCTTTTTGCTTTCTATTATTCTTTTTAAGTGTCCCTCTATCCATTTCAGTCAAAATTACTAAATGTACAGACAAAATATTTTTACTGTCTTATTATATGTAGAGATTACAGCGTACCTACACATGGAAAAGATGTTGGTAGGCATTTTTATATAGATTTATTTCAAAAGAACGAACGAACCAAAAAAATCTTTATATTTATTTGATATTTCTTTCAAGATCAAATCGTTCTTTATCTCTGTGTTGAATTAATTACGACTTAAACCTAACTACTATGATTTATGAAGGTAATCTCCACTAACAATTCAATTTTGTTTACTTTATTGTATAAAATATTGTATAATAGTGCTTCAAAAATATATATTTTTATCAACAATCATATAACCCAGACGTTTCGAATGTCATTCTTTAGCCAGGAATCTTACCAGCGCGATTGCTATATAATATTCGCAGGCAAACTGATGCCTTGAGTTCATTCAAATGACGATGACTTTTTTTGTAATGAACCGATTTTGATGAACCAAACTTTAGTAGTTAAGTTGAGTTAAAACAAAGCAATTGGTGCAATTTTCAAGTAAATCGGTTCAGTACTTTCAGAGAAAAATGTGGACAAAAATATGTCGACAGACAGACAGACAGACAAGAAATTCAAAAAAAAAATTTTGCTTTCTATTATTCTTTTTAAGTGTCCCTCTATCCATTTCAGCCAAATTACTAAATGTACAGACAAAATATTTTTACTGTCTTATTATATATAGAGATTACAAGCAATAAATGTAATTTATTGTGGGCAATGCAGTCCAGTGGAAAGTACAAGTTTCTAAATAAATAAAATCAAATAATCAAAAAATCAGCTTCTCATTATATCCCGCACACAGCAGAGTAGGCAGAGAACTTAGTGTTAAGACACTCTATTCTCTACTTTTCAACGAAAGCATTGCATGTTGAGTGATGCAACTAAACGCTGCGCTTTGCATCAACACCAGAGTGAAGAAATTGAAATATAAATTTAAATATAAAACTATTTTTTTCATTTGGAAATAGCGAACGGGAGAGAGCTGGTTGTAGTTACAACCAGTTGATTTTACAGTCACACTTTGTGCCCCTGCGCTATGGCTGGCCTCAAGTTTAACTGGTTTCTAGTTACTAATAATTAAATAAAACTTGTAAAAAATATTGTTTTAATTAAAATTTTATTTATTACATTATAGGTCTAGCCAAATGGGAACATATAGAACATTTCTTCCAAAAAGACTAAATTATGAGAGATAATGAGAGTGAACCTTGCTAAGTCACGGTCAAGGTTTGTTTTAATTGTCTAACCTGTAAATATGTCTGTGGATTTTTATTTCAAAGCCAAAACCATTTGGCTATATAATAAATCCAAGCTTTGTTCTTAAAATTTTCAGAAATTCTGATATTGTTAAAAAGGAATATAGATATATTAAAAAATAAATATTAAGTTCATTATACTTATCTAGAAAAAAAAATCAGCTTCACGCTGTATCCCGCACACAGCAGGGTAGGCAGAGGGACCCTAGGAGAGAGGAGAACCTAGTGTTAAGACACTGTTCCTCACTTTTTGCCGAATTCTGGTGGCATTGCGTGTTCAGTGACAGAACTCAACGCCGCGCTTAACCTCGACACCAGAGCGAAGAAATGGAAATATCAATTTAAGTAAATATTTCATCTCCTCGAGTGGGGATCGAATCCATAACCAGTCGGTTTTACAGTCACACCTCGTGCCGCTGCGCCACGACTGGCCCAACTTTATTATTTTTACCATTATCTGTAATTGTTTAAAACAAATCAAAAATTCAACAATACAACACAACACTTAATTAAAATATTTATTTAATTAAAATAGAATAGTAAACAGTTTTCGAAGTTTTTAGATTTTGTTCATTATAGTCCAGGTCAAATTTCAACAATGTAACTGATAATAAATATATAAATTATGATTATTTTACAGATTACAATCTATTTAACTTATATAAATGTTAATTATTGTTTCTAACATAAAAGGGCAAGTTGTCATGTTGCAATTATATAGTCTTTATCACTATTTTATTTGATTTGCAAAAATACTATTTGTATAAATATAATTATAGCAAATGTTTATAAGCAATAAAAAAGTATAAAGTGCTTATTCGTTTTATTTCTGCATTTATCTTGTATTATTATTATACCAGAAATGATTCACTCCTTCAAAATCATTTGGAAGTATTTTTGTTTAAATTAAGTAATAATATTTCCAATTGATTTTGAAATAGTGAATCATTCTGGCTTTGAATAAAAATCGATTTATTATGTAAATATTTGCCAAATTTTAAATTTCCCGCCCATATCTGAGGCGGTAAATTTTAAATATTGTTTTTGGTGGGCACACGATAGATGGCAGCAGTGTCGTTTTGTCCCCCATTTTTTTGTATGATGTGAACATTCTTCCCTTTGGGTATATGTGTTCTGTGCGCGCGCGCTTCTCATATGCAATTAACATTTTGACAGACTAAACGAGAATGTACTCTGTGCGTAACTCAACTCCCATATAAAAAATGTTTCAATTCACAATTAAATACTAACAAACAAGCATTTGTATTCAAAAATCACAATTGACAATTAATTATAATTGTTCAATTGCAATTAAAATGTATCCCATGAACTGAATTATTGAGGGTGTAATTAATAAAATTTTGGTAGTTATATTAAAAGAAACATATAAATATGTAAAAATGTTTTATTTTATATCACACATTAATCACAACTGGCTTCCTTACTTCTATTAGGACCTTGAATAAGTTGCTGTTGCTTTTTGAAAGATGGCGTTGCGGCATGAAATTTCGTACGGTAACGAATCACCAAAGTAGTACTATATGTAACCTCATNATTCCGATACTTTCCATTTTGTTAATCAATAGTGGCACAGAAACCGTATCAAAGGCCTTGGATAAATCGAGGAATACGCCGATCACTTTTGATGCATTGTCCATTTTCTTAACTATTGTTTCAGTAAGCAGTAGTGCAGCATCTTCCGTCGATTTACCCTTGATGAAACCGAATTGGTTATCAGCAATAACATCATTGTGTTGCAGATAATTTACAAGTCTCTTATTCAAAAGCTTTTCTAAAACTTTTGACAGAACCGAGAGTATTGATATTGGTCTGTAATTGACCATAATATCTCTGTTGCCGGACTTATAGATAGAAAGAACCTGAGCTTGCTTAAAGATATCAGGAAAAACGCCAGTTGATAAGCATAAATTAAAAATATGCATAAGAACAGGAGCTATACAAACACTGGCCTTTTTTATAATAGAAGTAGGAATGCCGTCTGTTCCAGTAGCAGAGTCATCTTTTAAGTTTGGAATAATAGCCTGAATTTCATTAATGTCTGTGTCGTACAGAGCCATGGAGTCCTTTGAAACGGAAGACTGGAAGTTATATGATTTGGCAAGCTATGTAGGTTGTTTAATATAGCATTGGCATATGATGCACCAATGCCAGCGAAATAATTGTTTACGACATTTACAGATACGTGATGATCATGGTGCAAATCGAGTAAAGGTGTGGAGGTAGGCGAGGGCTTTTTGTAGCAAACAATTTTATTAACAGTGTTCCACGTACCTTTTGGATTGTTTTTGTATTTTTGAAATTCGTTTTTTTCATACGCTGCTTTTAATTTTTTTAACAAATTATTACAAAAATTCCGATATCTGGTGTACGTTATACGTAGAATTGCATTAGTTGGATCAATTTTAATCTTTTTATGTAATTTATCACGGTGTCTAATGCACTTAACCAGTCCTGGAGTCAGTCCTGGAGTCAGCCATTTGAATGTACGTTTTCGGTGCGAAATTTTAATTTGCTTAGAGTGCATTGAAATAGTATCGGAGATCATATTTGTCAGTAGAGTAGCTGCCGCGTTTGCATCGGAGGAGTTAAATATACAATTAAATTCTATATTTGAAAGTGTTTGTAGTAACGACACATAATCAATTTTGGTAAAGGTTTGGTAGTATTGTCCATCATTAGAGACCACTTTCTCCCATCTCTCTGGAAGCAATTGAATCCCCTGTCGGAAAAACGACTCATCTCTCGAGGCAATCCAGGAAGCAAGCCATTTTTCGGCTTCTTCAAAAGAATGAAAGCGCTGCTCGCTTAAACCGTGCGCCATCGACCGAAACAAGTG
>JAAIXJ010001318.1:0-10157 GCA_013403705.1 Heliconius hermathena | reverse complement strand
TATAGCTTTGATGCTTAAGATGAAGCCACAAAGAATATTATAAAATATGTACAACGAGGCGAGGCGAGGCGAGATGTTAAATCTCACCCATGGACACAATGCCCCATAGCCCCATTACAACCTGTCTACCTTCTCATTTAATTTTAAAAAAGTTGCTTTTGCAAATTCAATTACTTTTCAAAAAGTCTAAACAACAAACTGAACGTGTATATTTTAATGGATAAATATATAAAAATACTTGAACGTTTGACTTTTTATATTGCATTAGTATTATCGAAGTATTTTAATGAGAAAACATTTCTAGATTTAACGCGAGAACTACGTTAGCTCGTTGAAATGTGCACGCAAGAGAGTTTATTAGAACTTTTTAACTCTAAATTATAATAACAAATAGATGTTGACACTCTCAGGGCTCAGTGTTGCGTTTAATATATTTTGGTATACATATGGTAAATATTATAAATGTCCAATTTTTTGAAAATGAGCTAAACAGATTTAGATAAAAGTTTACATATAAGTAGCCTAAATATCAGAGACTACTAATTTATATTAAGATTTTTTATAAAGCACGAGGGCGAAGGTGTATTTGGGCTGCTAGTATTATATCGCTTACATTACAGACGATATATTTATATGAATAAAACATACAAATGTTTATTTCAATATGCAAGCAATTAAAATTGTATTCCAAATGACGAAAAATGTCAAAAAGAAGAAGTTTTAACGGTCAAGTACATCGAATATTCGGTTCGAGCTTGCACAGTGGTTATACAAAACTTTAAACTTAAAAAAGAGCCTAAAAGGGGAAAGACATATTTTAAATACAATAAAATAAAATATATTTCATATGGAATATTTACAAACAGAATATATTTAATAGAAATAAAATAAACTTGTTTAACTTTAGTAAACTACAGTAATTTGAACTGCTATTGGCTCGTAATTAATAATACAATTCGCGGCACTTAAACCGCCTCCATAGAGTTGTATAGGATCGCGGCCATAGTCGATGTTTGTTTGTGTTCTGAAATAATGTTGATGGGGCTTTGTCCGGCTTACATTAATATTGGGGACCTCCAGATATGAGCCGACGGCTCCGTCCGCCGCGGTCGCTAGCGTCGTCCATATTTAATGTTTTAAGAGCTTTTTCGTGTATACAAACTGAATTCTCGCATAAATTCAAGGTAATTTTGATTTCCGCTTCGTAAATAGCTTAAAATATTCATTTAGATCGCGTTAAATAGTTTTTGTTGTTTCCAACTATATCTGTCCTGGCGTCTCTATTCTAATTGATATTGCCCGAACAACGAATCAATTGAACTGAATTGAGTCAAATGAGCAAAACGTAATTAATATTTATTAGATACATATATTATGGTTCGAGGGTGTTTTGAGAGTATGGTAAATATTTAACAACAAGAGATGTCCAATAGCATAACTTTATGTTAAGGCAATACAATATTTTTTTACTCTCACGTTGTATCCTATTGTACATAACAGGGTAGGCAAAAGGAACCTGAGAACCCAACGTTGAGACACTTCCGTTCCCTACTTTTTTAAAAATATTAAATATTACATTTTCTCGAGTGGTAATCGAATCTATAACCTATAACGTTTGTAGTCAGACGTCGGTGCCCCTGTGCCATATTTAAAAGAATTAAAGTAAATATGTTAAATACAAAATGTTCTACAAATTTTTTTTTAATATACTTAAAGATATAGGAGATTTTTCTAATATTATAGGATTATTATAGTTTATTTATTATAATTGTTCTACTTATTTTATCGAGCATACTATACTTACTAATATATTTTTCTTGGTTTATTTTTTATGTTAAAAAATAAAATAAAATTATAAATCAAAATAAACAAATTGAAATGCCAGTCGTGGCGCAGAGTCAAAAGCGTGACTTTATAAACGTGACTGGTTGTGAGTTCGATTTCCACTCGAGGAAATGGAATATTTAATATTTTTATTTCTTTAATTTGTGACAAAGGTAAAGCGCGATGTTTAAAACTCGGCAGAAAATGGGGAATGGAGAATTTTAACACCAGGTTTCCTCTGCGTATCCTGCTGTGTGCGGGATATAGCGTGAAGCTGAAAAATGAAACAAATTTAAATGACTACAAATATCAATAAATTTAAAATTGAAAATCATTAATGACATTTTAAAGTTTAACAGCAGAATATATTGTATAAAACACCCGCGAGCCCGTCCTCGTAGATAAATATATATTGTCTACAGCAGGATTTACAGTAATGTAATTCTATCTTTAGAAGGGTGGGACAAGATACGTGTGGTTGCATCTGTAACTGTACACATATGACATTAAATGAAATATTTATTTAAATTTATATTTTCATTTCTTCGCTCTGGTGTCAAGGCAAAGAGAGGCGTTGAGTTCCGCCACTCAACACACAATGCCTCCAGATTTTCGGCGGAAAGTGGGGAATGGAGTGTCTTAACACTAAGGTCCTTCTGCCTACCCTGCTGTGTGCGGGATACAGCGATGCTGTATTTTATGATGTTGAATGCTATTATAAGCATATATAGCATTATGTTTATTTGAAATATTAATTATTTAAAACATCAAAGTTCAAATCAAATCTCTACGCCGCGCCGTAGAGGCTACTTGCTACGCCTCATGAAGTGACTCCATTTTTATTTATAGCAATATAAAACTGTGATTTGATAAATTTGATGATTAATCAGTGATTTTATAAAAATAATAGTTGTATATATTGTACTTTTCGAGAAATTTCTATTACAAGTACATGAATTGTACCTGAACAAAATAAAATACAAAGACGAAACACGAAGATCGACAATTTCTTAATATAATGTTGCTGCTTGACGTCTGTCTCTCCGCTTAATGAAACAACTTTTTAGATTAAAATGTTTAGTGCACGTCTGTAATGTTTCTGAAACTCTAATTAGGTTCGAGAAAATTACCTTTTTCACAATCACGGACTCAAATGAACACTTAGCTTCACTTTGAGTCTGTACTTTTAAAATATTTCCCTCAACTCGTTAAAATAAGATTGTAAGAGGGTTCACAGTATTAAAGTTATAATATTGGCTACTTGTTTATCAGGACTTGGGTAAGCGTTATATATTTGTAACTTAACTTAAGTTAGCTTCACTTTGTATCCCTAGCGGGATATCCAGAGTGAGTTCCCACTTTGCGCTGAATTTTTAGAGACATTGCATGTTGAGAGGCGGAACTCAACGCCGCGCTTTTGCCCTGGTACCAGAACGAAATAATGAAAATATTAATAAATTTATTGTCCAAGTGTCACAACCGTCGCGTTACAGTCACACGCTTGTGCCCCACGCTGTGTGCGCCACGATGGCTTAATAGAAAATAATACAAATTATAATATATTTATATAAAGTACATATTTACGCACATATTTTATTATATACAAAATTGGTACTGAAAATATGATAGCTCTGCTCCCACAAATCCGTAGGTATAATTATTAAAATAGTTGAACGCGAGCCGCTGCCCGTATAAACGCCGGGACGACCACAAGGTCGAGCGTCAGTTTCTGTGTGGGTTCACTCTGAATAACTAATGTACAATGGCTTTTATGAATCTGTCTTGTGGGAATAGCGGTACATACATATTTATAATATTTTTGATTCACTATTGTTATTTAGACAAACGTTTAAGTTATACTTACATGTACGTATGAGGTGGCTAAAAATCAACACCATGTATAGACTGTGTACTGTAAAACTGAATATACTAGCACATACAAATAAGTATTGTTGTAATAAGACGTAGTTTGGCATTTGTCACTCAGAAAAGGAAAGCGACAGTGAAAAATTGCGTCAGCAAAAACCAAAAATTTTATTTATATATTTTTTGCTGATGCTATTTTTGTGTCATTATAATTCCCTGTTTGTATGTTGAGTTTTAGAGAAGACGATCTGTACTTTATGTTACTCCTGCTACTTTGACTTTTGGTACATGATATTTCTGGTTTAAATAAAATTTTATTATCAATACTATTTGCTCTACTACTTATACTACGCGCACGATAACAATATACCACACTCCAACTTACTTAAAACACTAAAAATTATATTTACAAGGTTCACTTATAATAATTGTAATATAACGAAATTTCTTAAGTCTATATAACGAGCAGAATCTTAGAATTCATTCTATAACGATCTTCACCTCAAGTTGTACTTTGGTATGTGTCGCTATTCAATTCCTTCAAAGGCGCCTTCATAATATAGTATACGGTTAATTTGCTGAAAACAAAAGGGTTTTATCAAAATGAAGATCGATTGTGCTCCATTAGGCGACACAAGGTAAAGCTTTAAAAAATTGTATTTTATATGTATAGGATTGTGAGATTGCTGTACACATTAGTATATGTATATATCAGGTATAGAAATCCTCACGCTGTATATACTCCGCATTTAGCAGGGTAGGCAGAGGGAACTTAGTGCTGACCTAATGTTACACTCCTTTCATCATTTTCCCCCCAATTTCCTAGACTTTGTCATATACGAGTATGTACATTTAGTGGAACTCAAGCGAATAGCAGTTGCAACCCGTCGTCGTCGTCGTGTAGTGTAACAAACCCTAATATAAAAAATAATGTACTCATATTACGACAACTACATTATAATTAATAAGTTACAATTTTGAAATGTACATATATCGTCTCACGTCTGTACCCACTTTCTCTTTAAATTATTTAAATTCATAAATGCAACTAACTACTCCTATAATTAGCAGCTTAATGTAAATATTTTTTAGTCTCATGTTATTTGGTCCTCGAATGGTTGTATGTCTGTCTATTCGTATTTATATTTTTTTTCCTTTCAAATTTTTTATATTGTTAGTATATGTAAGAAACTAAAAAGAAATCAAATTATATACGTATTGAGAGCTGCGACTGCACAGGGGCACAAGCTTGTGGGTTTAACTCCCACTCGAGGGAATCAAACATTTAATATTTTAATTCCTTATATTTATTATTTTAATGCCGTATTCGACGGAAAGTGGGGAAAAAAACAGTGTACCGTTACTGTAAACGGAGTATCTTAACACTATCTAGTGTTCCACAGGTTCCCTGCTTCGTGCGAAGTATAACGTGGAGTTAAAAAAATCTATACAGAAATTATCTTAAAAACGGCTTTATTTGAAAGTCAGCTACTTGGAACCTTATATAAAAAACATAAAATTGAAAATTCCTACGAAATTATAAGGAATTAACTTGAATATGAAAGCTTGCAGAGTAAAGAAATAAATAGTATAATAATAGAAGCAGACTTTGCTCAAGTAATACAGTTTTAGGACAATGTAATAAATAATAGCGTATCTTTTGTCATCGTTTTTAATTAGTTTAGAGCTATCTTATATATTCAAACATAGCAATTGAAATAAATGGATTACTTAGAGCATTTTATATTTCAAGTAAAATCAACTTGCGACTTCGCTCCACAGTGAAATAAAAATAGCCTTCCCTAATAATTGGGCTATCTGACAAAAAAAATTAGAATTCGCGTCAGTACTTCCTAAGATAAGGTTGTTCAACCAAATGTCAAAATATTCAACATTTTCAAGACACGGAAGAGATTTCGCATGCATCGATTACATGATTCTGATGAAAAGCATACGACGGATACAAAGGATGACGTCACGTGTAATAGATATTCCGTTCGGTAAATAGTGTCAGTTCCAGCGCTCTTAAAGCAGGCTTCAGTCACGTTTAGTTGATTGATCTCGCGTCAGTCTTTGTATCCGGAGCTCTTTGGCGGAATTAAATTTAGGTTCCTCGTTACAATTATGAGCAAGTCGATGGTGATATTGCGTTACCAGCGTTTTTTAACTATTGTCCCTGATTTTTATTGTAATCTTGATTACAAATAGAGATTAATTTGTTAGACTGGCTTCATAATTTCTTTCTTATAGTAGATGTTTTTTGTATTATTCAGTTTTAAAGTGATAAATAAAATTTAATATTGTTTTATCTGAATGCGATGTTTACATTATATTTTTATAATAATAAATATATAATTCTGCTCAATGCAATTAAATATAGTATTGTAGTAAAAATATAAATTGGAGACAGCAATACTCACTCAATCACTCTGCACCTCCAATACCAGGGCATATCGAATACCGAATAGCAGAGTAGACGAAGGGAACTTAGTGTTAGAACACTTCCTTTCCCGCTTTCCACACATTTTTTGAGAGATTGCGTGTTGACTAGTGGAACGCAACGCCAAACTTCATCTTGTTACCAGAGCCAGAAAACGAAAATGATCATCAAACAATCTCCGTTGTAGAAATCGGACCCACTACTGTAACATTCAGACGCTGTGCCACTGCGCCACTACAGCTTCTCTTATGAATGAAATAATTAAAAATGTAAATTTTATCTAAGAGACATTTTCTTTAGTACCAAAAAATATTATTTGTCATTTATTATTTTTCACGATTTCTAAATGGTTACAAAATTATTTGTTTATTTTAATATCACACATTTAAATTGTATTCCCATATAAACTAATTGTCACTGTTACCCACGAAAGTAAATAAACAAAATATTACTTTAATTGTTAAGGAAAGTAACACAGCGCTACCCATTTTATCTTTTATGTCTGTAAACCAGAAATAATATGATTTATAAGATCCTCACTCACTTCCATTAGCAAGGATAAATGTATTACATTGAATAAATAAAATCCGTGTAAATAAAATCATATTTTGGTTCACTGTGTTCTGATATTTGACATGTTTTAAATATGTTTTTTCTATTATTTTAAATATAACGTGAAATTTTATTTAATTGCAATATATAATCTGGATATTGCTTAGATGTTGGGAAATCGTTCAAAATTTGAATATGAGATTTGGCTATTTGACTGTAGAATTTTAATTTGAGACAAGGTCTATAGCAAACTATTAAATCTGAATTACATCGAATTATTTGTTTTATGTATTTTTTTAAACAAAGTGAGAGAACTTAATTGGAAAACATTCAGCTATTTGTTTTTCATTTAAATATTAAAAAATAAAATAATAAATAAAATGATGAAATTGATATGATATGGAATTGATCATATATATACGTGTATATATATATATATATATATATATATATATATATATATATATATATATATATATATATATATATATNATATATACACGTATATATATGATCAATTCCATGATTAAATTAAAAATGGATATATATATATATCCATTTTTAATTTTATTATAAAATTAATAATCGATCTGAAATCTTAAATCATCTAAGATTTTATATTAAAGACCCCACAACGAGTCGATTTACAGGAACACTGTACCCCTGCACCACGACTGGCCTCATATAGGCCGGACTATATTTTTAAGTATATGAAATGTTTCTAATTATCTTCGTGAAGACTATGTACTAATGGTGGCCGTTAGTAAGAATTGCATCTGAATTTTGTCGAGTAACTTTACCGTCTCCAGCTGAAGCTATTAGGTAAAAATTCATAAAAGGAAATTTTATATATGACTATATATTGTATAATAATAATTATACTTTATTTCTATATACGTATAAGCCCTAATGCAAAATTATGATAATGTAAGTGAATATATAAGAAATATTACACCAATGTCACTAGTACGTACTTGACTTTTAGTAGTGTTACATAATATGACATCTTATGAAGTAATAAATGACTGAGAAATTAACCTTATTTTATTTTTTTATTATTTTTACAACATACAGCACGCTTTTACAATATGTTTAAAATGTATTTTAGGCTTTAACTCTAAATCAACACCATACCTACGCAAAACTACTTTTTGTTAAATATTTTTCAAAATAAAACATAAACAAAGAATGTCTTGCTCAAAGAAATTTATTTATGATGTCAGCAAATTGCTCACGATATCCGGATTATGTTGTCATCTCTCACCTTTGTAATAAGCCTTTTACGTTTTTAATAACGGCAAAGAAAAATAACATAGTATTCAAAAATGGCATTTTCTCTAGATTATGACGTGACACAATCTATTATAATACTTTATTTATGCACCGATTAACCGATGTTTAAGTGATAGCGAAACGTAGAAGGCACTTTACCTTACGGTCTTCACTAAGTCATAAGAGCGTAAAAAAATGTGTTTTAATGTTAAAAAGTAGTTTTTTAAAGGTTTTACAAAATGGCGTGGGCATTTTCCATCTTACGTTACGCGTTCGGAGGCTGTAATCTTCGACGACGGCCACTTAGCGCTTCGTGAAAAGTAAAATGTTGCTTTTTAGCTATCATGTTCAAACATAGCCTTAAGTTGTTCCTTAAATTTTATTTAAATTGAAATATTTTTACTGTGCTATTTATTTCATACTAATGTATAAATTTCTACTTTTGTACATTTTTTTGGTTTCATTTTCCATATTGTAAGATTGTAACTCCACAACGCCACACGCTTTCTACTAGGAGTCATTGTGGCGCAGTGTACAATGATTGACTAGGAGCATGATGATTGTGGGTTCGATTCCCACTTGTAAAATTTTCTTTATTCCCCCGTCTCGAATGATGAATGCAGATAATGGAATACTACGTTCTTTGTCTACCTCGCTGTGCGTGGGATAAAACGTCAAACTAAACATAATACGTGAAAAAAATATTAAAACTTGTTTATTACTACTCTCTTTGCTTATATAATTTGTTAATATTATAAACGAAATTGAGTTGTATTTTTTTCCAACAAATAATAATGACAACAATCACATCGATATAAAAAAAAAATCTTATTGTTAAACAAAACAAGGCTGAGTTGCCAGTATAAATAATATAAGGAAAAAAGAATTTGACAATATACCTCATTTAAACGTGAGCGCCTTTACTCGTAGGTGGGTGGCGTATGATATTGTGTGTTTAAAAATGTATGTCGTGAGAGAGAGAATACAACAATCAAATGTAATTTTGCTGTAAAATCATTGTAAGATTGTTTTGACTTTTCTTTTTTTGACGAAATTATCTCGTTGACTTAGTTCTGAGTGACAGCAGTTACAAAACGTATAAAGTGTGACCAAATTCGACATTTTCGTGTGTAGCTCTATACGTATGTTATTTATATAAAATAATGATTTCTGAGTGAAATATAATTATTTATTTTCTTTTAAAGTGGCTTTGAGGGTAATGAGGCGTAAGAGGTATGTCGGGGCCGCTGCGTGTATTGCTTGCTTCATTCTCTCTGGCTATCTCGCTAGGCATAAAGCATGAAGTTTAAAATCTGAATGATTATGAATCAAAGGTTTTGTTTTGTTTTATGGAAATCAAAATAAATATATTTCTCAAGATAAGTGTAAAGTTAAAAATATTTGGAATTTGGAAAACTTGGACGAATTTCTATATTTCGATGAAAAATCTCGAATTAAGTTACTCTTCAGTTTCGATTCGATGCTACAGCACGTAGCGACCGACGCGACGTGTAACACTGGCAAATATATGGGTAGTAGATACTATAAAGATAAAACACGGAATAGTTTTCATTCATTTTTCAACTAGTGCTTAAATTTTATTCGAGCCACGAAGTTTTTTTTACGGTTTGTTATTTCATTTCTTTTTAGTTTATAGTATTTAAAAATGTGTAAAAAGAATGTAGCATTTTTTTGACTTTGTGCTTAATATTAAGTTATTCATTAACCGCTCTGAAGCAGTAATTTAATTATTATTCATATTTTCAAACTATAACATTTAGTGTATGTAATTTTTGACGATTGCTTTAATTATTCTTATAAATTTTACGAGAATTTTAAAAACAATACATTTTTAACGAAACGTAAATAAGGTATAAGATTTCCACATTTCGATACAAGTTTAATTTCTATATAACAAGTTTCACTATCTATCTGATATACGCGCGAGGCGAATACAGACTATTTAGTATTTAATACAATGTGTATAACGCAAGTATCATTTCCTAACAAATCAACGAGTAGTTTATATGCAAGTGGAGTTCAATTCCTAACGTTTGTTTGATCGTTGTGAGCTAAAGACGAGTGAGACGTGTACTGTGATTAATGACATATGTATATATAATACATATATAGAACATTCGACTGTTTATAATACGCTTTTATTATATCGACGGCAGCAAAGAACATGAAGACAACTGCATTT
>JAAIXJ010001302.1:0-10159 GCA_013403705.1 Heliconius hermathena | reverse complement strand
TTTGTATTGCCATGCATATTTTATTTTATTTATTTATTTATTTATTTTTAACTTATACCATAGGTACATACTGTTACAATATATCTCGCGGTTTCTAAACGAATCCACTTGACGCCCCGCCAATTATACCTAAGTTTGTATTTGTTTTGTAAGCGTTAAGAGTAAATTTTATTTCTTTATTATTAAAAAATAATAATGAAAACGAGCTACTTACAGTATTTAACCATGGTGGAATTTATGGAAGCGTGAGTATAAATTTAGTATGAATTAATTTTATATTTAAATAGTTGTATTTAGTCTTAAAAATAAAAGCATTTAATAATCTAAGTAAGGTATTATGAAATTCGTATTTTAGGAATGGCGATTTATCTAAACCCTCAGGAGGTCCACGAGGTCGCCATTTCATTCAAAAGAAGTGGAGAGAGTTAATGAATAAATTAAATAGCGATGGAACCGGGGACCCTAGGACTGAGGAGAAATGGCGCAAGGTATTGGAAATTATATAAAAAAAAATTGGAAATGGAAAATATATTTTAGTTATAAATGCTTGATTATATATAAATATTTCTTTTATTTAATATTTATATTTGTTAATTAAGGTCTGGAGTGATTACAAAAATAATGCAAAAAAGAAATTTGCAAGAATCAATAGGGCAGCTAGTGGTACTGGTGGAGGGCCTGCACTCCATTTATCACTGACTGACCTTGAAAGTAGAGTCATTCAGATAATTGGAGTGCAGTCAGCTATTGGCATTGCAGTGGAGGAAGCTGGATTTCCATTGGTAAGCAATATTTTATATCATTTTCTTTATAAAAACAATAAAGATAGAATAAAGTTATTTTGTCATTTCAGAATAAAGTTGAGGCTCCTCAAGCTCAAACCGATGAACCAGTGTCCAAAATCTGTTTGGAAGTGAATGATTCAGGTAAAAAAATATTATTAATATTTTTTTGAGATGTTTTGCTATAATTCTATTAGGAATAATAATAGATTTCATTATAAAAATACTTTTTAATACATTTAGTTTTAAGAGTTTTTATTATTTAGCTTCAATTGCAATTCAAACAAAAATATCAAACTAATTGTTTGATTCAACCAAATGCATCAATTATTATCGTTTTGTTTTTAATATAGCTGTTTTGCATTACAACAGAACAGTTATTATGTGTATGAAGAAACACACAGCGTTGATTGAAGAAGCAGTCTCCTAATTTCGCCTATTTCATATATAAATGGTTCGACTTACCAAATAATCTTCGAAATACTTTCCTCTTTCACTTCTGCAGTGACGTACGTCATCTATTCTCTGTGGCGACGTGCTGTCATCTATCACTCATAGAAGTCTTCATAACTCACCAGCAAGAACCTTGCTGCAACGCTGTGTGTTTCTTCATACACATAATAACTGTTTTGTTGTAATGCAAAACAGCGATATTATGTTACTTCGAAACACACAGCGTTGATTGAAGACCTGTTTGTTTACTGCTGGTGAAAGAGAATGTATGCAGACAAAGGATGCAGACGCTATGTGATCTTAAAGAAAATTTTTAAAGAAATTAACTTTATGTACCTATATTAAAAGTTAATTTTTAATTTACTTATAAAACATTAAAGTTTTTCAAATAACCGAATAATGCTAATGCATAACACTATTCACCTTAATAAGACATTTCTTACCAATNCGGCTTTCTCCTCTTCGAGTAACACTCTAAGCAGACCTTCGTTTCCGAGTTCAAAGGTCCTCCTAATTTTGTCGCAGGTTGCAAGGTTGACTTTGATGGTTTCCCTTACAATTGCTGTGTACTCTAGGAATGCGTTTTGCATGTGTTGCATGGCATCGTTTGCAGGAGACAGGTCAGGTGCTGTTACTTGGCCTTTGTCTGCTCTAGTGATTCTACCCTTTCTTATAAGTTTTTGTATCGGTTTTAGTATTGTAGGTGGTAAATTAAACTTTTTGCTTTGGTTTTTAAGTTGTTTCTGATTGTTTTGTTGTTCCTCTTCCGTGGCTATCTTCCTTTCAAGGCGCTGCGCTCCGCTCAATGTTGAAGGGCTTGGCCTTCCGACGTCTTTTTTCTTTGCTCTTAAGAAAGCTAAATCTTGTCCTCGATCTTCGTACACAACTATGTTGTACTTTACTGAGGCTGAAATACATCCCAGTAGGTCTGTGACGGCACCTTTTACAAGATCTGCTTTCATTACGTCAACGCTTAGTGTCCGGGATCCGTATTTGGCTGCATCTGTGTTCACGGTGCCCAGATGGTCGAGCACCTTGCACACCTTGGTGAAAGGGGAAACTCCGTCTTGTCCGTCGAATAGTGCGATGGTCTTGTTTTTAGTTCGAACTATCCGACATTCCCAGTTCCCTAACCTGATGATAGGCATGCTTTCGTAGTCCGATTTCCTCATGGTGGTCTTGCTGGTACAGCCCTTGGTAAGGGCAGCTAGACCAGGTGATATGTAAATGGATTTCTTCGGCCCTACGACACAGAAGCTGAAACCCAGTTTCTCCTCTCCTTCATCCATAAACAAGGCCACGGGTCTCACTTTCAAACCCGGAGGACTGATATGTCCATTGCACAGAAAGCGTTGGATTGGTGTTGGTTGATCTGTTGATTGTCCAGTTGTAAGATTTTGAATGAGTGTAGAAGGGTGCTTGACTTTCTTATGTTTTTTTCTGTTCCCTTATGCGCTGGATATTCCTTTGTATTGCGTTTGCTAAGGGATGAGTGGATCTAGGGTTCCTTAGTAAGTCTAGTGAGGATCTTGAATCACTTAGTATAGTTACCAGAGGATCACAAGTATTAGTAATTTCCTGGGTTGCCCTGTAGATGGCATAAAGTTAGGCTTGAAAGACCGTGCATGAGGGATGTAATGTAAAGGCAAGGTTCATCTTCTCCTTCCCTTGTTCCCACCAAGTAAGTGCAGCACCCACCTTTTCGTTTATCTTGCTGCCATCCGTGAAGATAGTGGGTCCAAGTTTCTGAAGGATGTCCAGAGGTTCAGGGTTGGTGTCATCTAGGTGGTCGTAGTCTAAAGCACGCGTGAGGGCTGGGTGTTCCAGTTTGGTTGGATCCTCATTTGTTTCTAGACTTTTGCTTGGAGGTAAGTAGTGGGAGATCTTACCTATTTTCATACGATGAATGAGGGCTTGCTCCTGTATTCTGATGTCTAAAGGGAGCAACCCCGACAGGATGAGAGCCGAAGTGTGAGAAACGGTGCGGTAAGATCTACATATCTTCTGTGCGAAGCCTCTTTGCAGTATGTTTAGCTGTTTTTGAATCATGCGCAGTTCAGTGGCTTTGAACCAGGCGCTCGCGCCGTAGGTGATTATAGGTTCAATTACCGCAACGTAGATGGTTCTAATTATTTCCGAGTTCCGGCCCCATGTAACTTTCGCGGTGCACGCCAATCTCTTGTAGATATCGGCAGCTTTTCTGCATTGTGCAGTGACGTGGGATTTAAAGGACATATTTCTGTCAATTATTACTCCAAGAAGTTTTATCTCCTTGACCAGTTGGATTTCTATACCTGCCATTTGTATGATTGGGGAATCGTATTTAAGTTTTTTAGTTAGTATCATCGCATTGGTTTTGTGCGGTGCGAAACTTAGTTTGTTGTGATTCCCCCATAGCATTGCCGTTCTGAGCGCTTTATTGGCTTGTTGCTCTAAATTTCCTATGTTATGGCTCGCGAAAATGAGTACCACGTCGTCTGCAAACGCCTGGCAGTACACTCCCTCTTCATTTAGCTGGTGTAGAAGTGAGTCTAAGATGACATTCCAAAACGTTGGTCCAGCTATTGAGCCCTGAACGCAACCTTTGGTCGTATCTTTCTGCGACTCTTTTCTTGCATAGTTTACTTTTATTTTACGGTCCCGAAGATATGAGTTGACCAGTTTGAAGAGATTTCTTGGGCACTTTTTGATGGCAAGATGATATTTAAGTGCTGGCCACCAAGCATTATCAAAAGCTCCTTCAATATCCAAGGAGATCATTAAAACTGACTTCTTTTCTGGTATGTTATTTTGAATGTGGTCTATAAGGCCGCTTAAGGCATCTTCAGTACCGCGTTGTGGTACAAAGCCGTATTGCATTTTGTTTAGTTTGGGGAGTATGTGCCATTGAAGACGGCCGACTAAAAGTTTTTCTACAATTTTTCCAAGCACTGAGAGGAGGCCGATCGGTCGGTATGACTTTGGGTGGGTATAGTCCTCCTTTCCTGGTTTCCGTATGATGACCACGTGTGCTATCTTCCATTGATTAGGAAAATGATGCAGTGACAAGCACTTGTTTGCTATCCCTAGAAATGTTTCCATGGAGTTGCGAATAGCAGCACTGCATATGTCTGCGGTCAGTCCATCGGGGCCGGGTGCTTTCTTCGGGTTTAATGATTTCAGCACCGTTTCCAGCTCAGTGGGTGTGAACTGTGGGTCGTCCTCTGGTAGATTTTCGTCGATGTTGAAGCTAAGAGCCCATTTTCGGGTTTGTCTGTGGCAAGGATGATCAGTAGCCGTGAAGTCATCGGGATAAAATGTATAGGCCAGAAGGTCGGCGGAGGCTTGTGGGGTGAGGGTGTCACCTGTGGTTGGGCATCTTAATAGCGAGTCTTCGTGGCGGCTATTGGTTTTCCTTAATACCCTGTATATCTTGTCCCACATGCTCTCTTTATCTTGGTTAGTGCAAAAATCTCTCCAGCTGTCCGTTTGGGCTTTCTCCGCTTCTGCCTTATAGTCCTCTTTCCGTCGTATGTACTCATCTATGACATACTTTCTTCTGCTAGGTTTCTTTCTGCTAACATACTTCCTTCTGCTAGGTTTCTTTCTGCTTTCTTTCTGCTAACCACAATTTAAAGGAAGAAAGTAAATTGAGGCGTTTCGTGGCACAGAGGCACAAAGTGTGACTGCAAACTGGTTGAGGATTCCCACTTGAGGATTAACTTCCTCAATATATTTATTTATTTAAATTTATATTTCCATTTCATCGCTTTGGTGTCGAGGGAAAGTGCGGCCTTCAGTTTCACTACTCAGCACGCAATGGCTACAGAATTCCGCAGAAAGTAGGGAACAGAGTGTCTTAACACTAGGTTCCCTCTGCCTACCCTGCTGTATGCGGGATACAGCGTGAAGCTGAAAAAAGAAGTACAATTAATAGTTGTTAAGTCTACCATAATTATTATTTTAAACGTCAACGTTGGTGACATTAACAAAAATAATAAAGTAGGTATATTTTTCGGGACTAGCTCAAATGGCGATATCTGCAATAAAAAGTACAGTAACACCCCGACTTTACTCCGTTTTACGCGAATTCGGAGATACGCGGTTTTTCATTTTGATTGCCGCGCATCGGCTCTCTCGCTCTGCCCGCTCGGTGTTCAGTTTGCGACAGGTTTAAACATGTTCCGCGTGAAATTGTTTTACGTGCGCTGTGCGTTTTACTTGTAATCTCTAATTATAACGTCTAAAAGAACGAAAAATTAGTAATTTGAGCATAACAAGAAAAGAAAAACACTGTCTTTGGAGTGTAAACTAAATATAATTAAAGACTTTGAAGTAAAAATGAAAATTTGTGAATTGGAAAAGAAGAAAAATTTAACTCGGCAGGCAACATTGTTAGAATATATGAAGCCTTCGACATCAAAATAACTCCGGTTTAGGTTACTTTATTCATAACAATGTAATTTTTTTTATTATCCTACACTTTATTAAACATTTTTCTTCTAAATTATTTTTTTTTTTAAACTCTGGTCCTGATTAAAGAAACTTTATATGCAAAGTTGAACACCGACTTACGCGAATTCGACTTACGCCCAATATTAATAACCTATCTCCAACGTCAATCTTAGGTTGTTTCATACATCTATCCAATCTCTAGATCTATATGTATTTGGAAAGTAAATTCTGATTGTGAGTTCATAGTTTATAAAACTTTATATTGTGTTTAGATGACGCGGTGATGTTAATACATTTTAATCATTGGCGTTTATACGATGCATTCATTTACAGTAGATATATTTCTCAAGAGAACTTTCTCAAGACTTTATATATAAAAAATACATTAAATGATCATGTTATGAAAGTATCAAATACTAATGTCATCTGTTAAAATAACGTGAAGCTGACTAAACTTAATGCTATATTCAAAACAAATGAATTGTATGTAAATTTATTAACACGTTTCAAGTATGAAAAAAAATGCAATATAATTGCGTTTCTTCTCCTTTTTTTTCCAATATTTTATATTTCTATTATTTATATCAATATATCAGAGACGTAAATGCGGGAACAGAGCCATGCCACCTTAGTACAAAGTAACCTCTAAAAAATGTATTTACGTGTTATAGTTAAAGAATAAAAAGAATGTGTGATTCCTCTATAGAATATATTATTCNTGACTGCCGGAACATTCAACACTAATAAAGTATTACATGTTAAGTAATTTGTGAATATTATTTCACTTTAAAACTATTTAAATCGCATTGCACCAGTCAAGTACCAGTGTTCAACAAATTGTTCTTTGGCATTTATTCGGCGAGCTAACAAATTCAGAAGCGGGGATGAAACCTGTGTACCACAACATCTTGTGGTCACCCTAGACGTACCAGCCTGACGCTGTAGTATTCTTGTATTGCAGAAGCCCGAATGGATTTTAAGGTCAGTGATATTAGTGAAATTGGTGATAGTGCAGTGAGTGATGAAATCATATTTTTAGTGGTACCTACGTTGTTAATCAAGATAAGGTATAGTTAATATAGACTGTACTATTATTTTTGTTTATTATCGAAGTGGATAATTTATGTTTCAATGATTATTTACATTTAGTGAATCAAGGAATTTAAAATAAGAAAATAGTTATTAACAAGTTTTAAATTTTGAAGTATGTATGTATATGTGACGTGTCATTACTTGTTGTGAGGTAGTTCTTTTTTTTCTTTTTCTTTTTGTTATTTATATATATATCATAATTATCATTTTGTTATATTTTGGTAGTTATTGTAATTTTTTGTTTCACTTCCTATTCTCAAGTATTTTTTGTCCAAGTTATATAATTGATATTATATAAAAATTTTACTAAAGTACAATGAACCTAAATCGAAAATCCCGTTCTCATAATAAACGTGATTCGTGTCGCCACCGTAAACGTCGACGTAGTTATTCAGATAATAGTTCGCAATCTAGCAGACATAGGCATAGTAGTAGTAATTCAGATTTTAATCGACGGTCTCGTAGATCGAAGCAGACTCGATCTTCTTCAAAATACAATAGGTATAGACGAGATCGTTGTAGTAGGCACCGAGCGACGCACGTATCGTCGTTGCGACCGGTTCAGGAAATGACTGATACTCCGCCAATTACAATTCCGCAATATCCTTCGACATCTGGTCAGCAATGATTTTCAAGTATTTCAGCAGAACTTTAACGTGGTCCCTGAATTTGACCCTTCAGATAATAGTCAAAATATAGAATGGTGGATTCAAAAATAAATGAATGTGTAAAAATATACAATTGGGATCACAGACAAACTTGTCACTATGCACTATATAAATTAGTAGGGTTAGCCAAAAAATGGTATCAGGCCTTACCCTCTTATTTATATGGTAAGAGTGGAAAATAAAATTAAAAGCAGCTTTTCCTTCAAATAGAAATTATGGAAATGAAAAATGTTGAAAGTTCGTTGTAAATTTGGACAATCGTTTGATAATTATTATTATGAAAGACTTGCTTTGTTAAACAAGTGTGAGATTACAGGCTCAAGAGCTGTAAGGTGTCACATACACGGCCATGATGACAAGTTTGTAAGAATGAGTGCTAGTGCCTGTATGTTCAATAAGCCAGAAAAACTTTTAAGTTATCTTAAAACCATTTCGGTGAGTGAATGGCAGACACAAAAATCTAATTTTCAGAATACTAATTTATCTCAATATATTAATAAAAATGTAGTTACTTCAAATGGTGGTACTGAAAAAGAACTAGAATCTGTACGTTGATTTAATTGTGAAGAATTTGGCCATATTAGCTCAAAGTGCTCCAAGCAATTCTTTTGAATGTGGGTTTTGTCACAGTGTGGGGTTTGTCATTTTAGAAAAGATTGCTTTAGACGGGTCTTGCCCACTGAAATAAAAGATGTTAAAATAGATTCTACTAAGGATAACTCTGTTAATAGAGTAATGTGAATTACTACAGTCCATGATGGATCTGGTATAAGACAATAAAAAATAATGGCTTTCAGAAACTAGCGTTTGTAGGTTTAGGTTTGTTCCTTAGTATGAGAATCTGACGCTAAAGATATATGTAAAGAGATTGATGTAATTATTGTGCCTGATCAATATATGAAAATACCTATCACTCTTGACCAAACATTTATAGAAAGGCCGAATGTAATAATTTATACAACTAATGAAGAATTATTGTTTTTAGAAGCACCACATTTGGATTGTTGTGATGATTTAAAATATATATATGTATGTATGTATATATGTGTATATATATAGATAAAGTACGATGTACAGTAGGGGAGCGAATAATCTCAGAGCAAAAAAAAACAGCAGATTAGATTTTATACTTAAATTATTATTATTACAAGATTTGTTACAATATATAATATTTTCAATTTAAAATTATTATATATATCTTATTTACATGTTGTTTGTTGATAATGAGAAAAGGCAGATGAAACAATTTAGAACAATAATTTTACACGGTGATGATATAACACTAAGTTAAATGCAGTCATGTAAATGTGATTAAAATAGATTATTAGAATAATTGCTACATGGTGCTTAATCAAGTTAATTAAGCATTTATTTTAAATAAATAATATATAATTTACTGTAGGAGAATGTACCTATTATTGTTTCGAGCATATATTAGTAAGTAATAATTGTAACATTTGATTTAATAATGTGTATTATGAATATGTATAAATAAAAGAACCTAAGATTTGGTATAATAACTATAAAAGTAATAATTGTTATATTTATAAACTGTACAGAATTAAAAGATGTTAATTATGTTTAAAATAAAAACAAAAGAAACTATATAAGATTTAATTTATAATTTAAGATAATATAAATTTGTTCCAATAGTGTAGTAGTAGTATAAATAAAATATATAAAAGGGGCAGTATCACATTGAATAAGTATATTCAATTACTTATGGTTCAACGAATTGTTCATTAATATATTTTCAAAGTCACTATCAAACGAGTTAGTTTTATATGTTAAATTTGGATAATATACATAGTAAATAGATTTATTTGTTGTTTAAGATTTATTGTGTCATTGATTGTTGGCAATGATTTAATAAAAAAATACATATAGTATTTGGTACATATTGTACAGAGTTGCTGGTGCTATTTATCAGTGTTTTTTTTGTATGTTAAATTAATAATATATATATTGATGATGAATGTACTCATTATATACAATGGCAAATAGAAATGTTCCATTTAGTGTTCCTTATAGTGATGTTTGTGCTATTTAACAAACCGTCTTGTAAATTGTATATGCGATCAATTATGTAAGGAGTTACTACTAATCATGGCAATTTATTTTTAATTGTAGAACTCCGTTATACATATGTTGAGCCGATGTTATACGTGGGCATATGTTGAGCCGATGTTATATGTGGGCAAGTGTTGAGCCGATGTTATACGTGGGCATATGTTGAGCCGATGTTATAGGTGGGCATGTGTTGAGCCGATGTTATACGTGGGCATATATTGAGCCGATGTTATACGTGGGCATATGTTGAGCCGATGCTATACGTGGGCATATGTTGAGCCGATGTTATACGTGGGCAAATGTTGAGCTGACAAGATACGTGTGTTTATGTTTGAGCACAATGAAGATATATTGAGAAGGTTATCTGACCATGTGATGGGGCTAATTGGGCTTAAGTTTGATCTGACAATAATGTAAATAAGTAAATTTATGTTTTATGAGGACATTAAGTCAATGCAAGTCAATCCTAGTGCATTTATATTTTTATATAACTTTGAAATTTAAATTATTTAAATTAAACGTATTCAAAATTATATATAATTTGAATAAAATCTGTTGTGTAATTTATTTATTTTTTTTGGTTAGATTTTGTATAATTTCACTATTATTGTGTTTTTTTTTAATGGTAACGCGGGGTCGCGTCACTTGTCAGGATTGGCC
>JAAIXJ010001309.1:0-10290 GCA_013403705.1 Heliconius hermathena | reverse complement strand
ACAGACAAACAGACAAACAGACAAAAATTCCAAAAAAGTTGGAAATGAATTCTGTTAATTATCCTTTAATTAATTCCTAATCCTAATTTTTCTTTAAATATTTTCAATGTACAGAAACGACTTTTCTACAGATTTATTATAAGTACAGATTGGTTTACAGATTGTCTTTGATTTTGATTTGAAAAAAGGACAGTTATAATCCTTATCTAAAGAAACGTATCGTGTATTTACAACACATTAAAATAATTTTACCGTGTAATATTTTTTCATTATATAATATTTTTTTTTTGTACATTTTTTCTGTTAGATTAAGTAACGATTATCTTAATAATTATTTTATAAATTGGAAAAGAATATCCTAAGTAGAATGAATTAAGATTTTTTTTTTAAATTGGAATAATTGGAGGATTGTCTGGTAATAAATTGATGCTATATTATCTTGAGCCTTCAAGAATAATGAGATTACTTCGAACAATTACTAACGTTAGTTAGCTATTACTTTTAGACTTTTGAATATTAAATTATTTTTAGTCTTTCAGTCTAAAAATTTTAATAGTTAAAGGGAAAATAACATTTTTCTTTTAAATTTTAACTGGGGGCCAGTCGTGGCGCAGCGGCACGAGGTGTGACTGTAAAACCGACTGGTTGTGGTTTCGATCCCAACTCGAGGAGATGAAATATTTACTTAAATTTATATTTCCATTTCTTCGCTCTGGTGTCGAGGATAAGCGCGGCGTTGAGTTCTGCCACTCTCCACGCAATCGCGCCTCCAGAATTCGGCAGAAAGTGGGGAACGGAGTGTCTTAATACTAGGTTCCTTCTGCCTACCCTGCTGTGTGCGGGATACAGCGTGAAGCTGATTTTATTTAAATTTTAACTATCAACTTATAACACAACTTATATGATCATAAAAGCTTGTCGCGATGATTAATATTTAATTAAATTGAAATGTAAAAAATTTAAACTTAGCAGATTTTACATAATTAAATTAGTACTAGTTTATTTACACAATAAATCGCGCGACAAGCTTGATGATGTGTATTGTGTATTGAATATGATTATATAAATTGTGTATGATAAAGTTATAAGTTGATAGTTAAAATTTAAAAGAAAAAAATATTTTCTTTTTTTTAGAGCGCTTTTATTTTTTACTTTTTAGTTATTGCTGGCTAGGTTACTCAGTCTGATCCTCTCATTCAACGCATCATTGTCGCAAGGTCGTTTGCTGGTTAATTTGGAACAGTCCAGCTCTTCAATAAGGATACCTTCTAATAATTTTACCCTACTTAAAGTATACTTGACCAACAGCAAAGAGCTTCAAGCCAAAGTAGATAAAGGCGTAGTCGGTAGTACTACCTTGCATTTCGCGTACTATACAACCCCAACATAATTCGTCCGTTCCACGGTTCTGTAACTATATTTTGCTGAAAATTGTACAGACTTGGGCTGAATTAAGTGAACACCGTCTTTAGCGAAGTCTATACGGTCGGACGCTATATCAGTTTAGCTTTATCAAGTTTTAGCTGTCGTTGATGTTGAGATGTTTCGCCATTTTCCTGATCACGCTTTTCGTTGAGTCTTTGGCGTTTTACGTTTTAATCTTTTTTCTCCAGCCTTCTCTTCTTTTGTGTTGATATTTCTGTTTTTACCATTTTGGTCCCACGAGGACAGAAGAAATATTCGTCAACCATCCTAGAGCTTCGTTCGTTTAGAAGGGTAAGAGTTAATATACAACAGGGTTCGCCCAGGTGCCCTGGGGTGATTCATGACATCATATTGCACTCCGCTGCCACTCTTCCTCGGCACGGCCTTATCTTGACTTGGTTGTTTGAAAGAACGCACCACTTATTTCAGCTTGAAGCTTACTTGTGCACGACGAAATACAGTTCTGGGTTTTATTTTGGAGTTGTACTTCTCCTAAATAGGTGACAGACCTATTTAGGAGTCTATGACGCCCATGTCGCCAAATTACACAAAGTTATTCAATCGATGTTACAGGTTTAAATAAGTCGATTTTTTAAAACCAGCATTTTTATTCTCAGCGAATTCTTTCATTATAAAAAGCACAAAAACCTTCAATTCTATAATATATTGGATTTAGAGTGATGTCACATTATTATTCTAATTATTCTAGACCAGCTCTTTCATTTGATATCCATATTGTAGAAGTGCATAAATAATAATTTCCGGCATCTTGTATATTCTGCCATATTGGAATTAGAATAACGTCTCATTAATTTTCGAGTTCCTCTCAACGAGCCCTTTCATTAGATATCCATATTGTAGAAGTAGATTAAAATTAACTATTCCGCCATCTTGGATGGTCCGCCATATTATATTTAAAATGACGTCACATTATTTTTCTAGTTGCTCTCAACGAGCCGTTTCATTTGATACCCATATTTTAGAAGTGATTTAGAATGAAGTCACACACCTTATCGTGCATTGTCATCCAAACCAAACGTGTATACAAGATTTCAGCTCAATCGGTTGAAGATATCTACTTCCAATCTCGTTTGATCGACCAGGCTCGAGTCCTGCAGGGGACGCTCTTGTCGCCGACGACACCCTCTTAAGCAGAGAACAGAGTATCTTCTTCTCTTTCCACCCAGTGTTGCTGTAAAAGACGGTACTAGGCTAACATTAACCTAAGGTTCAAAAAATTCTGATCAGTGCTCAGTAAATTATCAATTAAGTTTTTATCGCTACGAAATTATAGTCAAAGTGTAAATACTTTCATATATTAGTACCCATTCACTGCATGTTTTGAGTGACAGTAATCATTTATTTTATTATTCTCTATTGAACTACAAATATAAGTTTATAATGATTTTCCTCTAAATACTAAAAAAAAACAATTTTCGGATTTCTTTCTTTATATGTATTGTAAGCTCACTCTTTGCCAAATTTCATAATTGTAGGTCCACGGGAAGTATCTTACACGTTTTGATCACGCGGCGACTTTCAAACAAAATGCAGCATAAACAAAGATCTAATATATATACATAAATGCTCGTATCCTTCGATGGCGTTGATTTAGAAGTTAGAAGCTTGATTTTTTCTGTGCTTCAATGGACCACAGATCTAAATATTTGATATTAATTCCAGTTTGAGATATTCACGCGATCTTGAGATACATGGTCTTGACATACCAGACGAACAACAAAGTGATCCTATAAGGGTTCCGAACTTACCTTTTGAACTATGGAACTATAAAAGCGATAATTGGTTTTATACATATAAAATATCTCAATAACTTACGTATCCACTTATATTTAATATGAATTATTATATTATATTTCGGTTTAATTGAAAATAATGCATTCTCAATTAATCTGGTAAGAGCCGTGCTGCTCGTGACAGATGTCGAAGATGAGAGTCGTAGTTTAATTGATAGTGCAGTTTCAATGCACTGTTTTTATTTATGGTTTTTTTTTTTATTTGTATCGTTTTTATTTCATATCATTCTTACATAATTATGTTTATTATGTTTGAGAATATTAAACGAAAGTATGGAATGGAGTGTCTTAATACTAGGTTCTCTTTGTCTGTTCCTGCTTTATGGGAGATAAATACAGCGTGAACTTAAAAAAATAAGTAAATGTCTGTACATATTGCTTAACTATGCCTACTAAAATACATGCACAAGTATTTTACATTGATGGTGATTTAATTTTTATTTTGTCTTTACCTTACATGGAAACGCCTAAAAATATCTTGTATGCTGTTCTTTTTATTGACAATAGTTTTTATAGTTTTCAATAGTAAGTAACTTTCTTTTCGGTTGTCAGAGAATTTGTCATACCTTTCGAATAAGCAAGATGCGTAGAAAAATGTGGCTGCCAAACGATACTTTCGTATTCCGATATACTTCTTACCGTGCTCTAATATTTTGTTGACGGTCTAAAAACTTGAAGATTTTTTATAATTCTAATTATAGTTCTAATTTCAGGTAGAAAAGTAAGTCTGAATGACTAAAATAATGACCAAATCGATAATTCAAATATTTTCCTAAAATTTAAATGTAGAAAAAACGACATTAGATTTCATGATTTCACAAAAGATACATTTATAAAGTTTCTGAAATTTCCATTTAGACCAGATCGAGGGTAGAGGAGTGGGTGGCTAGTTGCGACAATTTCCCGTTACTCGGCTGTGGAGAATTACTTCTTTTGAATTTAGGAAATGTAGCAGTACTGTTCGAATAAGTAGTATTCAACTATAGATTCAACGAAGGGTTACGAAAAACTTGATTAATGGAGGAAAAAAAGAATAGTAAAAAAGAAAAAAGGAGTAGTTTTCAATATGACAAAATAAACGGTCTTAATATTTTGTCTCTTTCTTTGAGATTGTGCTACTACAAACGCGACGATTGTCGGTTCGATTCCCACTCGGGGGAATGAAATATTCAATATTTACATTTTTCGACTTGGAAATTCGGCGGAAAATTGAGAAAATAAAAAAAAGGGAGAAATTGGAGAAAGGATATGTCTTAAAACTAGTTTTCTTCTGCCTATCCTGATAAGTGAAATGCGTGAAGTTTAAAAAAAATATTACTGTTTTTTTCTATGTTGATGTTATTACGCAGTATCAGCAGTAAAGACATTCCGCTTGAGTATTTATTAAAACGAAATATTATTTATATCTAACATATTAGCACAGACTCTAAAAAATCCTCCATTTTTGAATTGTAATTAGTTCTTTGGTAAATAAATTAAGAAAGTACTTTTACTTCATTTGAATTTACATTTATTTTAGATAGATGATATTTCGTACTGAATCATGTATTTTCAAATATCGGTTACTAAAGCGATTTGTACTATTATAAATAAAATAATACTTATATAATACTTAGCTTACTTAGCAAAAGTTTGCGTATTTTTTTTATTAGAGAAAAAAAAAACTTATTCAACATCTTTTGTAAGTACGACAATGAATAAAAGCGGTTAACACCTCAATGGTAATGTCTCGTGAATTCTTTTGTTTGGTATTCCGCCTATATCGTAGATCCTTAGATGTGTAGTAACGGCTTTTACTTTGCAATTTATGGCAAAACTTGATGGGAGGGCTGGCTAATCGTGCGTGAAGTAGTCAACTTACATAAATAATAATATTAATATTACTGACGACGTCTTTGTATTGTAGGTTTGAATCTCGATAAAAGAAAAATTGTATGTAAAAAATAAATATTGTTTAAGTTTATGTTTTAAAATGAATATTGTATCAGTGGTCAGTGCTATTTGGGCATGTGTCACATATCAAATACAAGTCTTATAGCCAAAGATCCAAATATGAAAATTTTGAGGATTATTAGTCTAATATGTAGATAAGACAGTATGCGTACTCAGTCATCCTTCAAGAGAGAAATGTGCCCTTATTTGGCGCTACCTCTAAAAGGGCTCCACTTTCAAGTTAGTAAGTACGCATACAGTCTTAACTACATGTTAAACTATTAATCCTCAAAATTTCAGCTTTGCTAAAATGATATAGGTCTGGGGCCCCCGAATCTGAATGATCTTCCGTTTGACAGGTAGATAGTAAGATAATAAAAATGTGTATCTAACATTGATGTTTTACTCAACTTTCAATAAAAAAAGACTTAATGCATTGTCTTTAAAAAATAAATAAATAAAAAAAAATAATATAATACCTACTTTGTTTTTACATTTCACATTTATTATTCTCTTTAGAAACATACAAAACACAGAGAAAGATCATTGCTATATTAAAGCAATTGAAACTACAGATACGAAGATTTTGTAATATAAATAAAAATACATCTTCCCTAGTGGGTCACTGTAACAGTATGTACCTTGAGTATAAGTTAAAAATAAATAAAATAAAATATGCATGACAATACACATAAATAACATAGTTAATTATGAATAATACAAACTATATATTTTTAATAAAATATTAATCGAGACGACGAAGAGTTCGTGTATTGTCGTCCCGAGTGTCACGACCGTCGTTCTGTCTATGTAGTGGGTATTGTGGTTGGAAGGCAGCGGTCGAGTCGAACTCTTAAGTACTACGGTACTAATAAACATGATGCACATAAAGACTCTTACCAAGTATATTATAAATATAATACAATAATTCGAAGCCTATGATGGCACGATCTTTTATGATCGAATTTCTTATAAAGGCAATATATGTGTAGGAGCGACACATATTGTGGTTCAAAGTNATTTTATGTCCTGGAACTCTGGTGTATGTAGTAGTGTCCGCCTACGGTTCGAGACACGACTGTGGGGTGTGTGCCGTGCGTTTATTTAACATATCGGCCGCCTTGCGGTAGTGCGTTCGTTCCAACGACTTATATTGATCTCACAAATCAATCAACATCACGAATTACCATTCTAATACAATCTTAATATAAACAAGCGTAACAAGTACCTTCGGAAAGATCACACACAAACGTCTCGGAGGGTTCAACGATGACTGTAAAGCCACGGTCTGGTCGGAACTCACGGTATAGGGGCGGGGCGGTGCCCGTACTCTTTCTTCCTTTTATTATAACTAGTTCGCAGTTATAGTGGAGAGGAAGATAGGACGCGCTCTTGGCTTTTCTTCGGAGGAGCTTCGAGTTATGACAATGTCATATTGTCGAGTTTGCAGTTGTCTAAATAACTTACACAAGAACAACTTCTGCATAATATAAAATCCTTAATACTGTTACCTCTGAATCTCTAAAAGATTTTGGGTTCTTCACGATCAGAACTATAAACGGTTCTAACCACTAGACACATCACGAGCCAAGGCATTATTTATTAAATAATATTTTCAAAGGAGTTTGGGATATCAGTTAAATCACACACTTAAAACTATATCGGTTAATGTAAGAAACTTTTCAACTGGCATAATGCCGCAGAATTTTTTCTTATATTTTTCCTTTTTCTTCGCAGAACAAGTTAAGCAAGGGGACTTGCTGTTAATTCTTTCTTTCTCTCTGTACTATTCACTTGAATTCCAGACATTGCGGAGCTTATTCTTATCTGAGTGAAATGAAATACAAATAAATTAAGTATGATATTTTTTTCGATGACCCACGATGACCACCATATGTTTTTTTTTTCAGCTTCACGTTGTATCCCGTATATAGCGGGATAAATAGAGACAGTCTAGTGATAAGACATTTCATTTCCCACTTTCTATTTCCACATTCAATTTTCAAGACATCGCCTTTTTAGTTTCGAAGCTTAACGCCGCGCGTTACGTAGTTACCAGAGCAAATGAAAATAATTTAATTTAGCTAGAACAAAACTAACAACAATATAGATCTAAAAACAATTTTAGCATTTAATCTTTTGAGATTGAATGCTAAAATTGAGGCCGATCGTGGCGCAGCGTGACTGCAAAATCGACTGGTTGTGGGTTCGATCCCCACTCGAGGAGATGAAATATTAACTTAAATTTATATTTCCATTTCTTCGCTCTGGTGTCGAGGTTAAGCGCGGCGTTGAGTTCTGCCACTCAACACGCAATGCCTCCAGAATTCGGCAGATATTGGGGAACGGAGTGTCTTAACACTAGGTTCCCTCTGCCTACCCTGCTGTGTGCGGGATACAGCGTGAAGCTGATCTTTTGAGATGAAGGGTCTAATTTATGCGTACACTTCACCCTAAGTTACGCACTTTATAAACCGACGACAGACAGTTTCTGTGACATCTCTGGATTTGTCACGTCGTGACTCAATGAATAAGTAAGTATTTGAATCCCTGCCTAAATATGTTTTCGTTTGTAATTTTTTTTCATCTTCACGCTGTATCCTGCATGTAGCAGAGTAAGTAGAGAGAGAGCCTATTAGTAAGACACTCCGCTCGCCCCTTTTCGCTGAATTCTATAAGCATTGGGTGTTGAGTAGCGGAACTCAACGCCGTGCTTTGCCTCGACACCAAAACAAAGAAATGAAAATATTAAATATTTCATTTCCTCGATTGGGAATCGAAGCCACAAACTGTCGTATTTACAGTCACGGTTCTGCCCCTGCGCCACGATTGGCCTCTCTAACCGCCTCTGTAGTTTGGAAACTCCCTATAGCATAGGTACTCAAGCTAAGCAACAAGCTTATAAGAATTTCGACATAGCTTGAGAAGAACGTATAACTTAGTGGTCAGAGCACTTGTAGGGTTTCCAATAAGCGTGGGTTTAAATTCCGCTGTATTTAATTTTTATTCGTAAAAAAAGTTTTTTTCTTTTATCCACCAGCTGAATAACCTCTTGAAAATGTTAAAAATGCCTATAATTATAGCGATATAATTTAGGGCGTGGTTGTAGTTATGGGTGGGTCCGGTTGAAGTTCCACAAAGTTCTTTGTACTTTAGCTTCACGCTGTATCCTGCACATAGCAGGGCAGGCAGAGGGAATCTGGGAACCTAGTTTTAAGACACTGCGTTCCCTTTCCCAGGTTCTTGGGAATGCTTAGAAAAATTCTGCGGAAGGTGGGGAACGGAGTGTTTTAAGGTTACTAGGTTCCCTTTGCCTACTCTGCTGTATGCGGAATAAATAAATAAATATGTCAAGAATGTTGTGATAAATTTTACTGCTTGCTATATTCCTATTTCATATTATTATTTTTAATATTTTTTGAAACAACGCGTGGGCCGGTATGACAGATATTGAACAACTGAAGCTACTGGACAAATATATATCTTAGAAACTACTTTTTCAAAGACTTTTTTGAAAACTTATAAAAATTTTAACGTAGCGGGATTTGAACCCGCGCCTCATCCATTTACTATATATATGTATTTATATTAAACATTTTTTTTTGTTTTTTTTAGCCCACACACAGCAGGATAGGCAGAGAGAAGCTAATGTTAAAACATTCCGTTTTCCATTTTCCGCCGAATTCTGAAGAAGAACGTTTTGCATTTTGAGTGGCAGATCTCACACCGCACTTTGCCTCGGCACCAGGGCAAAGAAATGAAAATATTAAATATTTAATTGTTCCTCAAGTAGGGATCGAATTCACACTTTGTGCCCATAGGTATAAAGTGTAAACAACTGGCCTCAATATTTTTTTTAGGTTATAGCATCTATTTTTATTTATTTTTACAACGCACGAGCTAGCGTAGGAAGTTGAATAATAACGTTGACATTGCTCTCAGCTACATCTCAGTACAAAGGGGCGCTGGGACTGTCTTGAGTGTGCCAATAAAGCATAATAGACTGACAGCTCTACAGCTGTTCTAGATAGATATGCCGTAGTTGTTTTGAATAAATGTCATATGTTCATGTGTTTATATGAAATCAAAGTGAAAAATATGTTGTATATTCGTGTGTAATTCTTGAAGTATACATCTATTAAGAGAAAATAATCAATGTAACCATAAGCTGAGAATGGGTATCGTAACACTGGATTCTCTCTCTCTCTCCCTCTCTCTTTATGCTTAGCTTCTGGAAGGTAATATTAAAAAAAATGGTTTCTGGTTCAAATTTTTGTGTGGTTTCTAAAGCTTTTAGTTATTATCTATAGTGATCAAGAATTATAGGTTAATTATAAAAATATAGCCTACTTTATAACTTAATATCGTAGATGCTATTTAATAGTATAAAGTATATATGTATTCAATAATAGTTGTTTTATAAATATACAGCGAAGGCCAGAGACAGGGCAAGAGTGACACTGTAAGCGATATGCTTACATGCCTACCCGATAGATCGTAAAGCTGAAAAAAAATACGCTACGAATAAGATCATACTTTAGTTAGAGAATATCTGAGTGTATACATTTAGTAAATTTGTTTCTTGCTGAGAGAAATGTTTATATTTAAAATATTTCTTATAATAACGTTTTTCCTGGATTGCTACTATAAATAATCATAATTATGTATTTTTTTCTATTTGTTTTGTCTTTTTTCTTTTTCTGTTTTTGTTGCGGCGGCCATTTTGGATTAGTAAAATCACCTTCACGCTGTATCCCGCACACAACAGGGTAGGCAGAGGGAATCTAGTGTAAGACATTCCGTTCCCCACTTTCCGCCGGATCCTCGAGGTATTGCGTGTTAAATGGCAGAACTGAACGCCGCGCTTTGCCTTGACACGAGAGCTAAGAAATGGAAATACAAATTAAAGTAAATATTTCATCTCCTCGAGTGGGGATCGAACCCACAATCAGTCGGTTTTACAGTCACATTTTGTGCCGCTGCGCCACGACTGGCCTCTTTGGATTTGTAATAACATTTATTTATTTATTTATCAGGCAAGCCAACGTAACATACAAATAATACAAGAACTTAAAAAAAAAGTACAAAAATATAAAAATATTTTACATTGTACATCACA
>JAAIXJ010001701.1:0-10330 GCA_013403705.1 Heliconius hermathena | reverse complement strand
TATATATATAGTTTATAGTTTTAGGAATATTCCCTTATATATCGAATCGAACCCACAACCGTCGCGTTTACACTGGCGCAATAGAACATTGTCAGTTACAACAGACAATGTTCTATTGCGCCACGACGACCTCGGAATATATTTTAATTGGAAATCATAATTAATGAATCAATCATAAAATTTCTATTAAAATCAAAATTAAATCAGCTTCACGCTGTATCACAGCAGTGTAGGCAGGGGGAACCTAGTGTTAAGACACTCCGTTCCCCACTTTCTGCCGAATTCTGGAGGCATTGCGTGTTGAGTGGCAGAACTCAACGCCGCGCTTAGCCTGCTTAGCTTAGCCAGAGCGAAGAAATGGAAATATAAAATTCAGTAAATATTTCATCTCCTCGAGTGGGGATCGAACCCACAAGTCGGTTTACAGTCACACTTCGTGCCACTATGCCACGACTGGCCTCTAAAATTTCTATAAAGCATTATATCAGCCCGACCCACTTTATAGATGAACGTATAAAACAAGCAAAAGACCAGTCGTACAGAATTCAAATGCCTGAAATTGAAAACGATCGAACACCAGTTGCAGAGGCGAATAAATGAGCGACAGTTGAGTTGAACTTTGTCTGACTTTTGATTCTGAAAGTTATTTTCTCTAATAAAAAAAGTTTTAATTAAATTTATTGAAATAACTATATATATACAATGTATGAATATGTATATATATATATATATATATATATATATATATATATATATATATATATATATATATATATATATATATATATATATATATATATATATATATATATATATATATATATATATATATATATATATATATATATATATATATATATATATATATATATATATATATATATATATATATATATATATATATATATATATATATATATATATATATATATATATATATATATATATATATATATATATATATATATATATATATATATATATATATATATATATATATATATATATATATATATATATATATATATATATATATATATATATATATATATATATATATATATATATATATATATATATATATATATATATATATATATATATATATATATATATATATATATATATATATATATATATATATATATATATATATATATATATATATATATATATATATATATATATATATATATATATATATATATATATATATATATATATATATATATATATATATATATATATATATATATATATATATATATATATATATATATATATATATATATATATATATATATATATATATATATATATATATATATATATATATATATATATATATATATATATATATATATATATATATATATATATATATATATATATATATATATATATATATATATATATATATATATATATATATATATATATATATATATATATATATATATATATATATATATATATATATATATATATATATATATATATATATATATATATATATATATATATATATATATATATATATATATATATATATATATATATATATATATATATATATATATATATATATATATATATATATATATATATATATATATATATATATATATATATATATATATATATATATATATATATATATATATATATATATATATATATATATATATATATATATATATATATATATATATATATATATATATATATATATATATATATATATATATATATANCACAACCAGTCGATTTTACAGTCACGTTCTGTGCCCCTGCGCGACGATTGGCCTCAATTATAATTAATTTATATATTTAAAACATCTATTAAACTTTCTTGGATTGATTCATCTAATAAACATTGTTTGAGACTACAAGACCTACTAAAATACATTATTATGTTCAATATGTAAATAATTATATATCTCAGCTTGACCCTCATCGTTCACTAGTACAGTTTCATCCGAACACAACATTTTATACGTACTTTCATAACTGTATGGTTCTTTATTACATTCACTTGTTAAAATTCTACTGCAAGAACTTAATAGAAAGGTATTACAAATTTCTGTTATGTCTTGGTTACACGAAATGTTTTTTCCATACATATTGTAGTTTTATTTCGAACGCGATGTAAAATTTACAGTAATTATCTAGTATAGTTTTCCGACACCCAAGAACCAATTTTTATTTTTTTTCATCTTCTAATACTTTCCAATGTCATCTGTTAATTTGTTAATAATGTAATTTTCTTTAGCATACGATATTTTATCATTAGTATACGATATTTTTTTTCTTTGCATAGTACAACTTCGAGGAAATTTGATCTACAACTGGTTTTTTTTACTTTAAGGTTTTATCTCGGTTAAAAACCCTTTAGGTTTTTAAAAACCTTTTGGGTTTTAACGTTTCACGGCTACTCGATGCACTTTGAGGTGTTTTTTTACATAATGTTTTGAGTTTTTGAAACTTCAGGAAGCGCTCCTTTATAAGACCGATAAATATTACGCCTTTTTTCCGCACGGGATTTCTCTTATATATATCTTAGGTCGACTTGGTTTACGTTTTGTGGACGGCTTCTTTCCGACTACTTTTTATTTTCCTTCAAAGACTTCTTCTCTTTAAGTCTATCGGGAGAAATAGACGCATTATTTATATTCTGGTTTACTGGAACACAACCATCGTAGTGACCCGAAGAAAGATTTTCTTTTTTTATTAAAATATAATTCAGTTTTATTATTCTTAAGATTATAATTAGTTATATCTGAGTAGTTTATATTTGTGTATGAATCTTGAGTGTAGTTTACATTTTGTTGCTTTATCAAATGGCAGCTGTCAGTTGACAGATAAGAAAGAAAGTAATTACGCTGCGTTTTGAAATTTAATACTTCTAGTTATACATTTTTTATCAAATGATATTTATTAATTTAATACCATTGCAGATACTTGGTCCGTAACTTTTTTAAATCGTATTATTATATCTAATTGCCCTATCACATTTATTAATTACATTTCTGTCTATATACAATTAATATGTCTTATAAGAATGTTTTTCTCATTAAATTTTTACTCTCAAAGTTAAGAATCCACCTGGGAAGGCAAGTATAATTTTCTTGCTCGTCCTGATCTTGTTTTGTTTGGTGGCTTTCTAGACTGCAAAAAATTCAAACATGGCATTCTTATAGTGGTCCTTATTTTCCCGAATTGGTAAGAAGTCTAGTAGTTGTACAAGGTACATTATCATCTTTATAAATTTTGACCGGGATTCTATCGTTCGAACTCCTCCAGTCCCACCTATCCTCTTCCAGAAGTTTCCTCCTGCCACATATACACCTCAAAATTGCACAAAAGCCATTGCAAGTGAACCTTGCAGCCGAGTATTTTTTTCTAATTTTACACGGCGTTCTGAGCCACTTTTGGTGGTTAAAAGGGATGTTTGTGTATGGTCTGCTATAGTGCTGGAGTCTGCAGGTTTATCTACGACGTCATTGGACTCATCAAGTACATCTGTACTTTCCACAGTATATCAAGTGCTTCCCAAAGAGTCGTCATTGATTCTTGTTTTTCAGATCATTTGAAAAAAACTTTAATGTTCTTTAGATCACCAGTTCGTTATCCTGATACGCTTGCTTCAATAGAACAACCATGCCATTCTGTTATCTGTAGCTTGGTTAAAGCGTTATTTACCTAAACACGTTCTACTCCGTACCTGGGTTTAGTCTTATTGGCAATGACTGAGTTGCTAAAGGTGGATGGTATGGTGATCTACCTATTGTCACATATTCCTTTCCTGGTGTCTTTTACATTCCCTCTGCTTCATACAAGCGAAGCTCATTTACCTAAATATTAACTTAAATAAGTAAGCACTACAGGGTAGGCAGAGGGAACCTAGTGTTACGACACTTCGTTCCCCGTTTTTTGCTAATAAATTAAAACATAAATTTAAATAAATATTTCCTTTACTCGAGTAGGGATCGAATCCACAACCAGTCGCTTTTACAGTCACTTGAAGTGTAGTCCTATGTACCACAACTGACCTCAACCAAAAATTATAATTTAATAATTAAAAAAATCAGCTTCACGCTGTATCCCGCATACAGCAGGGTAGGCAGTGAGAACCTTGTGTTAAGACACTTCGTTCCCCACTTTCTGCCAAATTCTGAAGGCATTGCGTGTTGAGTGGCAGAACTCCACGCCGCGCTTAGCCTGGACACCAGAGCGAAGAAATGAATATATAAATTTAAGTATATATATCACCTCCTCGAGTGGGGATCGAACCCAGAACCAGTCGATTTTACAGTCACACTTCGTGCTGCTGCGCCACGACCTTACCGTAATATATATGATTCCTCCGAAAACACTGCATCAAAGATATTGGAGGAAGGTTATGAAAAAGCATGAGGACTCCCCGGAAGTTATGTAAACAAAAGTTGTTGACGAGGCAAAAGAGCTATGCAGAGGCCGTAGCGTTTGGAACCTCGTTTTGTCTAACTACCCCGCAATGGATAAAGCGATAAAGCTAGATTGATTAGATTAATCAATACGATAATCGACTATACAAGTACTCTTAATTATAAGTACTAAAACTGATATGTTTAAGTTAAAAGTCTCAGGACTACAGTACAGATTCTTGAAGATAATATCTTCTTTTAGACGGAGACGGAGACGTAACACTATTGAAGCTAGTCTACAAACAAAGAAAATATCTACTAACGCCTGACATTTAAATAAGAGCAATAATATATAACATTTAATAGGCATTGTGTCTAAATACTGACTGTCATCAACTTTGATTGCTATTCTTACATTACAGGCACTATAAGTGAATGTTCCTAATAGAATCTATTTATTGAAAGTTTATAAGAAAAATGATAAAAAATTACTAGTTTCGGAGTTTTCCCTTTATGTACACCCAATTACTTAACTGGATGCCAAATTTCACCGTTCTAGGTCATCTAGAACTGTGTTAGAATTAAGGTCTATAGGTCAGTCAACCCCCTGTTAAATTTAACGATTTTCGGACGTCATTATCTAAATAACCGTTTGAGCTGTGTTTATGAAATTTGATGCACGTATACAAGTACCGGGTCTAAATTTTTTAGCTAAATTTGACAGGTTTAGGTGGAATAGTTTTTGAGTTATGAAGGGGTAAAAAGTGGCTTCAAATGGTTCGTGTAAAATTACCCTCGGTGCTGCTCGCCAGTTCTGTTTTACTGAACTTGGCCACGCGCGACCGCGCGTAATGATATACTTACATAAGTCATTTTATACAACTTTTGTATTCTCAAATACTTACAAGTGTAAATACTAGCTATTACCTTC
The DNA here is from genome assembly GCA_013403705.1 of Heliconius hermathena. Classification (NCBI taxonomy): domain Eukaryota; kingdom Metazoa; phylum Arthropoda; class Insecta; order Lepidoptera; family Nymphalidae; genus Heliconius; species Heliconius hermathena. Next base: position 4,993 of record JAAIXJ010001701.1, on the reverse strand, counting down.
AACTTCACTTCGGCGGCCAAATTGAATGAATAATTAAAAATACAGTACGGTCGGCAAGTTGTGGCCGCCATGAAATTGCCTGTAAATGGCTGCGCATATTTATTTTGTCTTATTTTTTATTATTTTCTTCACGAATTAACAATAAAATATATACTTATTTAGAAAACGTATAAAAATTTGTACGCAGCGGGACTCGAACCCGCGCCTCCTGGAAATCGACCAGGCGCTCTGACCACTAAACCATGCGTTCAAACGCATCGAGCTTAGTGGTCTAGAGTCGAGGTAAAGCGCGGCGTTGAGTTCTGCCACTTAACACGCCATATCTACAGCACTTGGCGAAAAGTGGGGAACGCATGGCTTAGTGGCCAGAGCGCCTGGTCGGTTTCCATTTCTTCCCTAAGTGTGGAATAACACTTTAAAAATGTTTAGAAATAAAATATATTGTAAAAACGAGGGAGCTTGGGAGGTTTTGTCGCGTGTTGCTTGTAGCACCGCCCTAAAGTTAGGCTTTTTGAACCCTAGCGCATTGTTCATTCGTAAATAAAACGAATCAGCTTCACGCTGTATCCCGCACACAGCAGGGTAGGCAGAGGGAACCTAGTACTAAGACACTTCGTTCCCCACTTTCTGCCGAATTTCGTGTTAAGTGGCGGATCTTAACGCTGCGCTTTGCCTCGACACCAGAGCAAAGAAATGTAAATGTAAATTTAAATACATATTTGTGAAATGTAAATATGTGGGATCGAACCCACATCCAGTCGCGTTTGCAGTCACATGAGGCCAGTCGTGGCGCAGGGGCACAAAGTGATGCTAGTCGTACTTCTTTATACGGTGAAAGCGGAACCAGGTAAAGAATACAATGTCGGACTACAGGCTATGGTGGTATTTTTAGTGATCTATTTTCATAAATTCTGAAATAACTGATTTGATGATGAACTTACTTTGGAATAATGGAAAATTGGCAATTATAGCTAGTATTTCAATCAGTCAAGAACCTACTAGTACTTTAGACCTTAATACATCAAATGAGTATACGGGAAAGGTGGTACCAAATAATATAAAAGATTTGGAGTATGTCACGCTTACACAGCTGTTTCCTTTGTTTTAGTCAGAGAAACTTGTTGAAACGCTATTTGAATATACAGAGAATTCCATTAAGAATACTGTCCCAGAATTAGGTAAATTGGATACTAATACTTTTACATAAATATTAAACCTGACACTAGCAAAGACGTCTAGCTGCAAGCAAAGTTCTTGATATTTTCCCAATATATCTGAATCATCTTCTTTATAAAACGCCATAAGCCCCAGTTCTAGCAGAATCACGCACAGAATGCAAATTGCACCGGCCACAGTGACTTACTTCAAGAAAATGTGCGAAATAGAGCACTACAAGAAGTCCAGCATACTCTACAAAGCACTGAGCACTACAAGAATGTAATGTAAAAAAAATGTAAAAAAAAAGCACTACAAGAATGTAATTGTTTTTTTTAACGTCCTTCTTATAATAGTATGATTGAAAGAGTTAAACTTTTGTCTTCTGAATGTGAAATTACAATAAATTATTGTTAAGAAAACATTTTTTTTATTTTTAAATACAAAATGGAATTGAATCCACTATAACTGTATACAGTTACATAATTCCCAAGCACTTAGCCACGAGGGCTTACTATCAATGCTTACATCATATTTCATTAATACTCCTCCACTGATTGACGTGAAGTTCCGGCAAGGAAGCGGAAGTGGCAACTCCGGACTAGGGGAAGTACAGTCGGTAGGACGCACCTGTCCCTATATGTATTGTATGGGTATATAAATAAAACAATAAATATGTAACCTGGATAAAAAGTGCCCCTAAACAATTTTATAGTATTTTTAAACCTTTTTAAAGTGTTATTCCACACTTAGGAAAGAAAAGGTAGGTTTCCAGGAGGCGCGGGTTCGAGTCCCGCTGCGTTCAAATTTTTATACGTTTTCTAAATAAGTAATTTTATAGTATTTTTTTACTTAACTTTATACCTATTCTATTTTTTTTTATTACTATTTTGTTGTAGTTTTTAATTAACGATTGGGATATTTTTTATTTGTAATGTTGCCACTATCTAAAACGATGGATAAATAATAAATTATAATTTTTTAGCATGTCCTTAAACGAAGAAAAATCTTTAGAAATGTATCAAAAACTTTAATGTAATAGTGCCGTCGTATCAAGCTATGTCGAAATGTTATACGTGTGTTACAATTTTTATATTTATTAAAAAAGTTAAATTACTTCACGCTTCACGCTGTATCCCGCATACAGCAGGGTAGGCAGAGGGAACCTAGTGCTCCAACTCCATTCCCCACTTTCTGCCGAATTCTGGAGGTATTGCGTGTTGAGTAGTAGTTGATTTGTTACAACGAAATATATGGTTTTACACGTTTCTAACCCGTAGAAATCGCTCTCAAGATCGATGTTAGAGTTGAGAGCGATTAATAAATGTCCCTTAATTACGTAAGGCCAGTCGTGGCGCAGGGACGCAAAGTGTGACTGTTAAATCGACTGGTTGTGGGTTCGATCCCCACTCGAGGAAATTGAGTTCTGCCACTCAACACGCCATATCTACAGCACTTGGCGAAAAGTGGGGAACAGAGTCTTAACACCAGGTTCCCTCTGTCTACCCTGCTACGTGCGGGATACAGCGTGAAGCTGGTTTAATTTGATTTTAACCTTAATTACGTAGTGTGTGAGAAATACATCATAAAACTTAAAATTATATCTGGATATCCAGAAAAACCAGTGCAATAATAAATATTTCTAATATAATATTCGTAAGATATCAAAATGTACAAATACCAACTGAAGCTATGAACAGTTTGTTCTATACGGTCCGGTAACGTAAGACCGCCGCGCCGCGCCGCGCTATTAGGTAATATTTGAAGGCTTTCATTAAATACGCTTAATGCCAGTTTTATATTACGAAATTGAATTTTCAATACAAAAATATAGAATATTGTTAATATTTATACAGTATTTTATATTATTTTTTTTACTAGCACTATTATTTACTAGCGGTGATTGCAAGTTCCAGCTTAAATTAAAATATTGCCATTTTGTTTAGATGCGAAAGACCTTTTAGGTGGACAGGTTATAAAAGAGTAATTATTTAGTTATATTTAATTTGCATATCGCAGAACAGAAATTTTAATTGTAGAAAAAAATCCATGAGGCCTGGACCTGGGCCCATAATGATGACGCAGCAGCAGAGTTGTGGGTTCAATTCTCATATTCAATTTATTTCTTCATTCTGTTAAAAAAAAGCGTGGCGTTGAGTTTTGCCACTTAACATATAGTGTCTAGGAAATGGGATGTAAAGTGAGGAATGTAGTGTCTTAGCACTATTTCCCTCAGCCTAACCTGCTATATCCCATATATACAGCGTGAAACTAAACAAAAGAAGGAAAAATCTTCAATTTTAAGATTTATTTTTGTTCTTTAAAACTAATTTAATGACTTCATTTAATGAATTAAAATAACTTGTATGGCTTGAGATAGTTTTAAATTAAAATTAATTTAATTATAATTGAAAACTATCTCTAGCCATACAAGACTATAAATGGCGGTTGTCTAATATTCAAATCCGATAAGTTGTAAACAAACATCATAGCAGGATATCGACTATCACGTAACATATCACACGTTATGTCTACGAATATTTTGCTCGTCTCCATACCGGGGGTGAAAACTTGCATTTGCATCTATAGTGAAAGTACTGACGTTACTTACATAACTGACGGTCTTGCGGCTCTATTGGGTGTGTGACCTCGGGAGGATTATGTTGTAAGAATATGGATGATTTTAGAATATCGTAGGGCATGACTTTAGTTTTTATTAAATCACGTAGCTGAAGTAATTGAGAAGTATTTTTTCATCAGTTCGATGCTGTTTTTACTGTATTATTTTAATACTAAAATAAGAAAATTGTTAATAATTTTCGATTCGATTCCCACTCGAGGTAACTATATTATATATACAATAGTTTCATACCGTAGCGCTTGGCTCCGCCAGCGGTAAAGCGTGAAGCTAAGTTAATATTTTCATTTTGTCACTTTGGCTCGAGAATTCAGCGGAAAATGAGGAACGCAAGTGTCTTAATGGGAAAGTACTGTCTTAACACTAGGTTCCCTCTGCCTACTATACACATAGTACTATGTGCGGGATACAGCGTAAAGCTAAACAAAAAATATAATAAATAAATATTTTCTCATAACCTTTTTTAGAAATTGGGAGTTTTTAAATTAATATCATAGTAATTATGTAATTTTATTTATGATCTCTTGTTTTGCTTCTGCTTTCTGATCAATTTAATAAATTCGCTGAGAAGCATTTGTCTGTACGTCCCATGTCTTTGTTTAGAATTCCAAAATATGTTTGTATATTTTTATGAAAATATAAATACAGACTGTTAAAAATATTTTATTGGACACGCGTTTCATTGTTTTTTTAGAATTCACCCCTAAGGGTGCACATAAGCGGCCGAAACTGCGCACGCCCACTAGTAATATATCGTTTTACAATAAGGCGCTGTCCCAACATAAGTCAATCAAATATCAATTATTTATTTACTTTGCACATGAGCCTGTTGAGGCCAGGGCTCCCGCAGCAGACACTGGGACGCCGCAAAGAACTGCAGGGCCGCTGTGAAGGTGGCGCTCGCTGCACCGCCCGAGACTGTTCCGCCACAGGTCGACTCCAACATCCTGTGGGGGGCGAGAGGTAAACTATAATATAAATTAATGAGAATCTGGTTACAACTTATTAAGAAAACGTTGTAACTATCAAATTTTGACATAGCTGATATTATTTATTGATAAGGACGGATGGCTTAGCGGTCAGCGCTTGGACGGTTTGGAATAGGCGCAGGTTCTAGTCCTGTTACGTTGAAATATTTAGTCTATATCTATCATTAGTGTGGAATAACACTAAAAATGTTTAAAATAAATCAGTTATAAT
>JAAIXJ010001297.1:0-10438 GCA_013403705.1 Heliconius hermathena | reverse complement strand
TTTATTGTTGCGTTTCTAAATGAAGATGAAAAGATGAATCGTCAATATTTGAATATAATATCTTGTTATATTTGTGCAAGGAATTTGTAAATTTTTTTATAATAATAAAAATCTACATAAATCAATTTGTTTTCGTCCATTACTTCTGAAGGTAAAAGTACGTGCACAAATATTCAATTTTTTCCAGCACATAGCGGAGTAGGCAGAAAGAACCTGCGAACCTAGTGTTAAGATACTCCGTTCTCATTTTCCGCCGAATTATAGAGACATTGCTTGTTACGTTGCGAAACTGAACGTAGATCTTTACCTCGACACCAGAGCGAAAATAAGTTCTGCCGAATTCTGCAGGCATTGCGTGTTGAGTGGTAGGACTCAACGCCGCGCTTTGTCTCGACACCAGAGCGAAGAAATGGAAATATAAATTTAAGTAAATAATCTCCTCGAGTGAGGATCGAATCCACAACCAGTTGGTTTTACAGTCACACTTTGTGCCACTGCGCCATGGCCTCAAAAAAAATTAAAATATGAAATATTTAATTTTCTCTACTGAAAATCGAACCTACAACCTGTCGCGTTTACAGAAAGACGCTTGTTCCACTGCACCACGAATGTTTCATCCCAATTTATGAATTCGAATAAATATTCGAATAAATATTTCGAATAAATATATGAATTCTAGCGTGAACATTAAAGGAATTATATAGTGTTACCTTTGTCAAACCATTGTTGAAACGTGTCAAATTGTAGATATTGATTATGAACTCAAAACGTATTGGACAGAATGGAATTAAATATAAGGCATAAATGTAATATCTATACTTCTTCGCCGATATATAGTTTGTTTGATTGAATGCATTATTCTTAGGAAATATCTACGCCGTGTGATCCCGGCCTAGAATAGGATCATCCTGGTACTGGTGGTGTCGTAAGAGGCGACTAAAGTACGTGTGGTAGAGTCACGTCGCCAGCAATGGCTAGAAGAATTTTGAAGCCAGTCGTAGAGTAGGGTCATAAGCGTGCTACTGTAAAAGCTATGGGTTGTAGGTTCGATTTCAACTCGAGGTACTAAAACATTAAATATTTTTATTTCCTCGCTCTGGTAACGAGGGAAAGCACGGCGTTGAAATCCGCCACTCAACACGAAATGCTACCTGAATTCAGTAGAAAGTGGGAACGAAGTGTCTTAACAATAGGTTCCCAGATTCCGTCTGCCTACGTCTGCATATGCTCTATCTTTTAACTTTACGTTCTTTTCATTTGACAACGGGGAAAGTCGACGAAGTCGCTGTTAAAAACTATAATAGTAATGTATAAAATTAATAAAAAAAATACAATTTCTATGAAAAATATATTTTCAGCTTCACTCATTATTTCACATATACAGGGTGAAGCTAACAAAAATAAAATATGACAAACTCTTTACACAAATGTAACAAGATATATTTAAATATTAACATTCATAGAAACCCAAACATTAGTGGGTGCACTTCAAAGTTTCGCTATTGACGTAAAATTAAACGGTACTATAGTATGTTGTCGGAGTTGTAAATGTTGACACAATTTACGGGCGAAGCTCATTCATTTACTCACGTAAGATTCAAAAAGACGTGACAAATTGAAAGTGAGCTTTATGAAAAGCTGAAATGGCGGAAACGGTATGACAGTTATGAATTTTAAGCTTTCCTTTTTTTAGCTTTTGCTTGTTCACGAGGGTTTATTAAAATGTTATAATAATTATTTAAATTTTGTATAACATTTGAATCCTTAGCATGGCACAAGCTAACTGTAAACGCGACAGGTTATGGATTCGATTTCCACTTGACTTAATAAAATATTTATTATATTTTATTTCTAAGCTCTGGTATCGAAGCAAAGCGCGGCGTCCCGTCACTCAACATGCGTTGTTTTCAGAATTCAGCAAAAAGTGGGGAGCGGATCTTTTATTTTACGCTATCTTTTCTTATTCTGCTTCATACAGAATATAGTGTAAAGCTGAAAAAATAATAATATCGCAGGTTCAGATCCTGTTTCTATGTTTATTTAAATGAAAGGAGTGCTTTGGGAGGAAGTTTTAAATAGCAGTATAAAATAATATAATATAGGATTAAAAACTAGGAAGCACTATAGTAAGTGTTAACACATAAAATTACATCATTATCCTTAGAACGAGTCTTTAAAGCTGAGGTAATATCTTATCGTAAATCTTGCTTATTTAAATTTAGGTATATAAATAATATAAAAGCTGTTATAGATTTTGTCTGCCTTTCTTTGCACTCAGGAAAGTCTAAGCGCGATGCTTGTGGGTTCGAAGCGAACGGAGGTCGAAAGCCTATGGAGAAACATTTTTCTGGGAACCTACAGTTACGACAAACTGTTACCATATAAGACACTTTCGTTCCCCACTTTCCGCCGACCTCTCGAGGCATTGTGTGTTGAATGGTGGAACTCAACGCCGCATTTTGCCTCGTTCGCAGATCGAGGAAATAGAAATTATAATTATAATATTAAATATTTCATTCCCCCCAGTGGGAACCGAACCACCCACTACCGAGCCCCCGAGCTACAACACCCTACGTGAAGCGTAATAATATGATTTAATCACAACTGTGTATATATATATATCAATATCCTCTACGGAACCCTCAATCTTAAAATTCAATTTCCATTTATCAATATTTGTCTACAACCCTGTATACATTTGTTATACATGGTGATACCGTAACAATACAACCTAATGTCAAACCAAGCGTAACTAAACCCTTATTTGTTCGGCGTCGCGCTCTCACTTACTGTTCATTGGCGATTTTATCGACATTCTTATATTTTTCTCTTTTATCACATACGTTTTGTAGAAAATGCTCAAACAATATTCTCGTTGTGCCAATAAAATGTATTTAGAGTTAAAAGGTTTTTGTGTTAAATTATATGTGATTTTACTAGGGTATTGTGCAATATGGCGGTGGTCGTGGCTTCCAATTCCAGGCAAATATGAAGTAAGTATTTGACGGATCGATGGTTGTAGATTCGAGTCCGGTTTAGGAAAATTATTATTTAAATATGAAGAAATACTTTTGGTTCTATAATTTTGTTAGACATAAACTATTCTATAATTTTGTTAGACATAAAATATTCTACTATACTAAAAATTAATTTTAATATTCTGTTTTTAAGATAAATTTTCTGTAATGTATCACCGGATCCTCTTTGTACACTTGTAGATGCTAACCATCTATTATTTAAAATGTATTGAAAAATATTCCAGAACAAAGAGTCAAGGCTCTTTTATTTATCCTTTTTTACAATTGATATGAAAAGAAGCACTATTATATTACTAGTAATATATATAACTTTAACTTTTATTAATGCCAATTCGTCAATTTGCATCAAATCTAATAAATATTTATATTCTCAAGTGAGAAATATATGTACGCAGATAAGTTCCTTACGGACTAGTGGTGATGTAGGTGGTACTTATAGGTGAATCGGATCATATCCACTAAGCCCCAGCGGAATCTCTCTCCCTCTAAATGAGACGTCGCAGGATTGCTCATACTACTACGACGCTTCGATGGTAGANGCAATCCGTTGCCCAATTTCCGCCGAGTTCTGGAGGCATTGCGTGTTGAGTGGCGGAATTCAACGCCGCGCTTTGCCTCGACACCGAGGCGAAGAAATGGAAATATAAATTGGAAAATAAATATTTCATCTCCTCGAGTGAGGATCGAACCCACAATCAGTCGATTTTACAGTCACACTGTGAACCTGCGCCACGACTGGTCTCTTCAATCGTATCAAATAGTAAATTTAATACAATTTAATTACTCAAGTTTGTCAAATTTATAGTACCGTATTGCCATTGTAAGCTATTATAATAGAAATATAATATTTATAATTATCCGTAAACATAACAGTAGCTGTTTATTATATAACAAAAAAAAGAACGAAAAAAAAATTATAACTTATTTTTTTTCCTTCGCTCTTAAAATATCTAAATAAAAAAAATAACAAAAAATCTTTTAAAAAAGAAATCCAAAAAGACTTTTAGATTTTTCTTATTTTATTCGATGTGTACGCTAATAATTTAGAGTTAAAACAATATTTTTGCCTTCAAAAATTATTATTACAACGAAAATGCTATGAATTCTCCTCTAATTGCGTGTTCTGAATAAATAAAACTCGATTCGTTAAGAAATAACGGTATAAAAGCAAATTGACCGAGATTACTTTAAACGTAATAATTCGTGAAAAACACGATATGGGAATGAGCAAATTCTTTTTTTGTTAATACATATGAGGCCAGTCGTGGCGCAGCGGCACGAAGTGTGACTGTAAAATCGACTGGTTGTGAGTTCGATCCCCACTCGAGGAGATGAAATATTTACTTTAATTTATATTTCCATTTCTTCGCTCTGGTGTCGAGGCTAAGCGCGGCGTTGAGTTCTGCTACTCAACACGCAATGCCTCCAGAATTCGACAGAAAGTGGGGAACGGAGTGTCTTACCACTAGGTTCCCTCTGCCCTAGGTACCCTGCTGTGTGCGGGATATAGCGTGAAGCTGACATATATAGGAGTATATTCGATATTTTATGGCTATACCTAATGTTATAAAGTTAAATAGTTTGTTAAGTTGAACACGCTAATCTCAAGAACTAAAAAAATCAGGAAAAATAATATTTTTTTATAGTCTATTTATCGAGAAGGGCTATAGGCTGTATTACATCACATTAAGATATGTCATATCTCATACATAAATCTCAGTTATGTNAGGCTGCCTACCCTGCTGTGTGCGGGATATAGCGTGAAGCTGACATATATAGGAGTATATTCGATATTTTATGGCTATACCTAATGTTATAAAGTTAAATAGTTTGTTAAGTTGAACACGCTAATCTCAGGAACTAAAAAAATCAGGAAAAATAATATTTTTTTATAGTCTATTTATCGAGAAGGGCTATAGGCTATATTACATCACATTAAGATATGTCATATCTCATACATAAATCTCAGTTATGTGCATTTGACCACGAGGAAGGAAGCCAATAGTAAAGGCTATTCTCTTATTCTATATTTAAAAAAGAAACAAAGAAAATCTGGAGCAAAAACACTCCGTTCCTTTCACTCTATTTCTTTAAAATGTTATGTGGAAGAAGAACCCACAACTATCAGCTACTGCGCCACAATAGCTTCCAAATTATATTTAAATTCAGTAATTCGTACACAGTATACTAATAATAATAAATTTCCCCTTTTATTAAAATTATAACTGTTAGTTGTTAACAATTCTTAGTACAATTATTCTTGATTAGGTTGATAAATTATGAGCTGGTTGATTTTGTAGAGGTCACGGGTTTGATTTAGGTTTGAGATAAAATTAGGTGAGCATGTATTTAAAAAAAATGTTTTTTTTTCTTAATTAATTATAGTTGAATGATGTAAATAGGGTCTTATATCACTAATATTATACTAAAGTTTGTGAAGATGGACATTTGTCCCACTTTTACGCAAAATTTACTGAAGGGTTTAGATGAAAGATTTAGAGGCCAGTCGTGGACGCAGGGGCACAAAGTGTGACTGTAAAATCGACTGGTTGGGGTTCGATCCCCACTCGAGGAAATGAAATATTTATTTATATTTTCAATTCTTCGCTTTGCGCGGCGTTGAGTTCCGCCACTGAACACACAATGCCTCCAGAACTCGGAGGAATGTGGGGAACGGAGTGTCTTAACACTAGGTTCTCTCTGCCTGCTCTGTTGTGTGCGGGATAAAGCGTAAACCGTGGAGCTGAATTTAGATGAAACTTTCCACTAATATAACTTATACACTAGAATAATACATAGGCTATAATTTATGTAAACGTTTTGTATAATTTGGTTATAATATAATAATAACTATTATAATACAATAATAAGTCATAATGGGGTCACTATTTAACTATAAATATCCAAAGTCTACAGCTATTGGCTTTTTTTATGGAAAAGATAAGGCAAACGATCGTTCGGGTCACCTTATGGTAAGTGATCACCGCCGCCCACGACCCCGTGCAACACCAGAGGAGCTGCTGGTGCGTTGCCTGCTTGTAAGGTGGGTTGGGCTCCGGAGCCCGGCATTACCTGATGCGAAACGCAGTGGCATAAAGCCACTACTTCACGCCGGTTTTAAATGCCGGGGGTGGTAATGATCCGGTCGAGTCTGCCCATGCGTGTTACCATTGCTGGCGACGTGACTCTACCACACGTACTTTAGTCGCTTCTTACGACATCACCAGTACCAGGATGATCATATTCTAGGTCGGGATCACACGGCAGGAGCTAGTAATGGCTAGTTAGTTCTGCTTTCAGATGGTACTGCGATGAAATATGCACTTTGATCACATTACAATGCTATTGTTATATTTTTCATCTGACAACACGTTATCTAACAACTCGGTAGGCAAAGCCAATAGCTAACCAATATTTTTAACTTTTTAAAATATCTTGGTATTTCACACTTATTAGTCGCTTCTTGGAACTCTCCAAATTATATTTTTTTACGTTATCAAAAAAGACTGAGAAAATATAGTATCAAGCAAGATAAATCATTATTTACATTCTATCTAAAGTGAAAGAGCTGTCTTTTTTTCTTTTTGTCATTTACGATAGGTATAAAATATTATATAAAAATAATGGCCCTCGGGGCGAAGCTTTACAATAAGGAATGAAACTGTCTTAATGAGGAACGGAATGTCTTAACACTAAGTTACCAGGTTCTCTCTGCCTACCCTGCTATGTGCGGGACATAAGCGTAAAACCTAAAAAAATGTCTATAATAAAACCGAATTCACAACCATCGTGCACGATCACGCTAAAACAATGTCACGATAGTATCAATAGAGCTATAAATAAAAACAAAATTAAACATATCGTGACTATACCTCTAAAGTAATATTGTTATCTGATATTTTAAATTTTACAACTTTTTCAAAGGGTTATATATCAATGAGCTTTAAGAGAAGAGGGCTAACTTAAATAAACATTTTTTCTGTAAACCAAGTTTTTTAGCTTCCTTCGTTAACGTGCGACAGCACACAGATTAGACTACTGGCGTTTTTTTTGAAGAAGCTCCACATATAGCAGGCTAGGCAGAGGAAATATACTGTTACGATCATCCATTCCCCGCTGTCCTCAAAATTTGCAACATATTTTGTGTTAAATAATGCATTCTTCTTTTCTTTTTAGTTTGATTTCTATATGGTGAACATAAGATAATTGAAAACAGAGTAAAATCTCACTTAATTCACTTAGTTTATCAAAATTTATCATAATTTAAAAATATTTTTGGTTGGACCAAAGGACATGTATGTAGAGGTCGATGGCGGCGAGGCAAAAGAGATATGCAAAGACCGTAGCAGTAGACTATGCTTTGTATATTTGCCTCACTAGGAGTAAAGTGTGAAGTTAAAAAGAATATATTAAATACTACAACTTGAATCGAGAGCGTAAACAAATATAATACAGATTTTAAATTTAAAGTGTTCAACTCAAGAGAAATTGTTAAGACATTCAAGTCCCTACATTAGGAAAACATCAGGTCCTTGGAGAGTTTCTGTCAAATTGATTTGTCATATAATAGACGCTGTTGCTTCTCACCTCGTGACTTTAATAATTGCATAGAGTACGATGTGTGTCCATACTACCATCATTTAGTAAAATTTTTGAAAAAAATATTTTAAATCAAATGCTGATGCACTTTGACTTATAAAGATTATATATAAAGCTTGAGAGGGATCGCAGGATGGCATGTTCTGTGACCTGTCTAAGATCTTTGATTGCGTTCAGCACTCAACATTGGTCATGAAGCTACACCATTACGGCATAAGAGGACGTGACCTCTATTTAGCTGACAGAGTTCACAGTGAATTGGTTAATGCAAAATTAAAAAAAAATAATATATTGATAGTTGCATCTCAATATACTTTTGAAAATGTTATGCACGTTAAGAAAAATAATAATGATTTCACCAATGTTGTGGATGTACATAATATCAATACTAGAAATAGGAGTAAACTTATCGCACCTGTAACACGATTACTTCGAGTCCGTATTTTTTTATGGGAATTCTTTTATTGTGTGTTAAAGTTTATTACTAAACTAATGATTATATAAATGATAACACGCTTTGGGAATGAAATGCTCGCTCCAGTCTGTTTCAAAGTACCATTATCAGAAATGTTAAAATGTGTTTTTGATAGGAGTTAATTTAAAGAAAAAGTCACACTGAGTTTCTTTTCAGGTCTGAGGCATTGACTTTAGTAAACTGGTGGTAAATTATTATTTGAGGTTCAATAAATGAAGCATGTAACTCCTTATTTTGAATAAAATTGTTTGACTATGACTTTACATAAATTTTGACACTTTATAATCAAATTTAACAAAGTACACAAAAGATAAGTTATACCATTTTGCCATACAACCGCCATGCATGCATATTATTTAAAAAATACTAAAAATAAACAGTGTTACAGTAACGAACAACTTGTTTAGATATTGTACGTGTTAAAAGCAATTCCTAGTGTTGCCCTCTAACTTTATGAGCAGTTTTGGATTTTATAGTATTTTTAGAGCGTTAGTTCACGCGATGGACTGTCAGAAACATAACACCTATTCCAAAGTTATTATAACGCGAGGGTTGTAAAATTTAAATTACGGTAACATTTTAATTTTTAACGTGTTTTTTTTTATAAAAATATTAAATGTTTCTATTTATATTTTTTACAGTAAATCCACACGTAGAAAAGAAAAAAAAATTTTTTTTGATAAGGTATAAAAATTAGAACGTAGCGGGTTTTATTTTTTTTAATTGTTAACAGTGAATTTATGCAGTGGTTCCATTAAAGATGAAATGCTCACAAAATATATAATTAAGAAAACCGGTCAAGTGCGAATCGTACTTGCACATTTAGGATTCCGTACCACTTTTAGGATTGTGAGTCAACAGATAGTATACCTTAAAATATATTTTAGCACAAATGCTTTTAATCGTAAATAGTTCATCATACAACACTACAATCTGTTAACATTTTTTGAAGTCGGTTAAAAAGTAAATTCATGTAACTTACTTAAACAACATGGCACTCCTCGCTTTCTAATATATCGTTTGATGTCACAATATATTATTAAATAGCGTAGTTCACGAAAACCGCTATAAGTTCATCATACCGTACTATATACGTACATACGAATTTTTTGAAGTCGTTAACATTTTTTGAAGTCGGTTAAAAAGTAAATTCATATAACTTACTTAAACAACATGTAGGCACTCCTCGCTTTCTAATATATCGTTTGATGTCACAAGTGGTGTAGAGGGAGCGATTTAGGCTGATTTGTGGTCTGTAATACTTAATGTAATGTTTCAGGAGAAGATGAACGTTTAAATTAAAATTTTACAATATATGGCTGTTATGGTGCCGTGGTACAACATGGGACTATAAGCTTGCCGGTTGTGGGCTAAATATCCATTCGGGGAAATGATTTATTTAGTTTTCATTTCCACGTATTGATAGCAAGTCAAAATGTGGCAGTGTTTGTGAGTTCAATACACAATGTCTCGAAAATTAGGTGAAAATGGGGAGACAGCTTAACACCAGGTTCCCTCCGCCTACCCTGCTGTATAAAAATTACATGTTGTGTAGCAATAGAGAACCTAGGAACCTAGTTTTAAGACACACCGATCCCGTGCTAAAAAAAAGCTCCCCCTGACTATAAACGCGATCTTGTGATTTCAATGTTCATTTAGTAGAAACACTGCTAACAAAACAAAGAGCAGCGTTCAACACAAAAATAGGAAGTAATATTTTTTTATCCTAACACTTCTTTAGTTGGTTCCCTCTGCCTATTCTAAATCTAATTTCGGCCTAATTTTATAGACTACAGTTGCGTGATTGCCGGAGCATAACACCGCGTTTCGCTTAACGCCGGATTTTAAAATAATTTAATTATAGTCAGGAATAACATAAACATTTTCTTCCATTTTTATCTTGAACCCAAGACTATTGGTTACTATTGAGCAGTATGTAACAACAAAGTCACAATTGAGTATAATTTAGTAATAAAGGTTTATCATATTTACCTAGACTATTAATTAACTGGGTGATTAAAATTAAATACTATTGAGATAATTAAAATTTATTTGGTTTTTATGTAAATTAAATGGAATTATAAAATGTATGAATATAAATTGTGTAATCTTTTTATTGCAATACTAGTTTATACGGCGACTTCGACACAATAAAAATTTAAAAGTTGTGTATTACATTGGAGCGTCACGCTGTAGCATGACGAGCAGAGGGGTAGATAGTATTAAGACTTGTGTTCCCCACTTTCCGCCGGATTTTGGAGGCATGAATTTTTGATTGTTTTAAATAAAAAATACGACCATTGTTGATATTTGATATTTATAAAAT
>JAAIXJ010001380.1:0-13933 GCA_013403705.1 Heliconius hermathena | reverse complement strand
AAATAATGGATTCACAATCATCGCGTATGCATTAAGATTCTTACTGTAACAATTTTATATATACATATGTATATGCATTTGAATCCCACCTATAGCGGGGTCGACAGAGGGAACCTAGTGTTAATTAATATTCCCCCGAGTAGGTCCCCCATCGTCCCGTTTACACAGTCACACAATTATGCCGCCTGTGACTTGACGACCGCAACACATATATAGATACATATGTTTAAATATATATTGAATAAAGTTCCCTAAAACATATTTCCTTGCTTATATATCAAGTATTAACAGCATCTTCATATAAACTTTCGACCTCGAACCCGTGGGAAAACTTCTATTTTCAGTTTAGATGTACTTGCGTTTTCTCGTGAAATATCATTTCAGTGAATATCACACTTCCTAGATAGATAATGGAGTCTCTGAAATTATTTTTTCATGGACTTGGACTGTACTTACTACTACAAACAAAACACAATATGATTTTTTATGAGGCCGTTGGGGCACAAGGGAGAGACTGTAACGCGACGGTTGTGTGTACGATTCCCACTCGAGGAAATTAATTATTATTTCCTCAATATTTTTATTTCTTCTCTGTGGCATTACAGAAAGAGTACAGCGTTGAGTTCTGCCGTTTAACACGCAATGCCTCGAAACATTCGGCAGAAAGGGAACCGAGTGGGGAATGGTTCCTTCTGCCTACAGTGCTGTGTGCGGGATAAATAGTATTTTTTTATTTTTTTTAGATGCATAAATAAAGTGATTGTTTTTCCCTATACAGAATTCTAAAGTACTGTTGAATGTAAACAGGGCATATCAATTGCATATAGATTAAGAAAAACAGACTAAAATACAAAAAAAAAAATTCAAGAATTAAAGCAAATTAGTATGTAATGAGGTGAGTAAAGTACTACTTGGTAGAACTTGATGTCACGTTTTATAATTAAATCTGACCATACACTATGTAATAAATATTTGATTTTTAAGCCAGAGGGACAGCGTATGACTTTAAATGCGATGGTTGTAACATCAGTGGGGTACTGTTAATGGGAACAGAGTGTCTTAACACTAGGTTCCCAGGTTCTCTCTACCTACGTTGCTAGGGTACAGCGAGGATGAGTGTCTTGCCACTTTACATATGTCTTGAAAAATACACTTAAACTAGAGAACGGAGTGTCTAAACACTACGTTCCTTTACCTGCCTCTTCCTACGAAGTAACCCTCTTGTCACCTTTTCCGGATTTCTATCATTTAATTTTGTGGAAAATATAACGATTGAAATGGTTCAAGGAAGAATCAATACGTCTAAAACCAGTTCAACACTTCCTTATAGAATGGATAGCGTTCACTAACAAACCCTTCTACATTGTCCACCTTTATCAAATTAGTGTGTGTAACGAACTGAGTCAAGAGTCAAGACAACGCTTCCGTTCTACGTGTTCAAAGAAAGATATCGGTTAGAATATAAGAAAAAATACTAAGATTTAGAGTAGATTTTTTTTAGCTTCACGCTGTATCACGTACTTAGCAAGGTAAAAAGAAACCTGGGAGTCTAGTGTCAATACACTCCGTTTCCTTTTCGCCGAATTCTGGAGGCGTTGCGTGTTAAGTGGCGGAATTCAACTCCATGCGTTGCCATGTTACCAAAGCTAGGAAATTAAAACATTAAATATTACGCATACATTTCCTCGAGTAGAAACCAAACCTATAACCTATTGGATTTACAGGCACTGCTTGGGCCCTTGCACCACTACTGCCATGAATACAGTATGAAGTATTCGGTTTTAACTATTATACATATTTTTCATGTTATATAAAATTGAAAAAAAAATAAACCTATAAAAATCGGTGTATTTTTTTTCTCCAGTGTCGAAACCAAAATGAATAATCTAATATTGAGTTTACTTTGAAAGCAATCCATACTGGCTTGTGATATCTTCATACATTTTATATACAAGTACGAAAAGAAACAAAGGTACTTATTTAGAAAACGTATAAAAAAATATTATATTTGACTGATACTAAGCGTACTAAGAAGTATGGCTTAGTGGTCAGAGCGCCTGGTCGGTTTCTAGGAGGCGCGGGTTCGAATCCCGCTACGTCCAAATTTTTATACGTTTTCTAAATAAGTATTTTGTTTCCTAAGTGTGGAATAATAATATAACACATATAAAAAATATTTAGAAACAAAGGTTATGTGTTCTAATATTTTTTTATTTTAAAGTCAGTACCTATTTGTAAATAACTTAAGTTTTAACCAACTCAATAAAACAGTTACTTTGTAAGCAATTTTTATTGATATATTTTTTTATTTACATAAGGGAAATTTATACAACATAGTGAAAACTGCATTTAAATCAATTAAGCCATTTCCGAGATTATAATACATATGAAAAAACATTTTTTTGGATTCTATTAAAATTCTTTATTCTCTTTTCTAAGTTCTTTATTATCGTATATCTTCCATGTATCGATCGCCTTTACACCATATTTTTCCATTGTGTTCCTTGTACATTTTTTATTATTAAGTTGGTGTAATAAAGTATTAAATAAATAAATAAACGATCAGTTGCAATTCTGTTATATTAAAGACTAGCGACCCGCTCGCGACTTCGCCCGCTTGTACCACAAAATTATTTAATTAACACACTGAATTATGTTCGTTACTTGGCTTTCATTTTACATTTATGTTTTTGATGGGATTAGAATATAACAAAGGCTATCACTTCACCCTCAGTGCCTTTTTATCGACAATCAAAATGTTTTTACATATACAATCCAATTATACGACACTACGACCGACCGGGAGTCGTTGACGCCGCCGCGCTCTGACAATATAATTTTGATAGCTATTATGTGATAAAATCTTATTTATTGCTACACATATATTTCTCACTATATTACTGCTGCGACACTATGAAATTGTTCGTACATTATTATATTTAATAATATATATTTTGGCTCTATACTTCTATAACAATTTTATAAAGCTGTTAAATTTATTCGGTTGAACGAGTTTATTATAAAGACTACATCTTGTTTTGTCTTGATTTTTTTAAGACATTACATTTATTAAGGAAGCCTATATAGGCTATATAATACCAGGTTAATTTTTTTGGTGTAACCCACAGTGGGTTACATCGAAACTTCCGGTCATAATTATCTTAAACACTAGAATGCATCTTCCAATACAACAGACCAAGTTGGTGAAGCCCCAAGTAAAATTAGTTTTATATATTATATATTATATTTTTTGTCATTATTAAAGCGTTATTGCATATTTAGGAAAAAATACTTATTTAGAAAACGTATTAAAAATCTTATTATAACATGCTAACACCATAAATAAATTGTAACAAGCGTATAGGAATTTCGACGTAACTCAATGAGAACGTATGGCCAGAGCGCTTGGACGGTTTCAAAATGCTTGGGTTCCAATCCCGCTCCGTTCATTTTTTTATATAAATAAGTCGTTTTGTGTAACATATTTATAATTTTACTAGCGACCCACTCGCGGCTTCGCCCGCTTAAACTACTGAATTATTTACCCAATATACTGAATTGCGTTCCTTAAACAAACGACACAAACAACGGAATACTTAAATGGTAAAAATCATAAACAACGTAGTAGATAGTCTACCTATTATTCTTTTATGTAAAAATATTTAAACGAAAGATGCAACCAACTATGTTGCGCTGAAATAATACATTATAATTATTTAAAGAGCTCCAAAATACGTGCAATTGCTTCTAAACCTATTTTACTATAGAGCTAGCATTGAAGCATTCTCTCGTCCAGCTCCTTTCTTCTGGCGCTGGGGAACGGCATCAAGGCCGTCTGGCCGTGGTCTCGAGCGGCAACCATCAATATGGGTGCATCGTTAGGGGGCCCTTTGGCCCTAGGACTGTGTACCTGCCCTAGACCAGATACAGAGAGAGTTTTTTGGTGGGATTGGAAGGATGATCAAATGTCACCTGAGCGGTAAGCTCAGCCAGTTGAGACACTCAGTCAGGGAGGCCCAACTTAAGGCCGTGCGTTGGGATGTCATCGGTATATAATTCGTAGAGGGCAGGTGACAAAATGCTGCCCTGGGGAATTCCGGCAGCGATCGAGTGGCTGCTACACTCTCCACTCTCACGAAAAATGTCCTATCAGGTAGGTAGTCGGTAAGAACATGCGCGACGTGATAGTGCCGGCCCTGAGCACTTTATAAAGTAGCCCCGCATAACACACACGGCCGAAAGCAGGTGCTACGTCGAGGAACTATTGCACTCTCCTTTCGGTTAATCGCTGCTGCAGCGTAGTGACCCGCTCTGGCCACCTGCAGAGTGGTTGAGTGCCCGCTCGCCAAACTATTTGCTTCGTGGTGCTGGAGAAGTGGGAGGAATAACTTCTCGAATAACTTCGCCATCGCGCTGATGAGCCTTAGGCAACATGATCAGGCCCTACTTCTACACCCGGGGGAAAGGAGCCAGGCGGCCGTGGCGGATGCACTTTTATAAGCAAACGACGCGTGGCGGGCGTCGAGCCATATGGCGCAGTAAATATTTTTAGTAATGTAATTTCAAATCAGTATTACAGCTTCATAAGTACTTATTAAAATTAAAAACAGAAAATGATAGTTTGTATCTACATTAAATTGTCAATATTAACTATATGCTGTGAGTAAGGAATAAATGAAACATGAGTCGATACAGCTGTCTATAGCCTGCGTTATGCATTTATAATGACAATTAAAGACGGACAGACGGACAACGAAGTGATCCTATAAGGATTTCGGTTTTTTTCTTGTGAGGTCAGAACCCTCAAAATGGATTATTTTTTATTTTGGTTATCCACACTGTTGTGCACTAAATAATTATAATTTTAAGTCTTTTGGGAATTGATTTGATTTAGCTTGCAAGTATTGTCATATTTAAAAGAAAAATGTTTAGTTATTTCATATTTGTCTAGGTAAACTGTAATTGCGCGCACACTGCAAACGTAATTTTTCCCACATAAATTCCGGGTTAAAATATAGATTATATATTAGTAGTAATACAATAACAAATCACTATCTATCATACACAAATTGGGAGAACTACGTGGCTGCTTGAGAAAGTCTCAACCTATATTGGAGAATATTAAATATTGAAATCTCGGTTTATATTATAATCATATAGTGTCGAGTTTTTTCTGTCATCACACAAACAATAATTGATAACTTCAGATTTTCACTTTCTGTGCAATTTATGCTTTGAGTAGCTTTAGCGCTTTGCCTTTTTACCAAAATGAAAAAGTCTCTTTCCAAAGTGGCAACTGAATTCACAACTGTTAACACGCTTAAAGTCACACGCTTGTGCCACTGTGTCAAGACGGCATCATTAAGAAATTTAAGGCTTTTGGGCATTTACTTGATTTTGCTCTTTTTTTTCGAACTTGAACTTTATGTTGTTAGCCTTACTGACTTTTACAGCGACATCGGGTGGGGAGGGAAGAGGCTTCTCTGTCTCTGAAAAATTTGCAATCACTATGTGGCTGCTTGTAAGGATGCTGACGGCGGTAAGGTCGTCCCCTGCGGGACGTGAATCTTGCCTTGCGGCAGTCGAAGAGACTGGATTTGGCTCGCAAAATTTGTTGTATTTTAAGAAAAATATTTAGGTATACGGTATTTAAGCTAATTAGCAACATAAAATAAATATTTAAAAGTATTAAAACTAAAAATGCAAAACGGCGCGGGGCGGGGGGGACGCAAAGGACGCGTGGCGGGCGGCGAATCGTTTCATAATAAGGATTTTTTGGTAATGTAATTTTTTGTAAATTTCTGTAAAGGACATTTTGATCAACACCAAATGGCTAAGACAACTAATATACTTATTTATATGCTAAGAGTAAGGGATAAATGAAACATGAGCCAAAACTGCGGTTTATAGCTGGCGTGATGTGTCAACAATTAAATGCGTTTTTCTCTAAAACTATAAACTAAAAGAGCAAATTTTATCTTCGTTTAACGTAGAAAATTAATAAAGTATTTAAAAGGATAAGGATTGATACCATTATGGACAAACATCCCTCACAATAAAAAAATATATTCAAATTACTATTTTTAGACAGAAATATGCTCACTGTATGTTATCCTTAGAAGATACGAATATGCTGTCGCTGACTTTTTTGTAGATCTTATAAAGAGGAATAATACTTTAGTACATTGTTTTCATGTAGGACTTACCATTAAAGCAGCGCATCCGTGAAAGTGTCTAAACGGGTAGGACTTTATATACGTTTATCATATTTATGTCAAATTACATTAAAATATACATATAATAAACTATATATAAACCTTCCCTAAGAAATACTCTACCTAACGGTGAAGCGCATCAAAATCCGTTGGGTGGTTTAGAAGAAGCAAAGTTAGAAAGGTCGGACAGAGGCGGAAGGCGATCTTATTTTATAATATATAGAGATAGAGATAAGACAATGTTTTATTCTATCACTAATAGTATCCGCAGCGCATGCGATGGCAGATTTCTTATGATTTATAATCTATAGAAAAATTACACACTCTTTTTATGCTTTCACTCTGTTCTAGTCAATTTGCACATTTTCCTTTGAAAATTAGTGGCATAACTGTAACAGTTACACATGGTATCGTAAACTTTTTTGTAGATATTGATGTCTTCTAGGTTTTTTTTGGTATTTTTTTATACGTTAATCGCCTAATTGTAAAAGAATTTTCCAAATCGGTCCTGTAGTTTCAGGGTCTATTGAATTCAAATAAAGAAACAAAACATCTAATCGGTTGTCTTCGTAATGTTAGTGATATCGATGCACCTCCCCCCGCTCCGCAGAGTTAGTTACTCGCTACAGTGCGCGAGGCTACACTTCGCATTTTTTATTATTACGTGATTTTCTTTAGAGTGATATTTTTAAATTCGTTATATATTTTGAATGAAATGTCCGATTTTGTTAATTTAAAAAGTATTTTACATATATTGAAATTATCTTTAATAAAATATCATTTAATAGAATAAGGATTAATGCGGAGGTATGAATAAAATGGTTTGATTATTGCCGGCACTTTAATCAACTTATAAAATATAAAAAAGTAGCTATATTGTCATAAATATAGTAGTTGGACATATGTCATCGCGGACTTTTTTATAGATATTGATGCGTTCTATAATACTGTAGAACATTATTTTGTTCTATCATCAATAGTTTTCGCAGCGCACGCGATGATTGAATTTTTTAGATCAATTTTTTCACACCTTGGGTTACATTATTGCATTTTTCTTAGGGATCCCTATTTTTTTTGAAAATGTAATATAGCCTATGTGGGACAGTGAAGATGCAGCTTTCTAATAGCGAAAGAATTTTTGAAATCGGTCTGGTAGTTTTTGTGTGAAAACAATACATACATACATACATACAAAAATACAAATCTTACCTCTTTATAATATTAGTATAGATTAAACATACATATATTCTTTTACAAAGCTGTAACACATCTGAATGCTAATAGAAATACATGCAAGTAGGTATTTCATTTACTCAGTTCATTCATAATTTTGTATAACATTATACTCGTTATAATGAGTAGTAGAGAGAGGCTTCTATGAATCTTGTAGCCTTTTTCAACCTGGAAAACATTTATATTTCTTTGTGTTCTTACTGGCTAGTTACTGTTACTGTGGCTTACTGTTCTTTCTTAGTCGTACATAGAATTCGCTCGTACAAAATCCTTTTTTACATTATACTTGACTAGAGGGCGCGCGCGGCTTCGCCCGCTTATTAGGAGGAAATCCAAAAAAAACCACGAAAAACGTGTTCAATAAAATATTTTTAACAGTCTGAATTTAAATTTTTATAAAAATCGGTGGCAATTTAAAGATTTTTCCATATAAACTTTCAACCCCTTATTTGAACCCTTAGGGGGTGAATTCTTAAAAACCATGAAACACGTGTTCAATGAAATATTTTTAAGAGTCTGAATTTCAAATTTTATAAAAATCGGTACAGATTAAATTTTTTTTCCATACAAACTTTCAACCCCTATTTCATCCCTTTAGGGTTAAAATTTTTCAAATTCCCTTCTTAGTGGATGTCCAGAATATGAAAATAAACATCTGCCCAAGTTTCACGTTTCTACCATCAGCGGTTACGGCTCTGCGTGCGTCTTACCTCAGTCAGTCAGCACAAGTCCTTTTATATATATAGATAGATTAATGACAAAGGCACAATCTGTATTATTATTATTACTACCATTTTGGATTGCTTTTCATGTTCATAGAGAATGAGAATCTTTGATGAGACGTAAAAATGCTTTCAAGTTGATATAAAAAAGAATGTCTATGTGTATTACACGTATGAAGCAAAACTGTTTCATGAAATATAAGTTATTTTTATTATATATTAATATTTTATTATTATACAAATGAATGAAAATACTATAATATTATCAATTAATTTTTTTCATTAATTATTTCAATTTGTAAATATCGTTATATCGACTTTAACGACTACTTTATCAGAAGAATCTATTGAATCCGAAAATCAGTTCATGAATTATAAATTTAAAGCCCGAATTCCAGTAATGATAATTGTGTTTAACTTAAAAAGTTAACTAGAGTCATCCATTCAACAGAAAAGTAAAGCAATGTAAGCGCTCGGTAATATTAACGGCGCATCCCAAAGTGGGGCCGATAGCCCCAAAACGTACCAAATATTTAAAGTGATTTCAGATTTTCCTCATTATATCATTTATCAAACCGTAAATACTAAGATATATATATATATATATAAATGCGGGAACAGAGCTGCCATCTTAGTACAGAGTAACCTCTAGAAAATGTATTTACGTGTTATAGTTAAAGAATAAAAAGAATGTGTGATTCCTCTATAGCATATATTATTCTACATTATATCATAAAAACTAGGTTTAAACAGTGCATATGAAGGTATCCTCCTGTAGTATAACTATTTTCAATTACTATCAACACTATAATGTAATGTAATGTAGTGTAATTTTGAACATTTTGAATATTTTCCCGCCATTATGATGAAAAACATAGACTATTTTTTAATTTGAAAATTAATTTATTAACTATAAGTATAAATATTGGTAGTTTTTCAAAAGGTATGAGTCGTAGGTATTGGCGGCAAAGTTCAAAGTTCTAAAGATTTTAATAGTATTTTTGTAGTAGTATGTTATTGGTATCTATGCGTAACCACGTCACACGAAATATACATATGAATAAACATCGTGAAATGGAAAAAAACCTACATCTTCACTGTTGATGTATCTTGCTTAATTTCTTGAGGTATGGGTTTAAAATATTTTACCCTATATGCTGTTTCCGTAAATGGAGCGCTGACGCTTCTCTTCTCTTCTTTGTTAAAGGCCATCGCTGCACAGGGGCACAAAGTTGTGACTGTAACGCGACTGTTATGGGTCCGATCCCCACTTGGAGGATTGAATTATAAATTAATAATATTTTCATTTCGTTTAATAATATTTTCATTTCGCACATCAGCCACACATTATACGCAATATCTTAACACTAAGTTGCCCTGCTAAAGGCGGGATAAAGCATGGATCTGGTTTTAACTTTGTGTGAACCGATTAAAATAAAGTCCAGTCCAGTTGAGGCCAGTCGTGGCGCAGCGGCACGAAGTGTGACTGTAAAACCGACTGGTTGTGGGTTCGATCCCTACTCGAGGAGATGAAATATTTACTTAAATTTATATTTCCATTTCTTCGCTCTGGTGTCGAGGTTAAGCGCGGCGTTGAGTTCTGCCACTCAACACGCAATGCCTCCAGAATTCGGCAGAAAGTGGGGAACGGAGTGTCTTAACACTAGGTTCCCTCTGGCTAACCTGCTGTGTGCGGGATACAGCGTGAAGCTGATAAAAGGGGATAAAGGGAGTGAAACAAAGTGATATGGGAGTAAAAGTAGGTGACCTGAATGTGAATTGCCTGCTGTACGCATATGATGCAGTGCTTATTGCATCATCAGAATGCGAGTTGCAGGCATTGGTCACCACTCTGAAAGAAGGGTGTGAAAATAATGGTCTAAGCCTCAATGCGAATAAGACAAAGGTTCTAATTTTTGAAAGAGATAAAGAAAGGACGGAATGCACGATCAGTGTGAATGATAAGATAACAATTAGAATTCATCAGAACAAGTGAATGAAGTACACTTGGGAAGTATGTACAGTAGAGATGGAAGAGACGAGATTGATGTGGAAAGGCGTATTGCTGCCGGTAACAAGGTTAACGGAGCCTTAGCTGCATTGATGAGACGGTGAAACGTCAGTACAGCTACGCGTTTGGCCGTACACAATGCAGTTTTAGTACCGTCTCTGTTATACGGCAGCGAAACGTGGGTATTACTGAAGAAGAATGAAAGAAAGATGAGTGCTGTGGAGATGCGATGTCTTCGTAGGATATTTGGAGTCAGCTTAGCTGATCGAATCCGCAAGGAAGAGGTACACAGAATGGCAGGTACTAGCGAGGATGTCGCGGGAGAATGAAGAAGAAAGTGCTCAGCTGGTTTGGGTACGTCGAACGAATGAGTGATGAAAAAATGGCAAAAAAGATTTATGATGTAAAAGTGAGTGGTAACGGAGATAGGGGGAGATCTCGGTTTATACCTAAAGAAATTAAGCAGGATATATCAACAGTGTAGACGTATGTTTTTTTTTTCATTTCACGATGTTTAATAATATCTCTATTTCGTGTGACGCGGTTACGCATAGAAACCAATAACGTAAACACATACTACTACAAAAATACTACTAAAATCTTTAGAACTTTGAACTTTGCCGCCAATATCTACGACTCGATTTCGGAATGAGGCGTATTCGGCGGTTTCCCTTTGATTGGTTTATGTGTGCGTGCGTTGTTCTCGACAAATTATATTTTATTTTACAACAATAATTTTATTATTTACTTTGCTTCAAAAAATAACTTTTTTATTTTTGGGTTTTTTATAAAGTAGTTAAAACTGTGGTTTCATTTAAAGTGGTGCTGACAAAGAAACTGTATAATTGAGCATATTTAATATTTATAGTATTTTTTTGGTTAATAGATACCAATAGTTATTACAATACTTGCGAAGAAAGCATATTTTAGGCAATTTTTAATTCTTATACTTTTTGAAAAACTACCAATATTCTTATAGTTAATAAATTATTTTTTCAAATTAATAGTTTATGTTTTTCATCATAATGGCGGGAAAATATTCAAAATGTTCAAAATTACACTATAATACCAAATAGTATTGACATTGTAGTGTTGATAGTAATTGAAAATAGTTATATACCTACTGCAGGAGGATACCTTCATATGCACTGTTTAAACCTGTTCCTTTAATATAATGTAGAATAATATATTCTATAGAGGAATCACACATTCTTTTTATTCTTTAACTATAACACGTAAATAGGTTTTTAGAGGTTACTCTGTACTAAGATGACAGCTCTGTTCCCGAATTTACGGCCCTGATATACCTATCGATATAAATAATAGAAATATAAAATATTGGAAAAAAAGGAGAAACGCAATTATATTGCATTTTTTTTTTTTCATACTTGAAACGTATTAATAAATTTACATACAATTCATTCATTTTGAATATAACATTAAGTTTAATCAGCTTCACGCTATTTTAACAGATGACATTAATATATTTGATACTTCCTTAACATGATTATTTAATGTATTTTTTATATATAAAGTCTTGAGAAAGTTCTCTTGAGAAATATATCTACTGTAAATGAATGCAACGTATATATAACGCCAATGATTAAAATGTATTGACATCACCGCGTCATCTAAACACAATATAAAGTTTTATAAACTATGAACTCACAATCAGAATTTACTTTCCAAATACATATACAGTAATACTCCGGACTTACGCGGTAGGTGGGACCGAGCGATTGCCGTGTAAGTCGAATTCGCTTAAATCGAGGTTCAACTTTGCATATAAAGTTTCTTTAATCAGGACCAGTTTAAAAAAAACATAATTTAGAAGAAAAATGTTTAATAAAGTGTAGGATAATAAAAAAAATTACATTGTTATGAATAAAGTAACCTAAACCGGAGTTATTTTGATGTCGAAGGCTTCATATATTCTAACAATGTTGCCTGCCGAGTTAAATTTTTCTCCTTTTCCAATTCACAAATTTTCATTTTTACTTCAAAGTCTTTAATTATATTTAGTTTACACTCCAAAGACAGTGTTTTTCTTTTCTTGTTATGCTCAAATGACTCATTTTTCGTTCTTTTAGACGACATAATTAGAGATTATAAGTAAAACGCACTGCGCACGTAAAACAATTTCACGCGGAACATATTTAAACCTGTCGCAAACTGAACACTGAGTGGGCAGAGCGAGAGAGCCAATGTTAGCCAAATCAAAATGAAAAACCGCGTATCTCCGAATTCGCGTAAAACGGGGTAGCGTAAGTCGGGGCTGTTCACGCTGTATCCCGCACACAGCAGGGTAGGCAGAGGGAACCTAGTGTTAAGACACTCTGTTCCCTACTTTCCGCGGAATTCTGTAGGCATTGCGTGCTGAGTAGTGAAACTCAACGCCGCACTTCGCCTCGATACCAGAGCGATGAAATGGAAATATAAATTTAAATAAATATTTAATTTCCTCAAGTGGGAATAGAACCCACAACCAGTTTACACTTTGTGCCCCTGTGCCACGATCGGTCAATTTACTTTCTTCTTTTAAATTGTGGTTAAATACAATATTGGTAATTTAATTATGTCAAATTTCTATTAACCGACTTCTTAAAAGAGGAGGTCATCAATTCGACTGTGTTTTTTATCCTTGTTACCTCAGAACTTTTGACTGTGTGAACCGATTTTGATGATTCTTTTTTTATTTGGAAGCTAGTGCGTCCCGTGTAGTCCTATTTTAATTTAGTTCATTTCCGACAATGGTATGTATGAGAAAATCATATAAATCTCAAATTTACATTAAGTAGTAGATATGGGTCGTGATAGGTCTAATATAGTTAGAACCCTTCTAGATATTTTTATAGAGGCCTTCTTTATAGAGGCCGGTCGTGACGCAGCGGCACGAGGTGTGACTGCAAAACNTATAATTAAAGAATAAAAAGAATGTGTGATTCCTCTATAGAATATATTATTCTACATTATATCATATAAACAAGTTTAGACAGTGCATATGAAGGTATTCTCCTGTAGTATAAGTATTTTCAATTATCAACTATACACTACAATGTCAATACTATTTGGTATTATAGTGTAATTTTGAACATTTTGAATATTTTCCCGCCATTATGATGAAAAACATAGACAATTTTTTAATTTGAAAAAATAATTTATTAACTATAACTAAGAATATTGGTAGTTTTTCAAAAGGGTAAACTATTGGTATTTATTAACCAAAAAAATACTATTATACAGAGTTTTTTTGTCAGCACCACTATAAATGAAACTACAGTTTTAACTACTCTATAAAAACCCATCACACATAAAACTATAATTTGTCGAGAACGACGCACGCAATATCCTATCAAAGGAAAACCGCCGCATACGCCTCATTCCGAAATCGAGTCGTAGATATTGGCGGCAAAGTTGAAAGTTCTAAAGATTTTAGTAGTAGTATGTGTTTACGTTATTGGTATCTATGCGTAACTGCGTCTTCACTGTTGATGTATCTTGCTTAATTTCTTTAGGTATGGGTTTAAAATATTTTACCCTATATGCTGTTTTCGTAAATGGAGCGCTGACGCTTCTCTTCTCTTCTTAGTTAAAGGCCGTCGTGGCACAGGGGCACAAAGTTATGACTGTAACGCGACTGTCGTGGGTGCGATCCCCACTTGGAGGATTGAATTATAATTTAATAATATTTTCATTTCGTTTAATAATAGTTGAATTTCGCACATCAGTCACACATTATACGCAATATCTTA